>JAJHZJ010000888.1:252500-636747 GCA_023548195.1 Bettongia penicillata ogilbyi | reverse complement strand
CTGCTAATTAGCTTGTGACTTTGGACAAGGGAAGGGAAACAAGTATTTATTAAGAAGCTACTATGTGCCAGGCACTATGCCATGGCAGTTGTTGACAAGCGTAGATTTGCATTTTAACAAAGTGGTCAGCCCATCTGAATTGTGCTCTCTGAAGTATCTTTCGAATGCTTTATAAATGTTATTTTACTTGATCCTCCCAATAACCCTATGACTTGGGTACTATTGTCATCCCCATTTGGGGCAATTAAGGAAATCATTTGAGGAAACTGAGGCAGACAGGAAATATCTGAAGGTCTTCCAACTCCAGACCCATCATTCTGTCCACTGAATCCCTTAGCTGCCACCTTACAAGTAACTTACAAGTACTGAACAAGCGACTCACTTCACTAGGATTTAGTTTATTCAACTACAAAATGAGCAGATTGGATCAAAGTCCCTTCCAGCTTTAAATCTATGACCTTAAGAACTAATAGCAGCATACTACTGCTGCCTATCTGAATACTGTTGCTCATTGGACTTTTGTGGAACTCAGTTCCCTTAGCTTTAAAAATAAAATTCAATGATCTGTCAGGTCACTCCCTGTTAAAATTTTGTTTTCAAGCACGAATGGCTCATACATAGGTTAGAATAAAAATGTAACACTCACTTCAGAGGTCTAGTGAAAACCCCTACCTAAAACAGGAAAAAACCTAATGCAGTGATCTTGAGAGGTGAGGGGGTACTAGGTTGGAATACACAGCACTGATTTTCCTCTTCTCTTTCTTTACAGGTACAACTTGAAGGTGATCAATATGCACATTTAAAAATATATGAACCTCTCCCTCAAGCGAATAAGCCAATAGAGCTGTTAGACTACCAGACTGACAAAACCAAGGATGATGAAGTGAACTACTTTTAGAAGTACAGTCAGAATCCATTTGATTACTTTCATGAGCATCCTGTATCAATAAACACAATTGAAATGAAACATGGATCTTTGTAAAGTAGATTTTGACTTTAATGATGTATTGGTTAGTTTTAGTCAATGTTCCCTCCTTTCCTTTTTTTATTAATTCTTTATTATAAGGGATGTATCAGTGGATTGAGGAAGGAGAACAGATATATTCGGATATAAAGTGATATAAGAACAAAAGATATCAATTAAAAATTTTAATCAATTCTTAAATTATGTGCTTTAAATCATTTTACATCTCAGCTCATCCCATAGTAGATAATCAAGGAGCATTAGGTTACACTATAAAACTGCCACACAAATTTGGGTAGCATCCTCTCTGTACTCCTCCTTCAACTTATATTTGCAGTTGTGGGTTGGGTTACCAAAAGAAGGCTGCTATCCCAGGTAGTAGGGGAAATCCTGGGGGGTCTGCATCCCTAATACCATATCTCAAGAGCCCCCATTAAGTATCAGCCAGCAGACATTATTAACAAAGACATTTACTCAGATGTCATACCAAACATACACACACGTGCACACGCACACACACACACACACACCTGGGGTATACTCTCCCTCAAATACAGAGTGTCCAAGGGGAAAGTGGAGTCTAAACTTAGTGTATAGTGGTAGTGAGGTACATGTGCAGGATACATGTGTGGCAAAGCCAACTCACAACTCCTGGTAATTCATGATCTAGAAATTGTTTCTCTCTGGATGGGTTGTTCAGCTGCAGGTCCAGGGTCTCCTCTCTGACTCTCCTCTGTTTCATCATGTTCCTAGAAGCTGCTTCCATCCCAGAGTGACTGTCTCCTTATCTCTATGTCTATCTGAAGGCAGACCACAATTTCTGGGGTTGAAATGACAGCTGTTCTCTACTGCCTTTGTTAATGAGTAGTATTTACCCATCAGTGAATAACACCACTTGGAGGATTTCAAGACATTTCCTCATCATTAAAACATTGGAGAGCACTGCTCTTTTAGGTATTTCTTTTGAATCTGCTCTATAGCTAATGTCTAATCAAAACAGCCTAAACCCCAGTACTTGCCACAGTTCTTTCTACCTGGTTGGTGCTTAATTAAAGATTCTTGATGGAGTTCACCTTCCTCACTGAGACTTGTGCTCACCTGATCTGAGAGCTAGAAGCCTCTTACTGCCTTCTACATCCATCAAGAGAAAATGGAAAAAAAGGCCATGTTTTAGTGTTCTTGTCTACCTTTCACTAAGAAAAGTTGTGAACATTTTTAAAATATCTTTTCTAACACCACCCCCTCCACACTGTGTCCTCCCTGGATCTACACATCTCCCAATGACCCTTCAGTCTCCTGGATCTCCTCAGAGCTGTCCAGCTGCTGTTCCCAGCTTCTTTTCCTGGCTCTTCTTCTTTCTGCTCATCCCTGGGGGCTTTCCTCTTGGGTGGGCTTTGTTTTTTTTTTTGGTTTTTGGTTTTTTTTTTCATTCTCCTTGCAAGGCCAGGTCTACCTACTAAGATTATGAAACTTTCTCTTACTATGGTAACAGTTCCCTCCTATGCTCTATAGTAATTTGCCTCCTGCATGGCTGCATTCTTTAGAAACAAGCAAAGTTTTAGCTGCCTCACTGGGACACTCAGGAAATCACCTTTGAAGGATTGCTTGGGGGCAGCTAAAGGGAGCAAAACTCAGGTTAAAGGTACTCTGTAGGTCCACATTCGTTTTTTTTTTTTTTTTCTGCCATCCTCCTATTTTCTGCCTTCTTTTTTTTTATTTATTTAACTTTTTACATTCATTTTCACAAATTTTTGAGTTCCAAATTTTCCCCCCTTTTATCGCCTCCCCCCACCCCAATACCCCAAGCAATCTAATTTTCCCTATCTCCAATCTGTCCTCTCTTCTGTCATCCCTCCCTTCTCTTGTCTCCATCTTCTCTTTTCTCCTGTATGGCCAGATGACTTTCTATTCCTCATTAACTGTATGTCTTCTTTCCTAGTTGCAACAACAATACTAAACAATTGTTCCTAAAACTTTGAGTTCCAAATTCTCCCCATCCCTCCCTCCCCACCCCTTCCCTTTGGTACGGCAGGCAATTCATTATAGGCCATATCTGTGTAGTTTTGCAAATGACCTCCCTGATAGTCTGTTGTGTAAGACTAACTGGATTACCCTCCATCCTAACCTGCCCCTCATTGTTTCTCTTCTGTCTTTTGATCCTGTCCCTCCCCAAGTGTTGACTTTCAATTACTCCCTCCTCCCTTTGCCCTCCCTTCCATCATCCCCCCCCCCACAATATCTCCTTCTCCCCCACTTTCTTATACTGTAAGATAGGTTTTCATACCAAAATGAGTGTGCATTTCACTCCTTCGTTTAGTCAAATGTGATGAGGGTAAACTTCTTGGTTTGTTTTTTTTTCCCCTCAGCTCTCCTCTTTTTCCCTCCACTAAAAAAATCTCCTGCTTGCCTCTTAAATGACATATAGTTACCCCCTCTTTCCTCCCACTATATTTCTCTCTCACCATTTCCCTTAATTTCTTTTAAGGTATGGTCCCATCCTATTCAGTTCAATCTGTGCTCTCTGTCTCTGTATGTGTATGCATGTGTGTATGTGTGTGCATGCGTGTACATGTGTATGTGTGGTCCCACCAACTACCCAGATACTGAAAAGTTTTAAGAATTATAAATACTGTCTTTCCATGTGGGAATGTAAACAGTTCACTTCTGGTAAGTCCCTTATGACTTCTCTTTGCTGTTTACTTTTTCATGCTTCTTCTCATTCTTGTGTTTGAAAGTCAAATTTTCTTTTCAGCTCTGGTCTTTTCATTAAGAATGATTGAAAGTCCTCTGTTTCATTGAAAGACCATATTTTCCCCTGAAGTATTATACTCAGTTTAGCTGGGTAGGTGATTCTTGGTTTGAGTCCTAGTTCCTTTGCCTTCTGGAATATCCTATTCCACACCCTTCGATCCCTTAATGTAGAAGCTGCTAGATCTTGGGTTATCCTGATTGTATTTCCACAATACTGGAATTGTTTCTTTCTAGCTGCTTGCAAGATTTTTTCCTTGAGCTGGGAGTTCTGGAATTTGGCCACAATGTTCCTAGGAGTTTCTCTTTTTGGATCTCTTTCAGGTGGTGATCAATGGATTCTTTCAATACTTATTTTGCCCTCTGGTTCTAGAATGTCAGGGCAGTTTTCCTTGATAATTTCATGCAAGATGATGTCTAGGCTCTTTTTTTGATCATGGCTTTCAGGTAGTCCCATAATTTTTAAATTGTCTCTCCTGGATCTATTTTCCAGGTCAGTTGTTTTTCCTATGAGATATTTCACATTCTCTTCCATTTTTTCGTTCTTTTGGTTTTGTTTGGTGATTTCTTGGTTTCTCGTAAAGTCATTAGACTCCATCTGTTCCATTCTAATTTTGAGAGAACTATTCTCTTCAGTGAGCTTTTGAGCCTCTTTTTCCATTTGGCTCATTCTGCTTTTGAATGCATTCTTCTCCTCATTGGCTTTTTGAACCTCTTTTGCCAATTGAGTGAGCCTCTTTTTCAACGTGTTAATTTCCTCAGCATTTTTTTGGGTCTCCTTTACCAAGGTATTGACCTGTTTTTCATACTTTTCTTGCATCTTTGTCATTTCTCTTCCCAGTTTTTCCTCCACCTGTCTAACTTGCTTTTCAAAATCCTTTTTAAGCTCTTCCAAGGTCTGAGCCCACCCGACACCCCCCTGGGGTGTCTGGGGTACTGAGGCCCCGCCCTCCACGTCTTTCTCTGATGGCAAGAATACGTTCTCGTCCTTGCCATCAGATCCGAGGGTCGGGATCATTTGCACTTGTTGGAAAAAACTCTATATAGTCTTATTTTTCTTCCCTTTTCTAGGCATTTTCCCAGCCAGTTACTTGACTTCTGAGATTCCTTTCCACCTCCGCCTGGATCCGCCCAGCTAGTGCTTGGCCTGTGAGATTCAAATGCGCTTTCCGCGGCAAGCTTTAGTTCTGGCGCAGGGGTGGGGGCAGGGCCGCCTCCTAAGCTTGGTCCCTCAGGGGCTTTCTGCAGAGACTTTCAGGAACAGAGCGGGTGGGGTTGGGGTGGGGGGCCCGCCTCCTATGCTCAGCTCCCTCAGGGGTTTTATTCAGAGGCCTTCAGTAATAGAGCAGGGTGGGGGCAGGGCCGTCTCCCAGGCTCAGCTCCCTCAGGTTGGAAAGACCTTCAGTATTGAAGATCCTGCCTGCTGCTGTGGGATTCCTGAGTCCTGGGCCACTGCCGCCTCAGCCTCCGCCCACGCCTCTGCTTCCGCCGCTTCCTGCCCCTGTCTGTGCCGCCGCTGCTTCCTGCCAAGGGGGCTCGAGTCACGGAGATGCTCTGCTCCCCTCCCCTAGCCCAGCCTTCTTTCTCACTGACCTGTAGCTTCTGTGGGCGGAGGGACTTTCCCGGCTGCCAGAGCTTCCCTCGGAGCTTCCCTCTCTGAAGCCTGCTCGGGTCAGCTTCTCTGGGGCCGCGGCCAGGGCAGCGCTGGGGGTGGGGTCCGCTTTCTGGGGCACGATGGACCCTGGGGACGGCTCTCCAGGGCTCATTGGAAACGGAAATCTCTTCCCCTATGTTTATGCACCCCCTGCAGTGATTCAGAATTTATGGGGATCTCTTTTTACCTCAATTCCATGGGTTGTGGGCTCGGAGCTCATAAATGTGCGTCCTTCTACTCTGCCATCTTGGCTCCGCCCCCCTGTAGGTCCACATTCTTAAACAATACCTAATGGGTCCCCACCAGTGCTTTTACCTTTAAGTCAGTCATTTGGTACAATTAACTCAAAGCAAAAGCATTTGCTAAAAATGATATTGTAAGACTCTGAACCATCAAATATTCCCCCCATAAATCAGAAGTACACTCTCCCACAAAACCTAATATCACTGGAAAGAGTGAGCACAGAATTAGAGAACATACAAAGTAAAGGAGACTCATACCTCTATTGCCCCAGGCCCTGATGTTCTTTCTTTTCTCTTGATGTCTTTACAATGAACACCATTTTTCTGCTAGGCACATCTTACTTCCTCTCACAGCCTGCTCCCAGATTGTGAGAAGTCCCCTACTGGGCAAGTAGCTACACTGCCAGAAACCATGATCAATGAGGAAAGGGGAAGAGAGAGAAAAAATATGTCCCCTCTCTTCTCAAAAGAATAAGGAGTTACTTTCTCTCAAGAGCTGAGTGGTTCTTCCATCTGAGTGATTGTTCCATAGCTTCTCCAGAAATTATAATCCTCAGAGACATCTCCTGCACTGACTTTTGCCTGAAGAGTATCTTGCTTTTTCATGGGCCACCAAGGTTATGGGGATCCTTCTTTCAGTCAATGGCCAAAAATGCCATTAAGCTTAACTACAGAATTTCTTCACATCTGATAAAGTGGGGAAAAATAGCCATTTATTTGCCATTTCTTTAATACCTTTCTACCCTATTGTCTATTAACCGACCCTTGAGTTCCTGTGATTTCATTAGGATTATGGGAAATTAGATGATTAGGTGTCTCCAGATCAGCTGTCTCCCTTGTCCTAATATTTTCTCCATTCTCACCTTACCTTTCATCTATGCTATGTTTTTTGAGTAGAGTGTAATCTCTTTAAGATTTAAGATGAGGGATTAATTCATTTCTTCTCTTGTTTGGCATATACCCAGTACATGAATAAACATTTATTGAAATGAATTATCAGCTGTCATCCCCTTGAATTTCAGTATCCAATACTAGGGAATCACTTTGCTTTTATGTCCTTTCATAATCCCAATCTATTCTATTGACCATATAAGTTGCACCCTATCTCTACTCCCTCCAAATTATTTTACCATATCCTTAAACATCCAGAAAATGTCACCAATAATCACCAAGTAGGAGCACTTTAAAATCTGTTGAAAAAGTTGAAATTATGTACAGAAATCTAGGTTATCAGGAATGCAAAAGGAAGTGTGGTCTACTACAGTGGTTCTCAAATGTTTTGGTCTCAGGTTTCTTTACACTCTTAAAAATTATTGAAGATCTCAAAAAGCTTTTGCTTATGTGGGTTAGATGTATTAATATCATGACCCTAGAACTAGCCTACCTCTTAGCATGATGAAGTCATAAAGCTATCCACCACAACACCTAGCTGCCTCTAATGCTATAAACTGTTCTCAAAAGAAAAAATGCAACAACCATATGCGAAAATGCTCCAAATTATACTATTCATAATCAAAATAAGAATCATACAAATTAATGCCACTCTGAGGTCCCACTTCTTATCCATTAGTTTGGCAAAAATGACAGAAAGGAAAACAACAATTATTCAAGGAGCTCTAAAAGGACAAGACTAGTACACACATTTTAGAAGAGTTGTGAAGTAGTTCAAGTCTTCTGAAAGGCAGAAAATGGAAATGAAAAGCGAGCTTGTGGGGGAAGCAGGGTAAGTCCCCATACAGGAACCTGGTGATGAAGTCTGGGGAGTGAGGCATGACTGGCCTTTCCCTTTTTCCAAAATAGAATTTCCAGATGGAAGTCACCAATGGGAAAAGGAGTTCACAGGGGTAGAGGGAAGTTGAAGTCTGGAGACTAAGACCAGAAAGTGAAGCATAGGGAGTCTGGGACTCTCAGATTTAGGTCCTGGGACAATGGTTGCTTTCTCCAGTAGCTCTGCGTAGCTGCCAACCAGCAGATGGAAGCAGTTGCCTTTTTTCACCTACCCTATGGCCTACAACCTCTTCTTCCCAGTGAGTTTAAAGTCCTAGGTTTCTGGAAAACTCCCTGAAAATGGTGGCTTTCCATTAGTTACCTTCACAAGAAACCCTAGCCTTTGAACAGAGAGAAACCTTTCTCTGTGATGGTACTGGTACTACTGAGAGGATGCTAGAGTTTGCCTGTCCAAGCAAGAGAACTTCTCCCTTCATCACATTTCTAGGGCAGACCAGACAAAGGACAACCCCTTCATACATTCTCTCTTGAATCATGATTGCAGCTGACCTCTGAATTCAAAAACATCTGCCCAGGTGGGAATAACCTACAACTGCCAGCTTATCATCAAGCAGGTCTAAACCACTCCTAGCTGATTACTGCTTTGTGATTTCAAGGCCAGAGGTTTTTTACCTTCAGCACTCATGCCAGTGTCTCCAACCCAAAAACTATTCTCCACCAGTCCCAAAGCATAACAAAGCACTCCAGTTCCTTTCCAGTAGTGTCTCAAATCCCTTAGGCAGCTGAGTGAGATTCCTCCAGTTAACATATTTTGATAGAAGGGAAGGGGGAGCACAGAATCAAACACTTTTCTTAACAAGCATTTACTAATCCCCTACCCTAGTTAAGTGGCAAGTAATAAGCACAGAAGAACTGTGCTAAAAACTGAGACTACAAATACAACCCCCCCATCCCCACCTACCCACAAGAAAGGACAAGCAAGACATAAAAAGAAGCTAAATAAGAAGGGAAGAGACGAACACATCCAGCTTGGGTCATGGTGGAGAAGTCCCAAGTGCTGACTAGTGAGAAATGAGGACATGGTTGGCCTGGGTACTCTAAAATGGGAGTTCTAGTGGAACCCTCCTATCAGAAGGGGGCACAGTGACAAAGGGTATTTCCAAGGTGTGATCTGGAGTGATCTGTTGGATGAAGAAGTTTCTGGGGCATGGTAGAGAAATCCCAACATCAGTCTGCTAAGTGAAATATTGGGGAGTAGAAGTACAATGGGAAAAGGGGCAATAGTCCTACTACATTCATTCTTTTTTCTCTAAATTTATTTATTTTTAATCTTCAACATTCCTGCTAGATTCATTCTACAAAAATTGACCTGTACTTATATTTCCAGGGATACTTCTTCAATGTTAGCTGGGTCTAGAACATTGGCAATCTGACATTTTCCCTACTGCTTCCCTACTTCTCCACCTTCTAGATGTGCCAGTGAGATGTGGGAGGAAAGAAGTAAGAACTCTCATGAACACAATGACTACCCATGATTCCAGGGATCTGAAGAGGAAGCATGCCACCCACCTCCTGAAAGAGGGGTGATGGACTTACAAAGCAGACTGAGGCATATTTTTAGACATGGCCAAAATAGGAACTTGTTTTGCTTGACTCTACATATTTGTTATAGGGTTTTGTTTTTCTTTTTATAGTGGGGTAGAATATAAGAGAGAGAAAATGGATTTTTGTTCATTGAAAATTTCAAATTTAATTTTTAAAAAGATGTGGGAAGATTAAAATTAGCAGGGGCAGGTCATCCTGGAACTTGTAGGTCCTAATTCCTACTGATTTTTAAAGAAATTTTGTTCCACAGAGTAACACAGGCAGCCACACAGACAGAAGATGGGACAAGAGAGTACCACTATAGAAATTCATATGGACTAGGACACCCACATTGACTTGGACATGCAAGCTGAGAAGATCAGAAGATGGCAGTAATCAGGAGACCTAAACCGGACCTGAGGGCAGGCAGACCTGAGCCAAGGAACAGAAAGCAGATCAGGTAGAGATGGGAAATAAGTTTGCAGGGCATTAGTTTCAGTCCACACCTCTTTTGACCCTCTCCCTACCCCACTCTGGGAGCTCAAGCTAGGAGACACCATTACTCTTCCTGTTTACTTACCTATCATTGTTTTTCCCCATTTCCTCCTACAACTGACAGGAGGAGGGATGTGTCTGTATGGGGTAATATTTATCCCATCCACTCACTTCCTACCTCCCTCCTCCATTTTAAGACCAATAACCTACCTTGTTGAGGATAGGCTAACTTTCTTTAAAGGGTATTGAAACGATCATTAAGATTTAATTGTCTTGGGACTTATGGAACTGACCTATCTTCCTGATGACCTAAATACAAAAATCCAGTGCATGAGGACTCAGAAGCTCCTCCCTCATGCTTCTGACCAGTGGATCAATATGACCAAAATAGGAAAGGAAACTCTACCCAATGATATCAACATTGTGCCCTTGTCGAATATCTTTTCCCTACAATGGCTAAGTAAACATGTTTTCATAAAGTGTTAGAAGGACTGTCAGTGTCTCATTTTATTTCATTTCTGAACCTGAAGCATCAGACTGGATCTAGTGTTGGACATTTTCTGTAGTTGGCAGGACTGGATTAGGGTGACCTCACTGAATCTGGGAAGGGTAATGCAGAGGACAATGAGTACCAAGTGGCCTCTGGGCTTCTGGAAGTGCTAGCCACACAACCATGAGGTGGCAGCAGGAGCTTAGTGAGTCAAGTTCTAAATGTATTCTGTCTTTAAGTACTATTCTCCCACCTGCTAAAATGCCTGAACAGGATTCAGACTGCCCAACTCTCATATACCTAATCCACCAAAACATGACTTCTTTCATTCCAGAAACTGCACAAAAAGTTAGCCAGTAGCCCATAGGCTGGGACCACTCCTGCACAGTAAGTAACAGTGAGATCAGATAGGGGGCCTGCAAGAGTCTGTGTTCTGAAACAAGAAGAGCAAAGAGCAGCTGTGAGAAATCCCCAGGGTGGAAACCCAGGAAACCACAGGAAGCAGCAGTGGGCAGTGGGCAGTTCAGATCAACCAGAAATCATCATAAGATGGAACTCAATAAGTTGAAAGATAAAAGACCTTTGATTGGTCCCTGAGGATGTAGCGATCTGAACTTCCAAGTTCCAAGGGAGCCTAATCCTGAGTAGGGGTTCTGTTTTGAGAATTTAGGGAGAGGAAAGAAAAGGGAGAATATATATATATATATGGAATTCCTGCATGGGGAGGAAGAGAAGATAATAGTTTCTTATTTCTGTAATTGGAGTAAACAAAAGAATAAATAAATGTAGAAGAAAGAGTGAATTAGCATCATTAAGAACCAGATTTTTTCATTGAAATGGAGGATGTAGGGTTACCTTTACCTTAAAAAAAATGGAAGATTAAAAGATAAACCCTGAAAGAAGATTTGTCTTATCTTTATCTCTCATCTTATTTTCATATTAAATGAACAAAGGAGAGTCAAATGCATGCAAAATTTGGTGTACAAATACATCAAAGTTAGAAGAGAATTCTGGGAGCCAAGATGGCAGAATAAGCAGTGGATCACAGTGCTGCTCCCATTCTCATCCTTGAAAACCTATAAAATTCTTTCCCAGAACAAATCCTGGAACAGCAGAGCCAGGAGAAAAATGGGGTGAAGCAATATTTTGGTCCAGGAGACTCAGAAGATTGGAAAAAGAGGTCCCTATCACTCGGGTAAAAGAGAAGCGCAATTCAAGAGAGGAGGCATCAAGAGCCAGAGGCAGACTCCACCTCAGCAAACCAGGAGGAGATCCTGAGCCCCAGATCAGTGGAAGAGGTAAATGCCAAAACCAGCACCCCTCAGGTCCCGTACCACAGCCAGGGAAACTAGCAGACTTCAACTCAGAGAACCACCACATGTATAGGCAGATGTCTTCCAGAAGCAGATCACTCTTGCTTCAGTGTAGCCTGGAGAAATGCATAAACACCCCACCTGGTCTTAGTACATGCCAGATAATGTCATTAGAACCCCAGCTCAGCATCAGGTAAGGTACCAGACCCCTACAGTCTCCAGTGGCCAGCACCTGAAACCCAAGGGCACAAAGTTAGAGATCAGGCTCCTGGTCCTTAGCACAAGAAGCTTGGGATAGTGTCCTCTGTGCTCCAGCAGGAGAGTGCAACTTTAAAAGCCAGGAAATAGGAACAAGAGGAGGAAGAAGCAAAAACAAACTTTGGCCATTGGGAGCTTTTAAGGTTACAGAAAAGATCAAAATACAAACTCAGAAGAGGACACCACTCTCAATATACCTACATCTGAAACCTCAAAGGGGAATGTGAATTGGTCTCAAGCCCAAAAAGCCTTCTGGGAAGAGCTCAAGAAGGATTTGAAAAGTCAAAATAAGAGAGCTAGAAGAAAAATTAGTATAGGAAATAGGAGGTATGCATGAGAAAGTCAATAGCTTGGAAAAGGAAGGACAAAAATTGACTGAAGAAAACAATTCCTTAAAACACTAAAATTGGCTTAATAGAAAAGGAGGTACAAAAGCTAACTGAAGAAAATAATTTCTTAAAAATTAGAATTGGGCAATTGGAAGCTAATGATTTTATAAGACATCAAGAATCAGCCAAACAAAATCAAAAGAATGAAAAAATGGAAGAAAATGTAAAATACCAAATTGAAAAAATAATTGACCTGGAAAATAGAACCAGGAGATATAATTTAAGAATTATTAGACTACCTGAAAACTATGATCAAAAAAAGAGCCTGCAACATCTTTCAAGGAATTATCAAGGAAAACTGCCTTGAAGTTCTAGAAACAGAGGGGAAATAGTCATTTAAAGAATCTTCCCATTACCTCTTTTTTTTTTTTAAAGGTCAGAAGTAGAATTTATTTTTTTAATAAAAATTTATTTATTTAACTTTTTACCTTCATTTTCACAAAATTTTGGGTTCCAAATTTTCTCCCCTTTTATCCCTTCCCCCACCCCAATACACCAAGCAATCTAATTTTCCCTATCACCAATCTGCCTTTTCTTCTATCATCCCTCCCTTCTCTTATCCCCATCTTCTCTTTTGTCCTGTAGGGCCAGATGACTTTCTATTCCCCATTGACTGTATGTCTTATTTCCTACTAGCAAGAACAATACTAAACAGTCGTTCCTAAAACTTTGAGTTCCAAATTCTCCCCATCCCTCCCTCCCCACCCATTCCCTTTGGGAAGGCAGGCAATTCAATATAGGCCATATCTGTGCAGTTTTGCAAATGACTTCGATAATAGTCGTGTTGTGTAAGATTAACTGTATTTCCCTCCATCCTATCCTGCCCCCCATTGTTTCTATTCTGTCTTTTGATCCTGTCCCTCCCTGAGTGTTGACTTCAAATTGCTCCCTCCCCCCATTGCCATCCCTACCATCATCCCCCCCTTGCTTATCTCCTTCTCCCCCACTTTCCTGTTTTGTAAGATAGGTTTTCATACCAAAATGAGTGCGCATTTTATTCCTTCCTTTAGTTGAATGTGATGAGGGTAAACTTCTTGTTTTTTTCTCAGCTCTCCTCTTTTTCCCTCCACTAAAAAGTCTCCTATATGCCTCTTAAATGACATATAATTTACCCCATACCATTTCACCCTCTTTCCTCCCACTGCATTTCTCTCTCACCATTTACCTTAATTTTTTTTAGATATGGTCCCATCCTATTCAATTCAATCTGTGCTCTCTGTCTCTGTATGTGTGTGCATGTGTGTATGTGTGTGTGCATGTATGCGTGTACATGTGTGTGTGTGGTCCCACCAGCTACCCAGATACTGAAAAGTTTTAAGAGTTACAAATATTGTCTTTCCATGTAGGAATGTAAACAGTTCAACTTTAGTAAGTCCTTTACGATTTCTCTTTCCTCTTTACCTTTTCATGCTTCTCTTGATTCTTGTGTTTGAAAGTCAAATTTTCTTTTCAGCTCTGATCTTTTCATCAAGAATGTTTAAAAGTCCTCTATTTCATTTTTTTCCCCTGAAGTATTATATTCAGTTTTGCTGGGTAAGTGATTCTTGGTTTTAGTCCTAGTTCTTTTGACTTCTGGAATATCATATTCCAAGCCCTTTGATCCCTTAATGCAGAAGCTGCTAGATCTTGTGTTATCCTGATTGTATTTCCACAATATTCAAATTGTTTCTTTCTAGCTGCTTGTAATATTTTCTCCTTTACCTGGGAACTCTGGAATTTTGCTACAATGTTCCCAGGAGTTTCTCTTTTTGGATCTCTTTCAGGAAGTGATCTGTGGATTCTTTTAATATTTATTTTGCCCTCTGCTTCTACAATATAAAGACAGTTCTTCTTGATAATTTCATGAAAGATGATGTCTAGGCTCTTTTTTTGGACATGACTTTCAGGTAGTCCCATAATTTTTAAATTGTCTCTCCTGGATCTATTTTCCAGGTCAGTTGTTTTTCCAATGAGATATTTCACATTCTCTTCCATTTTTTCATTCTTTTGGTTTTGTTTGGTGATTTCTTGGTTTCTCATAAAGTCATTAGCCTCCATCTGTTCCATTCTAATTTTGAAAGAACTATTTTCTTCAGTGAGTTTTTGAACCTCCTTTTCCATTTGGCTAATTCTGCTTTTGAAAGCATTCTTCTCTTCATTGGCTTTTTGAACCTCTTTTGCCAATTGACAGCCTATTTTTTAAGGTATTATTTTCTTCAGCATTTTTTTGAGTCTCCTTTCACAAGTTATTGACTCACTTTTCATGCTTTTCTTGCATCTCACTCATTTCTCTTCCCAATTTTTCCTCCACCTCCCTTACTTGTTTTTCAAAATCTTTTTTGAGCTCTTCCATGGCCTGAGACCACTGAATATTTATTTTGGCTGTTTCAGATATAGAAGTCTTGACTTCTGCTTTGTTTCAGATATAGAAGTCTTGACTTTTGGGTCCTTTGTCAAGAGTAGGGTATACTCTGGGATCTGTAAGATCTCAGTTCCTCTAAGGTGGCACAGTCAATTGTGTACACTGGTCTGGGAGCAACAAGAAACTTTTCTGCCCAGAGACTGTGAGTAGTAGTTTCCTCTCCACAACCACCTGGCCTCCAGTTCCACCAAGCCAGCACTGGGTGCTGAGATTCAGATAAGTTGCTCAATTCCTGCAGGGGTTTTAGGTGGGGACAGGGCTGCTATTCAGTGTGAAATAAAGATCAGCTGCTTGATTGCCCCAAAAGCATTAGGTGGGGGCAGGGCTTCCACACAATCCCCCAGGGGCTTTACGATCCAATAATAGATGCTGGGAGCTGCTGCTGCTCAATACAGCCCAATGCCTGAGACTAGAGCTATGGGAAGACCCTGCTTCCTTCTTGGCCAGCTGAAAAAATGCTCTCACTGACATTTGGCACCTGTGGGTTAAGGGATCTGCAAACCACTTCTACTGCCACTGGGGATTCCTTCCCTGAGGCTTACTTGGGTCCTCCTCCCAGCACTGTGCTGCACTGGCCAAGGCTGATCTGGGCTCTGCTCTGCATCCAGTGTGACAGACCTTTCCCATTGGCCTTTCAAATCACCCTGGGCTGGAAATCTCCTCCACCCAGTTGTTCTGTGGCTTCTGTTGCTCTAGAATTTGTTGAGAGTCTTTCTTTACAGGTATTTTATGGGCTGTGAGGGAAGAGCTAATATATATGCATCTTTCTACTCCACTATCTTGGCTCCCAAAAGATGAATATTTTAAAAAATATAAATTGAGTAGATTAATATAAGAGGAATTTCAATACTTAAATAACCTCATCTCAGAAAAAGGAATTGAAAAAAATCATTAATGAACTCTGTAGGAAAAAAACTCCAGGGTCAGATGGATTTACAAGTGAATTCTACCAAGCATTTAAAGAACAATTAATTCCAATACTATATAGACTATTAGGGAAAACTGGTGAAGAAGGAGTCGTACCAAATTGTTTTTATGATACAAATATGGTTCTGATACCTAATCCAGGAAGAACCAAAACACAGAAAGAAAATTATAGACCAATTTCTCTAATGAACATAGATGCAAAAATTTTAAATAAGATATTAGCAAAAAGAATATAGCAACTTATCAAGAGAATAACATATTTATGGTCAGGTAGCATTTATACCAGGAATGCAAGCTCAATATTCAGAAAACTATCAGCATTATTTGTCATATCAACAAAAAAACTAACAGAAACCACATGATTATCTCAATAGATGCAGAAGAAGCTTTTGACAAAATACAACATCTACTTCCTATTGAAAACACTGGAGAGCATAAGAATAAATGGAGCCTTCCATAAAATAATAAGCAGCATCTACCCAAAGTCAACAGCAAACATTATATGCAATGGGGATAAGCTAGATGCATTTCCAATAAGATCAGGGGTGAAACAAGAATGTCCATTATCACCACTGTTATTCAATATGGTACTAGAAATGTTAGCTTTAGCAATAAAAGAAGAAAAATTTGAAGGAATTAGAATAGGCAAAGATGAAACTAGGCTATCACTCTTTGCAGATGATATGATGCTATACTTACAGAATCCCACAGAATCAAGTAAAAAAAACTATTTGAAATAATGAGCAACTTTGGCAAAGTTTCAGGTTACAAAATAAACTCATATAAATCATCTGCATTTCTATATATTACTGACAAAGCCAAACAATAAGAGAAAGAAAGAGAAATCCCATTTAAAGCTCTGGTAAACATAATGAAATACCTGGGAGTACACCTGCCAAAACAAATGCAGGGATTATATCAACACAATTACAAAACATTTTTCACACAAATAAAGTCAGATTTAAGTAAGTGGGAAAATATCAGTTGCTTGTGGATAGGCCAAACTAATAGAATAAAAATGACAATTTTATCTAAATTAATTTACTTATTCAGTGCCATACCAATCAAACTTCCAGAAAAGTATTTTCTAGAGCTAGAAAAAATAATATCAAAATTCATCTGGAAGAACAAGAGGTCCAGAATATCAAAGGAACTAATGAAAAAAAAATGCTAAGGAAGGTGGCCTACCCCTACCTAGTCACAAATTGTATTAGAAACCAGCAATCATCAAAACCACTTGGTGCTGGCTAAGAAATAGAAAGGTATGCCAGTGGAATATGTTAGCTACTCAAGACACAGTAGTCAATGACTATAGCAATCTACTGTTTGATAAACCCAAGGACCCCAGCTTCTGGGATAAGACCTCACTGTTTGACAGAAACAGCTGGGAAAACTGGATAACAGTGTGGTGGAAACTGGGCATAGACTAATGTCTAACACTGTATATATGAAAAATATCCAAATGGATACATGGCCGAGGTATAAAGATTGAAACTATAAACAAATTAGGGGAGCAAGGAATAGTGTATTTGTCAGATTTATGGAGAATGGAGAAATTTTTGACCAAACAAAAAAAGGAGAACATTATGAAGTGCAAAATGGATAATTTTTTAAATTGAAAAGTTTTCACACAAACAAACTCAATGCAACCAAGATTAGGAGGGAAGTAGAAAACTGGTAGAGAATTTTTGCAGCTAATGTCTGTGATAAAGGTTTCATTTCTAAAACATATCGAGAACTGATTCAAATGTAAAAGATTACAAGTCCTTCCCCAATTGATAAACTGTGAAAGGATATGAAGAGGCAGTTTTCCTAGGAAGAAATTAAAGCTATCTAATCATATGAAAAAAAATTCTCTAAATCACTGTTGATTAGAAAGATGAAAATCAAAACAACTCTGAGGTACCACATCACACCTATCAGATTGGCTAACATGACAGAACAGGAAAATGATAAATGTTGGAGAGGATGAGGGAGAGTTGGAGCAGTAATTCATTATTGGTGGAGCTGTAAGTTAATCCAACCATTCTGGAGAACAATTTGGAACTGTGCCCAAAGGGCTATAGAAATATGAATACCCTTTGATCCAGCAATACTGCTTTTAGAACTGTATCCCCAACAGACCATAAAAATGTGAAATGATTCCACATGTACAAAAATATTTATAGCAGCATTCTTTGTGGTGGTCAAGAACTGGAAATTGAGGGGATGCCCATCAGCTAGAGAATGGCTGAACAAATTGTGGTACATGAATATAATGGAATACTATTGTGCTATAAGAAATGATGAATAGGAAGACTTCAGAAAGTCTGGAAGGACTTATATGAACTGATGCTGAGTGAAAGGAGCAGAACCAGGAGAACTTTGTATACAGAAACAACCACAGCATGTGAGGAATTTTTCTGGTAGACTTAGCCCTTTAGCAAGGAATTAAAAAATTTCCAGTGGAATCTTGGGTCAAAATGCCATCCACATCCAGAGAAAGAATTATGGAATTGGATTACAGAATGAAGCAGACTATTTTCTCTTGTGTTACATTTTAGTTTGATTTGTGTTTTTTTCATGGTGTCTCCCATTCACTTAAATCTTCCATACAACATGACTAAGTTGAAAATGTATTTAATCAGAATGTATGTGCAGAACCTGTAAGATTGCATGCCATCTTGGGGAGAGAGGGGGTGGGGGTGGGGAAGTCTAAGATATGTGGAAGTGATTGCAGAAAACTGAAAATAAATTAATTAATTTTTTTAAAAAAGAGGAGGTAGAACCTTCCAAGCATAGAGGACAGTCATTGCAACAGCATGGAGAAAGGAAATGGAGAGTACTGTTCAAGGAATTGTAATCAATCCAGTGTGCCTGGATTATAGACTGCAGAGACAGGAATAAAAGGTAATAAAACTGGAAAGGGGTGGTGAGGTGACTGTGAAGGGCTTTAAGTACCAAGGAGAGTTTATATATGATCCTAAAGGTAATAGGGACTCAAGATTATTGAGTTGGGAGTTGACATGGACAAACTTACAAAAGTCACTGTGGCAGATTAGTGGAAAATGGTTTGGACTGAAGACAGACATAGGAAGTAGGGTATGAGAAATTGACATATATAAGAGATGTTGTAAAGAAAGAAATGACAAAACTTGGCAACCGATTGGATATGTGAGGTGAATGGGAATGAAGAGTCAAGAATAACAACAAGTTTTCTGGCCTATGTGACTGCGAGCATAATGGTGCCCTTAACTACAATAGTGAAGTTTGGAAGAGAGGAAGGGCTGGGGAGAGGGAGGAGTGAGAGAGATGATGAGTTCTGTTGTGGACATCAACATTCTCAAGAGATCTTGGCTCTTTAGTATTTGTATCTGCAGTGTCTGACATACAATAGGTAGTTAATTAATTATTATTGATGTTGATTTAAAAAATACATTAAAAAATACACCAAAAATCAGTTGGGATGATGTGGTTTGAGAGGTTCAGGGACCCCCTCAAGGACTGAACTCCAGGAGAGGGTCATCTGGAATGAATTCATGGACTCAAGCATTCTTTAAGTCAAGGCGGCAAAGATCTATTGTAATGCCAATACAGCAGGAAGAGCTCCTTAAGGAATTTGCTGCTTAACAGGAGAGATGTTGAAGGTTATATAGAAAAAGTAGTGGATTAAGTGCCAGGCATGTTAATTAAGTGGTAACTTATAACCTTGTTCGCTGGCATCATTCACTACTGGAAACCAGGGGAAGGGGTTTCTCAGGGGTATATTTTTGGTCTGTTACATCTGTAGCAAGAAAGCTTTGAGAGCCGGTGTCCTTAGTTTGACCTCTGGATTGAATAGGATAACTTTGGGAATCAATACATGATCATTCTGTGATTACAAGATAGTCCTGTTTTTACAAGAGAATTTCTTCAGAGATCAGCTTGTTCTTATGATGAGGAAATATGATTTGTTTTACTGGTGCCTGCTGATGAGTAATTTTGGGGAAAGACAGTTTACCTTACTGGGGCCTGCTCAAGAGTTATTGCTAAGCATAGTGTCTTTGGACTGTGGACAAAACTGTCAAGGATACAGCTAGAGAGAAATGTGATCTTGGAATTGAGGTCCAAGCACAAGCATCCAAGCACCCCATCAAGGATAGAAAGAAGTAGTAATACTGGAGAGGGAATAGCTGCAAGCAAAACAAACTTCCTAATCCTGAAAAGGGTATTAAAAGTGGGGAGGGAAGAGAACTAGAATCTAACAGAGTGTCTTAGATTTCCTGTTAGACAACTGGGGAATGGCTACATGAATTTAGAAAAAAGATATTTCAAAGAACACTAGTTAATATGATCTGCCACAGAGAAAAGTGAGCAGGATCAGGAGAACAATTTATACAAGGTTAGCATCACTACAAAATAAAAAAAACCAAAACAACTGTGAAAAACTTAAAAACTCTTGATCGATGCAATTAACCATACCTCCATAGGACCTAGGATGAAGCATGTTATCTGACTCTCATTCACTCATGTGCTCCAAGAGGGAATACTGCACACTCAGTTGGGTGTAGAAATCTCTTACTACACAGAAAACTAGAAAGGGAAGAGGATAAGATATGTGGTGGGGGTGGGGGGCTGATAGAGGAGAGGACAGTTTGGAGGAGATAAAAGTCAGAAGTAAAACACTTTTGATAAGGGACAGGATAAAAGGAGAGAGGGAATTGGATAAACAGGGAGAGAATAGGATGGCAGGAAATACATAGTTTGTAATTATTACTGTGAAAAAAAATTTACAGTGAGTTTCTCTGATAAAGACTACATTTTTCAAACATAAAAAATTGAGCCAAATATGTAGAAAGAAGTCCTCAATTGATAAATGGTCAAAGGATAAGAACAGGCAGTTTTTAGACAAAGTAATCAAAGTAGTCATATGAAAAAATACTCTAAATCATTACTGATGAGAGAAATGCAAATTAAAATAACTCTGTGTTATGACTTCACACCTGTCAAAGTTATTGATATGACGGTAAAGGAAAATGATGGGATGTGAGAAAATAAAAACACTAATGTACTATTGGTATAGTTGTATACTGATTTGATCATTCTGGAGAGCAATTTGGAACTATGACCAAAGGGCTATAAAAGCATGCAAACCCTCTGACAATGCTATATCACCACAAGGTATGTACCTTTGTTTTCAAAAATATTTATAGCAGCTCTTTTAGTGATGGTAAACAACTGGAAATTGAGGGGATATCCATCAATTGGGGAATGGCTTAACAAGTTGGTATATAATTGTGATGGAATACTATTGGAATAACCAGGATACTCTCAGAAACCTGGAAAGACTTATATGAACTGATGCAAAGTGAAATGAGCAGAACCAGGAAAACATTGTGCACAATAACGGAATTAGTGCATGATGATCTACTATGTTAATAACTTAGCTATTGTCAGGAATATAATGATCCAAGACAGTTCTGCAGAACTTATGATGAAAGGTGTTGTCCATCTACAGAGAAAGAACTGGAAGAGCCTAAATGCAGATCATTTTTCATCATTTTTCTTGGCTTTTGTTTTGTCTGTATTTTCTTTCACAGAATGATTTACATGGAAATGTATTTTGCATGACTACACCTGTTTAACCTATGTCAAATTGGTTGCCTTCTCAAAGGAGCGGGGGAAGAAAGGAAAGAGGGAGAGAGTATGGAACTGAAAATTTGATTTAAAAAAAAGAATATTGAAATTGTTTTTACATGCAATTGGGAAAAATAAAATATTAAATAAGATTTTTTTAAAGAGTTGCTATAAATAATTTTGTACTTGTAGGATCTTTTCCCCTTTTTATTTATGATCTCTTTGGGATACAGACCTATTAATGCTATTGCTGAATCAAAGGGTATATACGGTTTAGCTAACCTTTAGGTTAGGGCAGGGGTGGGGAATCTGATAAGATAGGGAATATAAGGCTGGGGGAAATGGACCTCAAGAGAATGCCAAATCAAACAAGAGGAATCCAAGGAGGCCCCCAATGCCAGATTTTCTGGGGCCCTTCAGACAAATGGGACAAAAACCCTCCCAGTAAAAGATCTTGGCTTTGGCTTGTACCTCATCAAAATCAGAAGTTCAGGCCATAAACAAACATCTGTCTCTTCTTTCTCTTTCAATTCATTATAAACATCACAAACATTACCAAACACGGACATTTCATATATAAAGAAAAACAGTAAACACTGGATTGTATGTGAAACCATGACACTCAATTTGACGTCTATATTCTTTGTGAGCTTTATCTAATAGGAGTGGAGTCCTGAACTCGGGGAATATTGCCAAAGTCCAAGGTCAGAACAAATAACTTCCACTCTCTGTGAGAATAGTCCCAAAGTCAGCCATGGGAATAAATCAGATTGTCGCCCACCTTTCATTTCTTCCACTTTTGCACTGTCAACCAATTACAATGTAAATGGTACAGTGTAGATGGCACAATGTAGATAGTACAGTGGACAGAGTGCTAGGTCTGAAATCAGGAAGACCTGAGTTTAAACACTTACTAGATGTGTGTCCTTGGGAAAGTCACTTAACCTATGTCTGCCTTAGTTTCCTCAATTGTAAAAGCAAGAATAATAGAAGTACCTATGCCACAGAGTTACTTTAAGGCTCAAATGAGATTGTATTTATAAAGTGCACATAACAAGTGTTATATCATTGCTAACTATTGTTAGTTATGCTGAGAGATTCTGGGTGTTTAAGAATGAAAGTAGCTAATCAGACTTTGCTTCTCCACACAATCACCATCCAAAGAACTCTGAGAAAGGAGGAATAAGAGACTGACCAGAATGCATCAGAGAGGGAAATCTTCCTGGACAAAAGGGGAATGAGGGGAAATTATTTTGGTAAGAAGGCCCCTTTCCAATCCGTCTTCAACCAACTGGGTTGGATACAATCTTGAGATTAATAGCATTCCTACCCCACCTTTTTTTTTTTCTGAGGCTTTGGTTGTTATAGAGAATAACCTGCAATAAATCTCGTTTGAATATGTAAATTTTGGGTGGGGAAATTTCTATTAAATTTTCCCTCCCTAGATCAAGTTGATACTGATTTACTTTGGAATTGCTCATCTGCAAATAAGGCAGTCACCAAATATTGAAAGTAGAAAGGATGAGTTAACTGGGTCAATTCTTTTCAGTGTAAGGAAAAAACGTACAATCCAAGATGAATTGCACTAATTTATCTTCCTAATTAATAGTTTTATTGTGAGGGTAATAAATGTAGGTATAAGATGCTTTGTAATCTATTAATTTACCTATACAAATATGTATTTTCCCCCTATAACCAAGGATACAACATGTTGTTACTCCTTAAATGAGAATTGCACAGCTTTATTGAGATGATGATGTCCATTAGACTATAAGCTTCTTATTAAGGGTGGACTAACCCTTTTCAGGGCTGCTCGTCTACCTTGGGTGTCCACCTGTAAGTCATCTCTCACCTGTGGCTCCAAGAAGCATGGGCTGTGACCATGATGTGGTTTGATGGGGTTTCAGAAACCCTTCAAGGACTGAAGTATAGGAGAGGGTCATCTGGAATAAATTTACAGACTCAAGCATTCTTTAAGTAAAGGTGGCAAATGTTTATTGTAATGCCAATAGACCAAGCACTTGTAACTTAACAGGAATGATGCTAAAGCTTACACAGGAAAAATAGTGGATTATCTGGCAGATATGCTAATTAGGTGATAATATACAACCTTAGCCACTGGTGTCATTCACTACTGGAAACTAGGGGAAGGGGTTTCTCAGAGGTGTATTTTTGGTCTGTTACATCTATAGAAAAATATCTTTGAAAGTTGATGTCTATAGCTTGACCTCTGAATTGAATATGATAACTTTGGGAATCAATACATGATCATTCTGTGGTTACAAGATAGTCCTGTTTTAATAAGAGAATTTCTTCAGAGGTCAGTTTGTTCTTGTGATGGAAAAGATAGCTTGTTTTACTAGGGTCCATTTATGAATAATTATGGGGAAAGATAGTTTGTCTTACTGGGACCCACAGTGTCCTTGGGTTGGGGAGAAAACTGCCAGGGATAATGTTTTGATGCTAGGGAAGAATGTGACCTTGTAATTGGGGTCCAAGCACAAGCATCCAAGCATCCCATCAGGCACACCCTGGCAAAACTTTCTGGGCAGATGGGTTAAATGAGGTCAGGCCTCAAACCCCTCAGTGAGTTAGGGAGGTGTATACTCTAAGCCCTGGCAGAATGGATGGATGAGAACAACATGTTCCAACAGTCATAAAAAAGACTGAAGCAGGTGCTGTGGAGTACTTAGTTTGGTCAGACATTAAAGACACCAAGATCTTCTACTGTATCTCAGGTCATTAACAGTTGTCCTGACTTTTGTCTTGCCAGGGGGGCCTTGGATGACTCTGGGGGAGTGAGGCTGATGATTGCCTCACTTAAATCCAATTCACACATGAGTTAAGATATCACTGTTTTTGTCACTGGTCATCTTTAAAAATGAAGGAAAAACAACAGCAAGCTTCTTGAGAAGATGAACTATGTCTTAGATTTTTATTTTTCTACCCACCCAACTAAATAGTTTAATATAGAAATAGACATATAGTAAATTTTCAATTAGTATCTGTTATTGATCAAAATGGCATGAAAATATTTTTCTAGACTCATCAAAATGACATTTTCTGAACACTCCTTTTATAGGCTCAATGAGAATAAGACTTTCTTGGTAAAGTCTTTGGGTCTTCTGCTTTATATGGTTTAAACCAAAATCAGTTTTTAAGTCAAACAAGATCCAATGGATTCTATTAAGTATCATTTTTAGAAGGAAAAGAGGAAAAAAGACTTCCTGTGATCTTTTTCTCTTACTCATTAAATGCAGTTATTCCCTAAGATTCTGTCTTTGGCCCTCTTCCCTTCTCACTAAATAGTCTTGCTTGGCAATTTTACCCAATCCAACAGTTTCAAATTTGACTGGTATGTTGATGATTCACAATGACCCATGGTTGAAACATGCTATCTACTGCTTGACAAAGAGGTGAGGCACTCAGAGTACAGAATGAAACCTGTATTTTTTTTTGGATATGGTGATATGGAAATTTATTTTGACTGTCCATTGATGTTTATAGTAATTTTTTTTCTTCTTTCCTCAATTGGAGAGGGCGATGTAATGGTAAGGGAATTTGAAGACCTTCCCTGGCCCTTGATAAGCTCATATGACCTGCTTTGAGCTCTGGCTCAGTCCACACCCTTAGTGGAGCCGATGGTGAGAGGAACTTGCTGAATGAATGGAGTGAGTGAGTTGGAGCTGAGAGAGATAGGAGGCAGAGCTGAGGCAGAGCAGAGCACAGTAGCTAGTGTGAGTGAGAGAGGGAGTGATTTTGCCCACAGGAGCTTGTTTTTGGGGAGGCCGGATGGAGGGAAGGCTTTGGCATGGCCGTGCTCCCTACATTGATAATGTGTATAGGTTTCATTGTTACTATGATGGATTTGGCTTTCTAGTGTCTGGATAAATATCTTGGTTTAGTCTTTGAGGAAGAGAATTTATGTTTTGTGAATTTACTCTGGAAATATGCCTGTGTATCCATAGTAACTGCTTTGGTTATCACATTGAAGCCATAGGCTAGAAAAACTGAGAAGGCAGACTTTTGGGTGATTAAAACAAACAATTTTTTAATTAAGAAAAAAAACACAACCTGATGCTCATGTATCTCTAACTTCCAATCCTAAATTCTAATCTAGCAGTTTCAAAGGCTGACTGGACATTACCTTTTGGACATCCCTCTGTAAGTTCAAGTTCAACATTTCCAAAATTATACTCCTCTTTCCTCCAAAACCTACTCATTTCCCTTTTCTTCTTATTTCTGCTGAGAGGGTATTGGCTTCTCAGGTGACCTGCCCAGAGTCACATAGCTAGCATATGTCAGAAGCTGTATTTGAGTCCTTGACTCCTCAGCTCTCTTCCCCTGCTGTTTCTCAAATCCTGTACATAATAGGTGCTTAAAAATACTTGTTGAATGAATTTGGATGGGGAGAACATAGAGAATTAAGTCTTTGTTGTCTAGGTCTAGGATGTAGCTCCCTCTCAGGTCATAAACTAAACTTTCATATTCAAAACCATCATCATCATAACTAATACTTACATATATAATATTTATATGTAACAAGCATATGTGTGTAACACGTTAGTATTCCTCATCTGTAAAAGGAGCTTAAGAAGGAAATGACAAACCAATCCAGTATCTTCTCCAAGAAAATTCCAAATGAGGTCATAAAGAGTTGGAAACAACTAAAAAATACCTGAAAAACAATAGCAAACATTTATATAATGCCCAGCAGGGGCTGTGCTAAAGTATTTACAATTATTATCTTATTGAAAACTCATAATAACCCTGGGAGGTAGGCACTATTATTATTATTCCTATTTTACACATGAAGAAATTGAGGGAAACACAGGGTAAGTGACCAGGCCAGGGTCACATAGTTAGCAAGTGTCTGAGGCTGAATTTGAACTTAGATCTTTATACCTCCAGGCTTGGTGTGCCATCTACTGCAATACCTAACTACCCACCCAATTCTTCACCTGCCTCATGTGCCCCTCATTTTTGTCATCTTTGCAGTTCCTTTGAAATCATTGCTCACTATAATAATGAATCTGAAGATCATCAGTGAAAAGTGGGAAGGGACCATAGAGTTCACTGAGTCCAACCATCTCCTTTAATAGATGAAGCCCAGAGGGGTTGTGCCTTGTCTGAGGTAACATTGTCAAGAAGTGACAGAGGCAGGATTAGAACCCAGGGACCTCTAACACCATACCCAGTCTACTTGACTTTTGACTTTACTTTCTTTTGTCATTTTATTTAGCCTTGACAGAAGTGATCAAAAACCTTCCCTGACACTGAGCAGGATCATTATACTTAGTGACTTTTGATGAGCTTGTCTGAGCTGCTTGGTGGGCAAGTTTTAGGGTCATTGTTCTCCCTTCATCACCTGGACTCCCTGAGAAAAGCTCTTCGTAAATGATAAAGTGAGATGTGAATGTGAGCTACTGCTGGCTCTGAAGACAGACAGAAAAGAGAAGATACACCAGGGGAAAGATTCTGTTTTGTGACTAGCAGATTCTGGGATGGATTTCCTAAAGCATGCCTTATCCAGCTCTCATCTCTTCATGTGCCTCATTTTCTAGTCTCACTTTCTCTTGTCTGCTAGAGCTAGAACTTTGGGGGAGAGGCACACAAACATGAAGGTCAATTATTACAAATGAATGGTATATTTGTGAAACAATAACTCTATTTTTCAAAGCTAACATTTAAGCATTTACAAGGAATGTTCCTCAGACAAATTAAGGTTAAGATAACATTCTTGCTCCACGAACATCCACACAAGGTCAAGAGATCTAGAAGAAGGCCCACCATCTAGGAGAGATGTCAGATAAGGATTTCTGGGAGGAAATGGTCAAGAACATAGAATAAAAAAGAGTGGATGGGTTGAGAGCTGTATTCTTGGAGAATATGACACAAAAACTCTGAGAAGGAAGTTGTGTTTGTCCTTTGTTTTCGAAGAGGACCATGGCATCAGGGATATGATGACATGACTTGCACTTGACTTTGTTTTGAGGGAGGAAGGACTGTGCAAGGTCACCAGCCTCACTTTCTCCTCCTGAGTCATCTGCATCCAGTGACCGGATATTCATCAGGATGAATGGAGATGGCCCAGGATGCAACAGGAGACCCTTGCCCTTTTAGGCTAAGGCTTTTTCAGGTACTCACTTAAAGTGAAGTAATGACCAGGGAATAGGCCTCTCCCCTTTAAGAAGTGAGTTAAGGATTGACCCCTTTAATTAAAAAGAAAACAAAACAAGACAAAAAAATCAACCTGGGAGGGGAAGACCCTCAGGGTTACTGTTCCAAAAAGAAGAAGTTACCACTGATATTCACTCTAAATTCTCTCAAATCCAGGAGGGCCCAAAATAGAACCATTAAGTGGAGCTTGGTCAGGGACTCATTGTGGTCCAAACTATGAGCTTCAGAGTGAACTGGGGGAAGGAAGGAAGGAAGGAAGGAAGGAAGGAAGGAAGGAGGGAGGGAGGGAGGGAAGGAAGGAAGGAAGGAAGGAAGGAAGGAAGGAAGGAAGGAAGGAAGGAAGGAAGGAAGGAGGGAGGGAGGGAGGGAGGGAGGAGGGAGGGAGACAAATTTTTTTTGTAATTCTTGTTACATGAAAAATAAAAATAATAAATTATTTTTTAAATAAATGGAATATTTAAGACATATTCATTTGAGAAATCCAATTTTTTTTTTAAAAGGAAGAATTATTTGCCAGACAAACGAATTTTACCAAGGGCTCCCTCTTGCTTTTAGGATCAGTTACAAACTTCTCTAATTTGTAAAGCTCTTTACAATCCATCCCCAGTCTCTCTTTCCAGGTTTATTGCATATACTCTTTCATACACTTGACATTCCAATCAATTTGGCCTATCACTGTTTTCTTTATATGCCATTCCATTCATCATTGTGCCTATGCCTTTATTAATTGTCCCCTCTTCCTATTCCCTTTTCTTTCACATTTCCCTCAAAGAAGCTTCCTATTTCTTCAAGACTACTTTCTACATGACGTCTTTCCAGATGACACCAACTTCTGATGCCCTCTAACCAAGCTACCTTGTGTTTAACTACTTTGGTTTTATTTGAATTTATTCTCTTTATATTTATTTTAAACGTGCTAATATACGCACTTATCTCTGCTTTTATCTACTTATCTTTTTGGAAAAAGAAACTAATTCATATTTTCCTATGTATCCTCAGTGACTAGCACAATGTCTGGCACATAGTAAGTGCTTAATAAAGTGTACATTGATAGATTGATTCAAATTATTGAATGATAGATTCAAAGTCTATTAAGCTACTGCTCTATGCTAAGCACTGTGCTGGGTGCTAGAGGACAGATCCGAAACTCTGAGCCACAGTCCCTGCCCTAGAGGGATTTCTACATACTTCATATATGTTGAAAGACTAGCTCTACTTGATACGCAAATTTAAATACTAGGAAATAATACCCCTCAAAAAGGCTGTAGAATAAAGGCGTTTCCTCCATAAATTCTTTTCCTCCATGAATTCGTAGGCCATTAGCATTTTAGAGGAATACTCATGACCAAAGTCTCCATCTATTTCTGAGGAAGGGAATGAGAATCATTATGTAAAATGAAGAAGTATAATTGAAAAAAAAAGTATTTGGAAAATTGGGGCTTTTACCTTTCTCCATAGAGTAGACATTCCTATTTTGTTTAATTGGTGCTTCTGAGAAGTCCTCCCTGGACTGAACCACTCAGTCAGAAATAGAGGGTGGCTTCTCCTTACCCACTTTAAAAGGGGACTGGGGAGGGGGGGTGTCTCTAATTCCTTTTTTACATAACAATATTTTACATTTATGTTTATGAATTAGCACATAATAAAAGGTGAGTAATAAGTCATTTCTACAGCCAAGAAGGCGGTGCTTTATTATAACATACCCTTGCACTCATTGGATGTGAGGAGAGCCTGCCTCTCTTTAAAAGTGGAGTCAGGATGACTGACCTTATTGTTTCATCATTTCAGTTCCAGTATCCCTTTCGGCAAATCAACCACCACCAAAATGATGACTGGAGGGCTAAGTGAAACTAAACCTGCAACTCCAGAAATTCAGAAGATAGTTGATGAGGTGAGGTGGTGCATTCTATGAAATGAAGGATCTAACTGAAAGTAATTGGTACTGGTAATTGGATAGTCATTCTCTCTGTCTCTGTCTATTTATCTCATACTTTGTCAATTGTGTAGTCTTTTCAAAGAACTAGTTTTTAGGTTTGTCTATCATCTCTATGAGGTTCTCATTTGCAAGTTTATCTATATCTATTGCAATGTTTTCTGTGGTAGCAAAGAACTGGAAACAAAGTTAGATGGTCATTGATTTGGGGAATGGTTAAAAAAATGTGGTGCATGAATGAAATGGAACATTCATATGCCATAAGAAATGATGAATATGAAGAACTTAGAGAAGCATGGGAAAACTAATATAAGATGATGCAAAGCAAGTAGAAACTGAAAAAAGAGTATATACAACAGCTACAACGCTGTGAATCTGGTACAGTGACAAAAGCACTGAATTAGAAGTCAGACTCTTACTATCACATGACTTTCAACAACTCCCTTAATCCCCTTGGGCTTCCGTTTCCTCAAATAGAAAATGAAGAGACTGGGATAACTGGTCTCTGATGTGTTCTCCAGCTCTAGATTTATGATTCTATGGGGCAAAAAGAAAAGGACAAAAAACCCCTCTAAATATCATGTAATTATAGTGACCAAGCCCAGTTCCAAAAAAGAGGTATGAGAAGGTACTTTCCTCTCTTATTTGCAGTGATGAAATGCTGTGGTTGTGGAATGTTTCCTAGACTGTCAGACATGGTTGGCTAGTTTTTGCTGAACTGACTTTTTTCCTCTTTTTAAAAAAGTCTTTATTACAAAGCATGGCTCAATGGGGAGGAGAAAGAGCAAGGATAGATCTAAATATAAAGGTGATGTAAAAATGAAAGGCATCAATTTTAAAAATAAAAATATGTGCTACACTGGGTGCTAAAGGTAACATTCAGAATGGCTGTATTTGGCAAGCAGACATTTTAGAAAATATGAGTAGAAAATGAAATTATATAGTTTCCTGTACCTTATGAAATCAACAGAATGAGATAATTTGCTTTAGTTCACAAACAAGAAAGCGACTGACAAAATGACAACTTATTCTTTTCTAATTCATCATCAGTCCTTTTTGTTGTCAATTAATTTAAATCAATTACAAGATCTAGGTGTATTTATGATGCCACTAAGAAATCATTGATTTATCAAACTAAAAATATGCAGTCAAAGAAAAAAGGAAAATAATAGTTTTATGAAGGGGGAAGACATAAATACTATAGAATGAATCCTATTCAGATCTCTTTAATTTGTAATGTTTAACATTTTAGAGCCAGCACAAATGTGATTTAAGTGCAAAAAAAATTTTAATAACCTTCAGTGTTTGAGTTAATTAACTGTTGCCAACATAATATGCCAGTGTCGTGGAAGATGTTCAATTAGAAAGGGGATTCCCTAAAAATGGCAAGGTCCTCCAGATGCTCCTGTTTGTGGATGTCATTGTGAAGATTACATCAAACCCTAGAATATTTGAACTCTTAGGGAGCCATAAACACAAGAGAAAAACAAGTGGATGAAGACTGTTCATTGTATAGACTATGATATGTAGTTAAATGGATGGACAGCCTATAGAGTTGGTCCATCAGTACATCCATCTCTGATGGTCATTGAAGACTGATGATGAAACAGGCCCAGAATAGAAGAGGAAAAGGAGAGAGAGGGCAGAATTTCAGAAATTACACAGTCTTTTAATGAGACGAATTATTTTCCTGAATCAGTGACCATTTTTCTAAGATTACTATTGTGATGATGTACATGATCATATATTATAGAACATAACAGTATTACAAATAATTAAAGCTGGGGGGGTCACTCAAGAAGCATAGAAAGAAAGATACATAGTGGATGTGAATAGGCTATATATAGTACATTACCTATGAAAAATTACACAGAAGTGATACAAAGGTTATATTTAACCAAGAGATATTTGATCATGAGAAAAAAGGGGGCCAATGTGGTCCAAAAAGACTTTGTGAGATCCATAAAACTTTTATGGTGCAGATAGTCTTCATCTGTTTTAGACATAGCCTCACCCTCCTTCCTGGCACTCCATCCTATTTATTTTCTGGAATCTTCCATATGAGGAAGGATATGTGAGAATCTTCCAGGCTGAGAGGTTCTATACCCTGTTTTTGACAATAGAAGAGAGAAAGGAATCCCTTGGCCATTCTTCAGCATCTCCTTCTCCTTTAACACCTCTAAAAGAAATTCAGCATCCAGCCTCTTCCCAAAACAACTGACTTCTTCTTCATTAAGCAGCCCAGTGTAGACGCTAGAATTCAGGGGCCCCTATACCAAATGCAATGAGAGCTTAGTGTAGTATGAATGTGCCAAGTCCAGAAAGCAGCGTTTTTCAGACTCACCAACCGCCTTCCTCCTTATTGTTATGGCATGAAGATCGTCATCCAAGACCAGTGACCTTTCTCTGGGCAATCAATCCTGGTTGTATCCTTAGCTCTCTAGGGACTGAGATACTGATGTATCCATTCCATCTACCCTTAACTCCCTCTCTTCTTCTCATGTCCCTGGATATCTCAAGTCTACCTCAAACCTTACCCTGTATGAGGTAGGTAAAGCCTACTGTTTTAAGTATTATTGTTCCATCTTCCTCTTATATGAAAGCCTCCATTTCCCAAAATGGCTAAAATGGTTTATGACGGTCAATCACATAGGAAAAGTGAAGGTTAATTGATCGATGGTCTGCATGTTCAACTGATTTCTAAACAATATTGAGAAATCTAGAGGAATGGGTAGTTTACATGTGTCCATGGATAGACAAGCCTGAAAGAAGAAGAATGTATGGATTTTGATCTGCACTTTTGGAGGGAGTGCCCACATAGAGGGATTCTTAAAGCATCAAAGCAAAAACAAATTTACATAAGCAATTTCAATCAATTTGTCAAAGACTGCTCATATGTTTCTATGACTCTGAGGACCTTGGGGATCTGTTTTCTTCTATTAACCTAGCTCTTCTGCTGGGAATTCTATCTCATTAAGTACTCCTAGTTAATTGTAGATGAATGAAAATATTAGCACATACTGAATTTTTTCTTAAATTCAGATACAGGAACTTAGAATCAAGCAAGAGAAATAAGACTTGTAGAAGTAACTGCAAAATGAGAGAGAGACAGAGATGATGATAGCTCAATATATTGAACCAAATTCCTTTTGGGAGCCTTTCTTTAAACCCCAGAACTTAACACAGGACCAAGCATATAGCAAGTGTTCAATAAACACTTATTGTCTGAATTGTATAACCTTAAGCAAAGTATTTACACTCTCTGGGCTTCAGTTTCTTAATTTACAAAGACAGTGTTACACTAGATGGTTTCTGAGGACCTTGGAAACCCTGCGATTCTATTACTCTAAGAAACTTATAAACACCAATGGAAAAACAAAAGGAAAACATGGGAAAGAATTAAGCAAGTAGGATTCTTTGCTGCTGTTTCTCCTGTGAGAACAGACAGTCACACGTCTCATCAGGGAGGCTACCCTCACTTAATTGCCCTGACTAATGAGCAGTTAAATGTGATGAGGCAAATATGCATCTGACTTTCAACATGATCAAGGGCAGTGTGGTTCCAGCCTAATCCTGTGGGTTTAGTCTAGATCAGAACAGCTTGTGAAGAATCAGCCTTGGGGTATTTGAGTCAACTGGAAGTCACTGAGTCGTGAAGACTTCTGCAAGGCTGTAAGATGGGTATTCCCTCCTCTAGTGTGGATGGTAACCCTTCAAAAAAACCTGCAAAAAAAAAAAAAATCACCTGGGTGCCTCCTTCCTCCATTTAATGACTACAGACACACTGGTCCTTAACTAGGATCTTCCCTGGAGATAAAATATTTTTCCTGTGGGTAGGCTATAGGATTCTAGATTCAGAGCTGAAAAAGACCTCAGAATCACTTAATCCAATACTTTCATTTTACAGATTAGGAAACTGGGCCCCAGAAAGGTGAAATTACTTGCTCAAAGTCACACAGATTATAATTACCAGACATGATTCAAACCCAGTTCTTGGAAGAAGTGCTGGATTTCAAATCCATCGCTCCTTCCACTATACTGCACTTCCTCTGTATTCACAATAACCTTGGAAGATTGGTGCCAAACTAAATCCAGGTTCACCCCATGTTTAAGGAGGGTCTAGAATCCTTTCTGTCTTCCTGGGGTCCTCAGAAACAGAAGGAATCTATGTCCAACTTCTCTATCCACCTACTGGTTATTGTGGATTCTTTTTAAAAAAATGTAATTAATATATTTGTTTTTAGTTTTCAACAGTCACTTCCATAAGTTTAAAGCTGTACGACATTAAATGCCTGTCCTTATGGAGTGTCCAATCTGATAAGTGAGACAACATAACTACACACAATTGGTTTTTTCTGTACAGTTCCCTTGACCCATTTTGATTGAATTTTTCCACAGAATTCATGGGCGGGGTTTGTTGTTTTTTACTGAATTGGTCAAAACAACTAATGAACATCATAACGAAGGCATGGAGGTTCTCATTGGCTATGGCAGCAGAGCACTGCTTCAATTAGATTCTATCAAGCTGGGGAGGCTTTGGGGCAGCTAGGTGGCTCAGGGGATACAGGGCCAGGCCTAGAATCAGAACTTCCTGAGTTCAAATCTGACCTCAGACACTTACTAGATGTGTGACTCTGGACAAGTGACTTAACCGTGTTTGCCTCACTTTCCTCAAGAAATGAACCACGGAAGAAAATGGCAAACCACTCCAATAACTGCCAAGAAAATCCCAAATGGGGTCAAAGGACTGAAACAAGCGAACAACAAAGAAAGGCTTTGAATAGGGCTTAGTGCCAGAATATATCTGCTCTCCCAGGATCAGCTGAGCTAATTATGGAGAGAAGTCTGTAATCAGAAATGTTGCCCACAGGTGATAATTTCTTTAGCTATAGCAATCATCCAAATAGAGACACAGTGTGAAAGGTGATTCAGAAACTATGTACAAGTCAGTCCATTTCTGTCTTTTATTCAAGAAATACGACAGTTCTATCAGGTTTTTTTTTGTTGTTTTTTTCAGTTGTGTCTGACTCTTTGTATGAACCATAGCACACCAGGCCCTTCTCTCCTCTACTGTCTCTCAAAGTCTTTCAGGTCCTCGTTCATTGTTTCCATGACACTATCTATCCATCCTATCCTCTGCTCTCCCCTTCTTTTGCCTTCAATCTTTCCCAACATCAGGGCCTTCTCCAATGAGGCCCATCTTCTCCTTGTGTGGCCAAAGGATTTAAGTTTCAGCTTCAGTATTTGATCTTCCAGTGGTTGTAGATATGTTGTGTAAAATCAATACTAACAAGGGTTCCTGTTTTATTAATAATAATAATGCTCATTGAATACAAATGTCCAAAAAGACTGCCACCAGATGACACATTGGGAGGTTGTGTGACTTAACTAAAGATGACAAAACACTTTGGAAATGCAAAGCTGATAAGTGGGGGTAATAACCTGGTTCGATTATTGAGAGTAGTTCTTTCTGATAGCCTATCATTCTCTCATTATCATCTATATAGGTCTCTTTATATGAAGTCAAGTCTATGGAGCACTGAGTGAAGTAGACAGTGCATAATTGTCAGATAAATAGGACCAACACAAAGAGCCAATGTGGATCAATTTCAGCTAGACAGTCTTCATTTCCTGAGGGCTAAATTTTTCCACAGATTTCAAATGTTAAATCTGATCCCCAAGCAGCATTCCTGACAAACACAAGGCTGTACAGGAAAAAGTGTGTGGACTCTGGAGTTAGGAGATCTGGGTTCAGATCCTATCTCTGACACTATCTGTGACTTTAGTCAAGTTCTTTAACCCTCTTGTGTTTCAGTTTCCCCATTTATAAGATGAAGGGGTTGGAGTAGATGGCCTCTCTCTGAGATTTCTTTCAGTTCTAGACCTATGTTCTTATTAATAACTTGTATACACACTTCAGCAACATGCAAATAGTTGGCATATGCCAGCAGGGACCCACCCTAGTCCTTCTCATTCCTGGATACTACTCCACCCTTGAGATCTCAAACAAGGTCCTTCCCTTTTGGGATCTCAGCTTCTTTTCTGTCACCTTACCCACTCACCAATGCTTGCTGAACCTGCTTTTCACCCACACTGAGCCCTCCAAGCACTCAACCTCTCCCACCTCATGAACTCACTATTGACTACCTTTGGCTCCCTATCCACTCCAGATTCTGCAGTTAGTCACTTTTAATGCTGTCCTACCCTACCATGACCTTTTGCCATTCGAATTCTCAGTTGAAGATTAGTCTCAATGTCCACTTTGCCCTGTTCTTTGACCTCTATACATAATTAGACACAATAATCACTCCCTCTTTTAAAAAATGATATTTTGTTTTTTCCATCACCTGTATTTCCCATAAACCATATTCCCCATTTAGGGAGGCATTCCTTATAACCAAGAATGGAAAAGAAAAAGAAAAAATATTCAAAAAATCTAATTAATAAATTCACCAAGTCTAACAAGATTTTCACCATTCTACATCCATAAATCCCCTCCTATGCAAAAAATAATGGATACTGGGATCATCTCTTTATCAAAATTCTCTCTTCATTTGGATTCTTTATCACTATATTCATCTGGTTCAACTACTTTTGTATATAATTCTTCTCTTTTTTCTTTTTCCTCTGCCTTCTGTCCCTTAATTTTTATTATTCCCCAAGACTCAGACTTCAGCCTTCAGCACTTTTCTCTTAGATCAACTCATTCTTTGTATTTCACCTACTGAACAGTGGCCTTCTCTTCATGGAGTAATCTCTATCATGAAGCTCACCCTCCTGAACAGTGACTGCCTAGTTTGGATGACCATTTCATGAGGGGCCCTAGCCACACTCACTGCTCCTGACTCCACTCATTCTCTGTACTTCTCCCTGTCTTGCACCCAACTGTCTTCCCCTACCTCCACTTCCACTTTTTAGCATCCTTTTGTGTATTCTCTCTCCCTGTCTCATTTGCTTATATTTGTACCCTCAGCAGTACCTGGCAAATGGAAAATGCTTAGAAATGTTTTGTCTACAAATCCTTTCCCATTGCTCCAACTATTACTTCTACTCTGGTTCACTTCCAAATTCCAAATCTAGTTCTTTTCCCCTAGCCAGACTCAAATTGCTCAATCCCAGCTACCTAAGAATCATTTCCACTTATACATGGCACTGTCAACTCCAACTCACCATGACCAAAAGTGAACTCATAAGTCTCCTGTACATTAATTCCCCTTCTCATCTTTCATCCTGTCAGTGGCACCAAAAGGTCTCTCAGTTACCTAAGTCCAAAACCTTAACTGTATCCTTAGTCATCCTTCTCTTCTATCATCTATATTCAACTAATCAAGAACAGGAAATGTTTCCCTCAATATGGCTCCTATCCATTCCCCCCAGCCACCTTGTCTCCTCTCTTGTAAGCCCTCATCACTTTACTCTTGGATTACTCCACTAATTGGTCTGCTTGACTCAAAGCTCTACCCTATTAAATCTATGCTCTGTGTAAACGTTCTTTAAATATTTCTATAAAGCATTCCATCATTCTTATGCTCAAGAACCAAGTCCAAAACTCTTCTCTCTGGCTTTCCAGACCCTCCATAAGTGAGTATCTCTCTGTCTAAAACAACAGCAAAAAGCTATTAACCACTTGCTGCCTATAGACCACTATACTAAGCAGTAAGGGAGAGGTCAGTTGAAGTAAGATATAGTCCCATCCCTTCCAGAAAAGAAGCATATTGCAGTGGAAAGAACAATTAGAATTAGGGGACAAATATTCAAATCCCACTTCTTCCATTTGCTACATATGTGACCTTGGACAAGTGTTTAAACTTTTCTGGGTCTCAGTTTGCTCATATGTAAAATAGGGGGTCAATGTAGATAATCTCTAAGGTCTTTACCAGCTCTAATCTGTGTTCTCATGATCAAAAGTACCTTCTAGTCTGTTCAGCCATGAGAACATATGCCCATTACTGCCTCCTTTCTTTTCCCTTTGCCTACCCTACTCAATCTCCTGCCCCTGCCACAACCCTGCCCTGGTCTTCCCTCTCTCCTCTCTTCCTTCTACCCAAGGAAATTCTGGCCCATCCATCAAGACCTCACAGAGCAATTAACTGAACTGCAGGTAGTTGCAGGGGCTAGAGGGAGATAGTGAAGGCCAAGTGGGATTGACTAAAGAGGACCCTCTCTTCAAGGACACAGAAGAGCCCTGGCAGCAGTTCAGTCAGACCTCAGTCCATTTGTCTGCCCAGAATGTTCCCAGACTTATGCCAGAATCCTCGGTTTCAGGAAAATTCATGCCACATTCCATGAGAAGCTTAGAAAAATAGTGCTGTAGCAATATGCACTAGACAGTAGAGAAATGTGACAACTCACAGGATATGTTCTTCAGAATGCCCAAACTTGTATCCTACGGGTACCTCAAACTCAGTCAGTGTGTCTAAAACTGAACTCATTATTTGTTTCCCACAACCATCTTCTCATCCAAACTTCCCTATTTTTATTGAAGACACCACTGTCCTTCCAGTCTCTCTGGTTTGGTTCAGCATTACCCTCATCCCTTCACCCTCCCTCTATTTTCTCATTATTGAATTGCTCATTAAATCTTGCTATTTTAAACTCCGTAACACCCTTCATATTCTGATGGTGACATTATGTTTACTTAATAAGTGAATTTGATCCTCATCTAGACTTTCTCCTTGAATTTTCCATTCGATACTCTTTATCTGAACCCAGTGGAACTTGAGAGGTACTAGTAAGCACTTTAAAATTAGCTTGCTCTTTCTAGTCTAGGCAACATTATCTATCATAGAAATAATGGCATATCCATGACATCTGACCCCTTCTCCCTACTCATAGAGCTTCTACCTCGGTTCAGGTCCTCATAAACATTTTCCTAGATTATGGTAACAGCTTCCTAATTCGATTTCCTGTTTCTCATCATCATCTATGTTTCATACCGCTTCCAAAGTAATTTTTCTAATTGCAAATTTGACAACGTCACTCCTCAGTTAACTTTAGGTGCTCCTTATTACCTCAAGGGTAAAATTAAAATCTATTTAAGATTCTAAAAACCTTTATATCCTGACCCCAACCTCTCTTTCCAGTTTCATTCATTATTACCCACCACTCTGCCCTGTGCAATCCACCCAGACTGGTTTTCCCTCTATTCCTCATATAACACTCCATCTCTGATCTTTGCTCTAGCTGCCCCCAATGCCTGGAATGCTCTTCTTCCTCATCTCTACTTTATAGAATCCTCCTCTTCCTTCAACTCAAGCACCTTCTATGGTTATTCCTGCCACATTACAGAGGTTAAAGGTGCAGGTTTCCCATGATTTGGAAAATTCACATAAAATTTTTTGACTCTCCCTTCATACCAGAGAAGTCTGAATTTTTTCTTTTTCTTCCATGCGTGTTTGTAGTTACCTACCTTATTGTAATTTGGTTCAAGTATTTGGTCATAGGTTCGGTGTCATCTGCCGACCTTCATGTGTTGTCTGTGTCTTCCTCAAAACACTCCCCCCCCAAAAAATTCCCATTTAATTTCTTATGACAACCCATGATATATCAAAACCATGACTGGGAAAATTGAGATGTAGAAGAGATAATTGTACATTAAGCCTTTCTTGATTCCCTCAACTGCTAATACCCTTGCCTCCCCTTGTATTTAATCTATCTATATATACTTAGATATTTATTTGTTTTCCCCTCCATTAGAATATAAGTTCCTTGTGCACAAGGATCGTTTCATTGACTGCATTTGCATCCCTAATATCCCTCATATTGCCTGGCACATCATAGGTACTGAATAAACACTCACTGAGTGAGAGAATGTAAATATCTACACATGTATAAAAATGTGCATGAATATCTAAGTGATTTTAAAAATATAGACTGTGATATCATTAGTGTGGGAAAGTCCCAGAATGAAAATTCCCTCCACCAATGCAGATCAGTTGCTCATGGATAACTTGGAAACTTACAAGGCACTATGAGATTCAATAATTTGCCCATGGTCATGTAGCTATGAGATACCAGAGGCACAATTTGAACCCAGGTCTTCTTTACTCCCAAGCCAGCCTCCCATCCATTTGTCCACATTGCTCATGTCTGTAACTATATCTGTGAATATGGGTATAAATTTATTCTTGAATATACCTTCAAAGGTAGCAGAGAATTCATTACAGAAGCATTCTTACTATTATATTCAATCAAATCTATTAGCAGCCATGTGCATGTCCATTCCTGTTTTATTAGTCAAGAATAAAAAGATTGGAATGAATATGGATATGTATGTTATTCCCTTTCCTGAGCATTAGTTTTCTCACATATAAATAAAGAAGCTAGATTTGATGATTTCTAAACCTGTTTCCAACTCTATCACTCTAGGAGTTCATCATTAGCTCCAGTCAGAGAATGATAAAGGACTTTCAGGTTATCTAGTTCAGCTACCTCATTTCACAAATGTGGAAACTGAGGTCCAAAGAAGTGAATCAAGCAAGCAAGTACTCATTAAATGTCAAGCACTGTTCTAGTCCTTCCTCTGCATAAGATAGGGGTACAAGAACTCCAAGGCTGAAATTCCCTGCATTGGCCATCTGGGAAAAAATTCATGGACTCAAGCATTGTTGAGGTCAAGGTAAAAATGTATTACACTTTTCAGTGGGCAAAAGTTCTTAGGGAAACTACAACCTTAGAGGGGTACAGGTAAAGTTTATATAGGATATTCTATAGTAAAACATTTGCTAAATATGCTAAGTGGGTGATTCGGGTCAGGATTAGGGAGTGGTTAAGGAGTGATTAGTTCTTAAAGGAGCATGCACTTTTGGTGTCTACTGCACAGGTGTCTACTTTTACCCAAAGTTAATCAGGAAATAGCCCAAGGTGGGAAGGGGACAGGGGCTACATGGAGGTGTGGTTTTAGGCCTGAAATGTCACTAAGTCAACTAACAATCAGGGCTGACTAAGGAATGCCAGGCTGCTCTCATCAATGTCTTGTTAGACAAGATAAACATAAAGGAGTATACATACATCTAAGTCTAGGATACATATGATTGGTCAGTGAGTAGTAGATGTTGTTATGACCCAGAGCACAGTCAGTTCAGTCAGTACACAGCTGGTTCAGACTAATAATTTCTATAGGAGAAGCTGGCTACTGTAGCAGGAAGGGAGATAACGGTTGCTGCTGGGGCAGGTTGTCCTTGGACTGGGGAGAAACTTCCTGGGATAATGTTAGGGAGAAATGTGATTTTTAAAGAGAAAAGTAATTTTATAATTTTATAAATTGGGGCTCAAGCACATACACCTAACCACCTCATCAACTCCAGCTCTTAAGGAGTCAACATTCTTTTTTAAATAATATTTTATACCCCCCCAATTATATGTTAAAACATTTTTAAAGTTTTGAGTTCCAAATTCTATCCTTTCCTCTTCCCCTCCCTTCCCTTGTCTTTCTCTCTTTCTGAGATGGCAAGCAATCTGATATAGGATATACACGTATGATTATACAATACATTTCACATTGGTTGTTTTGTACAAGAAGACTTGAAAAGGAAAGAAAATGAAAAATGTTATGCTTTAGTCAGTATTCAGACAATATCAGCTCTTTACTTTGGACTCAGATAACATGTTTCATCATGAGGCCTTTGGCATTGTCATGGATCATTGTATTCCTGAGAAAGTCATTCACAATTCTTAATTGTATAATATTTTTGTTACTATGTACAATGTTCTCCTGGTTCTGCTCACTTCACTTTGCATCAGTTTATGTAATTACTACTTGTCATTTTTTTGTAGCATAGTAATATTACATCACAATGATATACTACATCTTGTTCAGTCATTTCTCAATTCATGGACATTCCTTCAATTGCTATAAATATTATTGTACAAGTAGGCCCTTTTCTCTTTATTTCAAAGATGTCTTTTGAATACAGACCTAGCAGTGGCAGTGCTGAATCAAAAGGTATACCCAGGTTTATAACCCTTTGGGCATATTTCCAAATTCCTTCCCAGAAGACCTGGATCAATTCACAAAGGAGTCAGCATTTTAAGGAGGAAGACAGCATAGCACATACAGAAACAAGTAAATAGACAGATAGATAGACAGACAGAGAGAGAGAGGGAGAAAGCAAAGACAAAGTAACCTTGGAGGAAAAGGCACTAGCAACTGTGGGCACCAGAAAAGAAACTCATGCAAAAGGTAACATTTGAGCTAAATCTTGAAGGAAACTAGAGAATCTAAAAAGTAGAGGTGAAGGAGACTGTTTCAGAAGTTACAATGACTCATCCAGGGTCATACAGTGATAATTACTCAGTAAGCATTTATTAAGTACTGACTGCAAGCTAGAATCATACTAAGCTCTGGGAATATAAAGACAAAAAAGAAACACTCTCTGTTTTCAGTTACTTTATATTCTCTTAGGAAAGACAAGTTGCACATAAATAAGTTTATACAAAGTAAATACAAGGTCAATTAGGGTGGGGGGGTGCACTAGCAGTGGGGCGGGGCATCAAGCAAGGCTTCATATAGAAGCTGCCACTTAAGCAACTTTGAAAAGGAGCCATGATTTTAAAAAAAAAATAGTTCTTCCATTTTCTAGTCCAATATTCTTTTCATTTCATGTCACCTTCTGCTGTAATGACAGTTTAATTGATTAAAATGAAAATTATGATTAGAATGGTTCTGGAAAACATTCAACTTCATAAATATACAGAGAATTTGAATGTCAGTAACTCTATTGGCCTCTTATTGTAGGTTCGCTGGAGACATTTCTCTGTGTGTATCACTACAGATATATTTACTCTCTAAGTGTATGTGTAGACACTCAAGAATATTCGTATGACCATACATCATTATCATAACATCTGTTACCTGATATAACTTTGTGTTAGAGACTTCTTTCTGTTGTGAACTCAGGGCTTGGATATATTTTGGATACTTCTTTGCTTCATTGGCCTGTTGCCATGAGCCAGAAATCTGGAAACTTCAGGGTGTGCTACTGCCCAGAGAGAGTCAGAAGCTCCCTTTACAGGCACCTCAAACTCAAAATATGAATTGATTTATTCACAAATACTTGGAAATAGAATTTTCAATATGCTAGAAGAAAGCCATGATACATATCACCACCTATTGTATTGATGGAGTGCTTGGATACCTGGCACTCTTGGACCCCAGTCCCAAAACCATATTTCTCCCTAGTCTCAAAACACTGTCCCTGGAAGTCTCCCCAGCCCAAGAAAGCTATGCCTAGCAATTACTCATGAGTGGGCCCCAGCCCACTTATCTTTCTTCCTGGTAGAGTAACAGGATATACCTATAAAAATTCCACTGGATTATCTATACCAACTCCCTACTTTATTATATACATCTTTGACTCCTCATTACGTGTACCTTAGACTTTAGATATATGTATACTCCCTACATCTACCTTGTCAAACCAGTCATTGATGGGTGGCCTTTCTCAGTCACCCCTGACTGCTAGTTGATTGATTTAGTGATATTGCAGAACTAAAAACCACACCTCCCTATCTCCACACCCTTTGGGCTTTTCCCACTCTACATAGTAGATACAAAAAGTGCATGTTCCTTTCAGCATTGACCACTCCTTAATTCCACTCCACCTCACCTAGTTAGCATATTTGGTACATGTTTTACTATATTATCCTATATAAATTTTAACTGTACCTCTCTAAAATCACAGGTATTTTCCCACTGAAAAGCATAAAAATAAATCTTTGTCACCTTGACTTAAACAATGCTTGAGTCCATGAACTCGTTCCAGTCCTTGAGGGGTCCCTGAACCCTGCCTCAAACCCCATCACTATGAACCTAATTTTGTCTCCCATCCCGCCTCCCCAAGATCTCCACATATACAGACACACACACACACACACACACACACACACACACACACACGCCCACACCAGCCCTTCCCTCTTCACCTTCTCTTATCAGAGCTTCTTCCCTGTCCTTTCTTTCCAAAGCCACCTTAAAACTCTTTCATGTTCCACCATAACCACCACGATTGATAGTCAAAAGATATAAACAGGGAGCTTTCTGAGGAAGAAATCCAAGCTATCCTTAGCCAGAGGATTAGCTTAGAATCACCAGTAATTAGAAAAAGTAAAACCTTTCTGAGTTAGCAACTCACACTCCTCAGGCAAAGTTGACCCAAATAAAAGAAACATGGCAAATGTTGGAAAGGCTCTGGAAAACAGACATATAAATAAATCATACTTGGAGAGAGAAGCAAGATGTTTGGGGCCAGATTCTCAGCTGCCTGTGTAATCAATCCTCTTTCCCCCTTCTGCTTTGCATATAGAAATGTTCATCTTATTTGATACTAGTTCAGAATAAGAAGGAAAAAGAAAAAAGTAGGAGGGGAGGGGAAAGAGGAAAGAATGGCCTCTCCCATTTCAGTTGGCTGTTCCTTTTTCCTGTTTGGGGAGTTAGTTACACCTTTGCTCGTAGCCCAAGATTATCCTGCTATGCCCTGCCCTGCCCTGCCCTGCCCCAGATTTGGCTACTGCCTCCTCCCTAGAAACCCCTGAAAGAGAGAGAGAAAACAGTAAATATTCATTGTGAAGCTACTTCAGAGTCCCGGGAATAGATGCTCAGATGTTGTTCCAGAATCAGACAGTAATATCCCCTCCCATCTGTATGGAGTCTAAGATATTATCTCCTGTGCCTACTTTCATCTGCTTCTCACAGTTCTATTAGGCAGGGTGGGGCAGATAATATTGTCTCTCCCTCCCTCCGTCCCGCTGAAATCTTTCTCCTTCTTCAAGACCCAACTCAGTGTGGGCCCCCTTCTCCAAGAAGCCCTACTGACCTCTTCAACAAGATGAACTCTCCCTTCTCCAGTTCCCTTACACCACTTAGTCCAGACCTCTTCTCTGCCCTTATCACAGTCTCCCTTGAATCAATCCTATTAATCTGTGGATATGTGGAGTTCCTCACATATTAGATTATAAGTTCCTTCATTTAATAAACATTAAGCATCTATGTGTAAGGCAGAGGAACTATACTGTTCCTTATTTTTCAGCACAATGGATTATGGGTAGAGTGTAGCTGTTTCATATGTTTGTTCAACTAATTTCATCTGACAAATGAAGTGCTTAAAGTTCAGAGAAGTGACTTACCCAAAGTCTCACAGCTAGTTAGCAATAGAGTTCACCTGAATCCTAGTCTCTTGACTCCAAGTCCCTGATTCTTTCCCTTTGATTATGCTGCATCTTACCAAATTTGGAACATTATGTTTATTTCTGAGCACTATAGATTTATGGAATACATTAATGGGCTGAAAAGTGTCCAAAACAGGGTAACAAACACAGTGAAGGGTGTCAAGTTTATGTCATATGAAGATTCATTGAAGGGCCTGGGAGTGTTTGTCCTAGAGAAAAAAAGACTGAGGGGGAGCAAAATCTACCTTGATGTACATGAAAGCAGCAGCTGTGTAGCACAGAGGATAGAGTGCCAGGTCTGGAGCCAGAAAGACTCATTTTGTTGAGTTCAAATCTAGTCTCAGACACCTACTAGCTGTGTGACCCTGGGCAAATCAATTAACCCTATTTGCCTCAGTTTCTTCATCTGTAAAATGAGCTGGAGAAGGCAAGACACTCCAGTATCTTTACCAAGGAAACCCTGTAACAGTAAGCACTCCAACATACACAGAGGGGCCTGCTATCACAGATTCTTTGATCTGCTTTTCTAAAAGGAAAAGCAGCTTTTGAGGGGTTAACAATCTCCTTTAATCAAGCACCATTCACTTAGTTCAGGAAATCAGCAGACAACACTTCCAAACTGTCTGACATAAGCAATATATATATCACACAATCTGACCATAGTTGCCTGAGAGGGAAGTACCAACATCTGGGTTTTCAAAACTAAGGGGTTCTTTAGCAGCTTTCCAAAGTCTTGTCTGACATACAAGGCTTCTTCCAAAAACTAAACCCCAAAGTAATCTCATCCTCACAGTATTTATACTCTTTTCAGAGACAGGTGGCATGACCTTCTGACCCAGTGCCTCAACAGAAAAAACAAAAGGTACTTGAGACCCTCCTTACAAAACAACTCCCCCTAATCAAGCTTCCCTCAATGGGCAGGCCCATTGATGGTTGGGGAAGATCTTTAATCACATTCAGATAGAGGCATTATACTTCTTGATTAAACTAAAACAAAAACAGCAAAAGATACTACTTTGCTTGGTTTCACAAACCCTCAATGGGGTCACAAAGACTTGGACATGGTTGAAATGCCTCAACAACAACATTCGAAAACCTATCATTTGGAAGAACTATTAGACATGTTCTGCTTGAACCCAAAGGGCAAAGCCAGGAACAATGTGTGTAAGTTGCAAATAGGTTCAATTTACTATTAGAGCTGATCAGAAGCAGAATGGACAGAGGTGGAGTTGGTTTGCCTTTCGGGTAGAAGTGGGATGATCGATCACATGACAGGGATATATGAGGGATTCCTTTCAGCTGTGGGTAGACCAGATGGCCACTGAGGTCCAATCAATCTAAAATTGGTGCTTTGGTGATTCTCTACAACTTTGTGAGGTCATCATAGGATAACAGGATCATAGAGTTAGCCTGGGGAATCTCTGCCTTTTTGTGTGTCATGGATCCCTCTGGATTGATGAAACTTATGGACCCTTTCTTGGAACAATGCTTTTAAACACCTACTAAAAATGTGATTCTACTTTATGTAAGACTAAGGAAACCAAAGTTCAGTGAAAGTAAATTTTTTCATATCTAAGTTTATGAACTGAAATCTATCCATGGGTTCCTTGGGGGTCTGTCTATATACCCTGGGTATAGAACCTCTAGAACTAGAAGGTCCATCAGAAGTCATCTACTCCAGGTCTGGGGAACCTAGGCCCTCAATGCCACATGTGGCCCTCTAGGTCCTCAGGTGCAGCCCTTCGACTAAATTCAAACTTGACAGAACAAATCCTTTTAATAAGGATTCTATATAAATTGGACTCGTCAAAACCCACACCCAAGAACCTAGAAGGCCACACACAGGTCTACTCCAATCCCTCATTTAATAGATGATGCAACTGAGAAGAAGAAAGATGACTCACTCTATGATACACAGAAGGTGGAAGTTGGAACAGAGTCCCTGAGACCAGAGGCAGAGCTCATTCCACAATACCCTCTACCTGTCAGCGCAGGTACTGTCACACCCATTTGTTGTTTGTCCTTCATTCTCAAAGAAAACCAGGACACCAGGGAGATGATGTCATGATGTGTAAGTGAATTGAATTTAAGTGAGGGACGGCTGTGCAAAGTCACCAAGTCACTTTCTTCTCTGAAGCCATCTGGGCCCAGTGGCCAGACACAGATCAGGACAACTGGACATGGCTCTGAATGCAGTGTAGAACTTTGACCTTTTTAAGCTAAGGTCTTCAACAAGTCTCATTTTGACTGAAGCAACAGCCATTCAGTGATCAAAGTTAAATAAGGAGGCAGAGAACACTCTTTTACAGATGAGCACAAGGCATTTACACTTGTGAAAGTTAATTTCATTCTTATTTCTATGAAGACCAGGGATGCCTATTACTTCAATATACTTTTAAGATTTCTCATAAGAGTTAGATGTAAACAATTGAAGTCCTATTCCAATGCTTGATCACAGTGTGGATGTGATCCTATGCTCTCCAAAACTACGCCAAAGGAGCATAAGCTCTAGCAGGCCATTCCTATCCAGAAAGGCCTGGTGAGGACCAGCCTAGATTACTTATAGAAGAGGTCCATTATCAGAAAAATGGTGAACTAGGTGATATGTCTATATTGGTCACAGTCACTCATGAAGACCATCCATGGAGTATTTATAATCTGTGTGGCCAGAGGATATAACCACACTGACAAAATTGTGTGCTTGAAGCATAGCCTTATTTTATACCTTTCTCTTGGTTCTTATAAGCCCCGTTTTTCTGCAGGAAGTTACTGACAGTAACAACTATTGGAAAATCCAAGAGTGTGTGCTTGTATAAGAGACCACTGATTAGGTGAGAAGTTAGACAATTTGTCTGCTGCCTGAAGGGTTAGGCTGAGTGAGGCAATCCTCAGAAGCACAGGGCTCAGGGCCAAAGATGTTAAGTCTGATAATACTTTGTATGGTATGGGGGAATCTGGGGAAAAGTGTTCTCTTGTTGCTTCCCTAACTCTTGCTAGCTAAGAATTTTTTTTAACTTAGTTTAATTTGTTTTCAGGGGAAAAAAAAATCTGTTTTCTCTTCCTCCTCTACTCACTTGTATTGGAAAAACAAAACAAAATGCTTATAACCAACCTGCATACTGTTGAAAGAAAAAATCTTTATTAGGGTATCATGCTAAAGAAATAAGGTAGGCTCAGGAAAAATACAGTAAATGGAGTTTATTATTATGTCAAAGGAATATGCACTACATAGGCCTGGCCCCAAGTTCAGGCTGCTCTTAATTTTTTAAAGACAAACTTTCATAATAAGAGAAGTAAACGTCTGAGGCAGGATTGGAGTCTTCCTGATTTCAAGTTTCAGCTCTATCCACTGCGCCATCTAGCGGTCCAACCGCTCCTCAGCTGCTGCTAATTAATTTTTTTTTTTCATTTCTAGCCATACATCTCGACTTATTGAATTCTAGGTGGAAGACAGTGTCAAATGAGTTAATGTAAATGTAATGTTCTGAAATTTAGAGCATCTAGGTGGTATAGTAGATAGCACCTGGAGTCAGGAAGAGTCATCTTTCTGATTTCAAATTTGGCTTCAGATACTTACTAGCTGTGTGACCCTGGGCAAGTCAACTAACCCTGTTTACCTCAGTTTCCTCATCTATAAAATGATTTGGAGAAGGAACTGGCAAACCACTTCTGTATCTTTGCTAAAACAAAATAAAACCCAAATGGGGTCATGGAGAGTTGGACACCACTGAAATGGCTGAACACAAGTAGTATGAGATGATGTTGGTTTCTAGGCAACTAATTCTGCACCTGAAATTCGGGAACCAGCAGGAGCCATTTTCTTCTCTAGGTTAAACAGAGGGATGATTTGCCTTTGCATCCCCAGGACCTAGCACAGTGCCTAAACACACAGTAAGTGCTTAATAAATGCTTGTTGATTGGAAGATTAGCCTAAAGAAGAGAAGACTCACTGGAAGCAAAATAGATGTCTTCAGGCACTTGAAGGGATAGGGAGGGATGAGGTTTGATCTGTTTGGTCCCAGAAGACAGAACCAGTAGCAATGGGTGGAAGTTGAAAAGAAGCAAATTTAAGCTTGGAATAAAGAAAACCTCTCTAATAACTAGTTATCTAAAAGTGGAACATGAATGTCATGGGATCATTAGTCTAGAGTTGGAAGGGACCTCAGGGGCCTTTAGTCCAACCACCTCCTTCTACAGATGAGGAAACTAAGACCTTCAGTGACTTGTACAAGGTCACATGGAGTAAGGATCAGAGGCAGGATTCGAATCCAGGTCTTCTGACTCCAAAGGTAGTATTCTTCATCCTGCCTCTGTCCCTCCTCATGGAAAGTCTTCACACACTGGGTGAGCAAGGAATCATAGATTTTAAAACTGGAAGAGAGCTCAGTGGTCTAGTCAAACCTCCTTGTTTAGGGATAAGGAAACTGAGGCCCACAGAAATGAAGAAAGCTATTCAAGGTCACACAGGGAGTGACAGAGCTAGGATTTAAATTGAAGTCCACTGGATACAAATCCAGCACCCTGTTCACTGTACCACACTGCCCTTCAAGTCATTAGATATGTCATATATTGAGGGATGGTTTTTCTGTTATTGGCAGGACATGTGCATAGATTAGTCACTGAGGTATCTTTGAACCAAGATTCTGAAACTGTCTTAGAATCCTTGGCAACTCAGAGATTTAGAGAATCCTTACCAGAAGATGTGCCTTGTAGTCTTTGGGGAAACATCAGCCACAAGTTACTTAAGTGGTCAGTCAATGTATCAATAATTTATTCCTAGTTTGGAGGAAATAATTGCTGTTGTAATTGATTCATTCCTTTTGAAATTATTTTTATTTATTTGGTACTAATTTGGATAAATATTCCTCCCAATAGATGATAAGCTCCTTGAGAGCAGGGGTTGGTGGTATTTTTTTTTTTTTATCCTCAGCACCTGGCACAGTGCCTTAAGCACAGTAGGCAAAAATATAAGAATTTTTAAAAATCACTTATTGTTTAAGGAACAAGGGGGAGGGGGAAAGAGGGGTTTGACTAAAGTTCCATTGTTGTCAGTGTTGCACTGGGCACTTAAATAGACCAAATTAGGTGTTACTTTCAGATAAATTAACTAAATTCATTGCCCTCCTCTCTTTTCTCAAGGTAAAGTCACAGTTTGAAGAGAAGAGCAATGAAAAATATGACCACTTTGAGGCTGTAGAATACAAAAGTCAAGTGGTTGCGGGGATCATGTATTATGTAAAGGTCAGTGTTCAACAAGTCATTGAATTCTACTCAATTTTGTTTCTTCTTAGACACACATATAAAGTGCAGGGACAATTTGTCCCCTTCCTTTTCGAGTAACTGGAGAAATTCAAGTGTCTCTCCCGGGGGAAATATAAAGTGATGGTGTGGTAACTAAGAGAAAGTTGTGTTTGTCCTTCGTTCTCAAAGAGGACCATTACATCAAGATGATGACATGATTTGCAGTTGCCTTGAGGGAGCGAGGGCTGTGCAAGGTCACCAACCTCACTTTCTCCTCCTGACCCATCTGGGTCCAGTGGCCTGATTAATATTTATCAGGAAGACTGGAGATGGCCCAGGATGCAATGTGAGACCCTGGCCCTTTCAGACTAAGGCCTTATCACATTCTCACTTTGAATGAGAAAGTAAAGAAGATAGAAAGGAGGAAGGGACTTTGGGAAAGATTCATGACAACCTCAGGAGCACTAACCTGGTAAGTTTTGCTCTCAAATTGAACCTGATAGCAGTCTAAAAATGGGTGAGAATGGGGGAACAGAGGGAGAGAAAAAGAGAATGATAAAGACTCTTCCTATCCCTTACTTTGAGTAGCCAGGCAACTGGAGAGAGGTAAGGCCAAGACAGGATTTATAGAAATGATTCACTATTGTGTTCTCTCATGTTTAATACTATGACTCTCGTAACTTACATACAGACTTTAACACTCATGATTATTTGTTTGGGGAATTCCATTTGCTTTCATGATTTCTTTAATAAAATATTAGCCCATCAGATTGTGAATTACATGCTTCCAAGTGGAGAGTAAGTTTCAGGATTCATTGTCCCAGGCTTTCCTAGATGGGAACCATAAGATAACAGGACAAAATTCTCATACTGCTGGGTCTTCATGTCATCATAGCGTCTGAAACAAGGCTTATGTTTATGTCCTAAATAATATCCAACTAGATATGTTGTTTGAAAGTAAGCACCGTCTTGTATCAGGACTTCACAAAATATAAGTAGCAGGTCACCATGGGCCCTAATCATTTCATTGGTGTCCTGGATTTCAAATACAACCTGATCAGAAATGACTGATGTACACTTTTCTTTTTCCAAATCCTAGACCTATTTGGGCAGTTTTATCTAAATCCGTGATGGATTTTTATCATTGTAGTCAATTGTTGGTCTGTGAATCCTCTCTACCAACACCAGTCTACATCCATCTATTGACTTGGTTGATTGGTCCCAGGGACTAAGGTGATTATGTGACTTAACTAGGGTCATACCACTAAGAAGTATCAGAGGATCTGAATCCTCCCCAGGTGCAAACTCAGCACTCCATGCACTACAGCACAACTTTCCAAGAAATGTATAACCCTGGAGATCTTCAATGTAGCCAGCAGTGGGCACACATCTGGGAACTCCTTGGCCACTCTTCTGGAGATTGTTGGTAGAGATACCCAGGAAATGTAGACAGGATGGATCCAAGTATTTCTACATTTAAGGTACAGCAGCTGGGTTAAGGAGGCTGTATTGAGGTGCTGAGATGTCAGCCAGGCAGGAACACCTGCTGCAGCCTTAAAAAGGAAGGGAATAATTTATTAAGTGCCAGCTGTGTGCTGTGCTAAGATAAATATTATCTCATTGAATTCTTACAAATGAAGTAGAGACATTTTCCAGGTGAGGAAATGAGATGGAATGACTTACCTAGAATCACTCTGCTAGTAAGTGACTGAGGCAAGATTTATACTCAGGTCTTCTTGACTCCAGGCCCAGCAGTCTCTCATTGTGGAAAATGCTGATCTGAGAACCTTCTCTACTATCACAGATCTGAACCCAACTTTTGACTTTGCTGATCAGTCCTAGGGAGTTACTTGGGGCCTACAGTAGTTGCGTGACTTACTACTGAAAGCACTCCCAACCTTATTTGTTTCATTTACTGTTTTGCTGAAGAGAAGACCTTGTTTTGTTTTTTGTTTTTTTTTTAAACAAAACATTTATTTATACATTAATGTTGAGGGCTGGACTAGAGCTTAAGAAGAAGAAGGAAAACAGTTTATGATAGAGTCCTGTACAGAAGAGAGAAGAGGAAGAAGACAGATTATGAGGAAGAGAAAAAGACAGACGCATACATATACACATAACACAAGACGAAGTAAGGTGGGCTGGGCAGTCAGAGTCTGGGCTCTTGATTAGTCACCTGCTTCATGTAGGTTTCCAGCAGGTACTTTTTAAAGGCTGTGGGGTTTGTCCAAAGTTCAGCAGCATGTGTGTTCAATGGGCTGTCAATGTTGGGTTCTCCTAGCAGGCTCTGGATAGATAGCAGAATGGTCCTGACATCATATAGAGCTGACCACTTTTCCTTGATGATGTCCAGATATTGCCTTGGGTGTCCACATTAGGATGGTAACAAGGTGTGACAAATTTCACAGTGGGAGCATTGTACGGGTAGCCACTGAGGAATTCCAGGGAGAGCTTGTACCTTGGGTCTTCATACACTGTCACAGCTGCCCCATAGATGGTCCCAACCCATTTGAAGAGACTGGGAAGGCAGAAATTCCTTTGTCTCTAAACATCACAAAGTTCTTCAATTCCTGCTGTAACCTCTTGCCCATGGCTACGCTCTTCCCAGGCTCAGCCCCGTTATGGGCGGCGGCGCTGGAGGCGACAGGGTCACGATTCTGGCCAAGGGGGACCAGAAATAAATAAAGAGAAAACTCCTGGGTGGCAACTGCCAAGATACTGGCTAAGGATAGGGTGCTAAGTGCTACTAGGACGGGAGTGAGGGATAAAACACCACAGATGGGAACACTGAGTAGATAGGGTTGTCCCTCAAGGAACACAGCACTGGAAAGAATTCACAAGATCTACCAAGGCCACAGGGTTTTCAAAGAGGCTTGGGTAAAACTCAAAAGGGGGAATGTAGCTTGTTTGACACATGATATTTTTATCTACACATTTTAGAAAAAAATAAAACCCTTTAAAAAATGAAACTCTGGGACAGAGGCATAATTCATATTCAAAACAGTAGTTGATCCTGTTAACAAGGGAAGGGAAGGGAATGGTGGGGGAGCTGTGGGTTAAGGACAAGTATTTATTAAGCAGCTACAATGTGCCAGGCACTGTGCAAAGCTCTATAAATGTTATCTTATTTGATACTCACAACAATCCTCTGAGGTAGGTACTATTTTCATCCTCATTTTGCAGATTGAGGAATTCAGTTGAGAAAACTGAGGCAGACAGGAAATGACTGAAGGTCTCCCTAACTCATCATTCTATCCACCAAATCCCTTAGCTGCGGCCTTACAAATAACTTACAAGGACCGGACAAGTGACATCTCACTGGGACTTAAGTTTCTTCAACTACAAAATGAGCAGATTGGACTAAAATTCCTTCCAGCTTTAAATCTGTGACCTTATGAACTAGCAGTAGGATAACATTGCTGCCCACCTGAATATTCTTTTTCATTGGACCTTTGTGGGACTCAATTCTCTTAGCTTTAAAAATAAAACTGAATGATCTCTCAAGTCACTCTCTCCTTTCATCAGTTAGAATAACAATATAAATTTATACCAGAGGTCATCTAGTCAAACCCCCTACTTATGACAGGAATGCCCATACAATGACCCCGAGAGGTGAGAAGTACCGGGTTGGGATACATGCCATTGATTTTCTTTTTATTTGCAGGTAAATCTTGGGAATGATGACTACGCACATTTGAAAATATACAAACCTCTCCCTCACACGAATGAGCCAACACAGCTAATGGACTACCAGACTGGCAAAACCAGGGATGATGAAGTCAACTACTTTTAGAGGCACAGAACAGGATGCATTTGGTTACTTTCATGAGTATACTGTATCAATAAGCACAACTGAAACTTTGATGAGGCATTCGTTAGTTTCAGTCAATGTTCCCTTTTTTCCTCGATTCTTTGTTATAAGGGATGGCTCACTGGATAGAGGAAGGGAAAGAGATATATTCAGAAATAAAGTGATATAAGAACAAAATACATCAATTAAACATTTTTAACCATTTCTTAAATTATTTGATTAAATCGTTTTACATCTCAGCTCCCCCTATAGTAGATACTGCTTGCCAGTAGTCAAGGAGCATCAGGTTACCCTATAAAACCGTCACGAAAATTGGTGTAGCACCTTCTCTGGAGTCTTCTCGCAACTTATACTTGCAGTTGTGGGTTGGGTTCCCAAATAAGGGCTGCTGTCCCAGGTAGCTGGGGCAATCCTGTGGGTCTAGCATCCCTAATACTATTTCTCAAGAACCCCCTGTTAGCCATTAGCCAGTCGACACAATTAGTAAAGATACTTACTCAGAGGGCACAGAAAGACTTGTACTTACCAAACATTCCCTACCCCCGAAACCATAAACCTGGAGTATACTCTCCCACAAATACAGTGTCCAAGAGGGAAGTGGAATCAAACTTGGAAGGCAGTAATAGAGAGGTACATGTGTGGCAAAACCAACTCACAACTGCTGGTACTACATGACCTAGAAATTACTTCTCTCTGGATGGCTTGTTCAGCTGCAGGTCCAGGGTCTCCTCTCTGTAGTCTGACTCTCGTCTGTTTCCTCATGTTCCCAGAAGCTGCTTCCATCCCAGAGTGGCTGTCTCCTTATCTCCAAGTCTATCTGAAGGTAGACCAAAATTACTGGGGTTGAAATGACAGCTCTTCTCTGTTGCCTGTACTAATGAGCTGTATTTACTTGTCAGTGATAGCACTACTTGGAGGATTTCAAAGCATTTCCTCATCATCAAAAAGGTGGATAGCTCTGCTCTTTTAGAAATCTCTTTTGAAGCTGCTCCTGAGCTAACATCTAATTGTAATGTCCTTCCCCCAGCACTTGCCACAGTGGCTGGTGCTTAAAAGATTCTTGATGGAGTCAACTTCCTCACTGAGGATGGTGCTCACCTGATCTGAGAGCTGGAAGCTTTTTACTACCTTCTACATCCAGATCTAGGAACTCAAGAGAAAATCAAAAGGACAGCCATGTTTTAGTTTTCTTCTATTTTTCACCAACAGAAGTTTCGAATATTATTTAAATATCCTTTACAACACCACCAGGTGTCCTCCCTGGATCCACACCTCCCAATGATACTTGTCTCCTGGATCTCCTCTGAACTGTCGAGCTGCTGTTCCCAGTGTCTGGCTCCTCTCCTTTCTGCTCTTCCCTGGGGACTTTGTCCAGGGATGGGCTTTGGGTTTTTTTTTATTCTCCTTGCTAGGCCAGGTCTACCTATTAAGATTATGAAGCTTTCTCTTACTATGGTAACAGTTCCCTCCTATACTCTATGCTAATTTGCTTCCTGCATGACTGTATTAGTCAGAGCCAAGCAAAGTTTAAGCTGCCTCAGTGGGATATTCAGGAAATCAACTTTTGAAGGGCTGCAGGGGGTGCAGATAGGGGAAGGAGGTACCCACCTCAGGGTTAAGGTCCTCTGTGGGTCCACATTCTTAAGCAATAGCTCATGAGTCTCCACGAGTGCTTCTGCCTTTAATAGTCAAGTCATTTGACAGTTACCTCAAAGCAAAGGCATTTACTGCAAATGGTATTGTAAGACTCATAGCCATAAAGTATTCCCCCCATAAATCAGAAGTACACTCTCCCACAAAACCTCCTATCACCGAAAAGAACGAGCACAGAATTAGAGAACATACAAAGTCAAGGAAACTCATACTTCTATTACTTTGGGGCCTAAGGTTCTTTCTCTTCTCTTGATGTTTTTACAATGAACACTATTTTTCTGCTAGGCGCATCTTATTTCCTTTCAGAACCTGCTCCCAGGTTGTGAGGAGTCCCCTACTGGGCAAGCAGCTACACCATGATCAGTGAGTTAGGGGGGAGAGAGAAATGTGTCCCCTCTTTTGAAGAGAGGGGGATATCATTGTAAAAAAGCAAAAAACTAGAAGAACTCAAGAACTCCGGATCAATTCAAGTAACAACCATGTCTCCAGGGGACCCAGGATGAAGCAAGTCATGTAGCTCCTGACAGAGGCGATGGACTCTCGGAGGAGTGGAAACCTCTTGCCTGACCTCTCCAGTCTCACATCTCTAGCTGCCTGGATGTCCTGCAAACATCTTAAACTCAAATATTCTGAAGTGGACTCACCTTCCACTCTCAAACCCTCCGCACTTCCAAATTTCTAAAGTCAAGGATGCCGACATACTTCTAGTCACCTTGGTCTGCAATGTATCATCCTTTACTTTCCTTTCTCACAACACCCCATATCCAATCTGCTGCCAATTCCAGTTAATCCCTGATATCATTCATATATGCCCACATCTCTCTTGACACTAGCACTCTGGTGCAGGCCCCTATCCCTTCAAGCTTGGACTACTGCAATGCCCTTCTGCCTAAAATCCCTCCCCATTCCAGCCCATCCTCTACTTGGCTGCCGAAGAGGTATTCCTAAAGTGCAGATCTGACCAAGTCACCCCCTTACCCGATAAACTCCAATGGTTTCCTATTATCTCCTGGATCAAATATGAAATCCTGTTTAGCTTTCCACAAACTGCCCCTTTCCTATGTTCCATGTCTTCTTACAGTTAAGTCTGTCATTCCCCAAACATACACTCCACAATCCAGTAACGCTGGTTTTCTTGTGGGTCCTTGAATACAATACTCCATCTCCCATTTCCTAAACCACTGGGTAGTCCCTCCTCCCCAAAATGTTCTCTCTCCTTCAACTCTTCTAGACTCCAAGTCTCAGCTAAAATTTCACCTGCAAGAAGCCTTTCCAGGTCTCCCTCAATATTTTTATATACAGCTTGTAAATGTATAGTTGTTCACAATCTCTCCTGCATTAGAACCTGAGTTCCTTGAGGACTGTTCTTGATTTTTGTTGCATCCCCAATCATAAGCACAGTATTTGACACCACACTGTGTAAATGCTTACTGACACCTTAACTCAAGGTGCAGACATACACTTCTGAACTTGGTACTGTGAGTTCATGTTCTTGTCTACACTTCTTGCTAGATTTTCCCCCTTTCCTTGAGTTTTAATCATGAAGGACAGTCTCCTCTAGACAGACTCTCTGTTATGCTACACAATCATGCATCTACTTTGACCTCTAGAACTGTCCCCAGGTCCTTTTCCTGGTTCTTCTTTCTCCTCCCATCCATTATGGGCATTCACCAGGGTTGTCTTTGGATCTCCACTGCCCTTGACACATTAGGTCTGCCTGAAAATATAATGAAGCATTTTTATTATCTCAACATTTCTTTCTTATAATCTAATTTACTTCCTACATGAATGCAATAGTTAGAATTCGGCAAACTTAGCTGCTATGATGGAACACTGAGGATATTAACTTTTAAAGGGACTTCATTTGTTTCTTACTGAAAAAAAGTTATTTTTGATTTTTCTTTTATATATGTTACATGCAATCACTTTTAAGAAAAAGGCCAGTTTCTGAGACAATGTAGTAGGCTATCCAATTGGCAATTGCCTCAGATTCCCCAAGGTCATTCCTGAAGGCACCCCCTGGAAGGCCCATTGTTTGAGACAACTTGTTCAGAAGTGGAGATGTAATATTATGATTGACAACCAGAACACTTAATAAATCAACATTGATAGCCCTAGCCAGGGTAATCTGAAGCCCATCCTCTGGGCTGTCAAGCTCCGGGTGATGCTGCACAGTTCAGATATATCGTCTTTTACCTAATATTGTCAAATCTTGTTAATTATACTTCCACATATTTCTAATCTGTCCTACTCTACCATCTCGTATAGCAACCACTCTAGTTCAAATCCTCATCACCTTCTTCTGCCACTATCTAACAATCTGGTCTTCCACTTCCAAGTTTCTCCCTCAATAATCAATTTCTTCACTCATTTACAAAAATAAGATTCCAAAAGTACAAGTTACTTGGAAACCTTCTGAAGCTTCCCATTCTCTAGGGTAGAGTGCAAACTCCTCGGCCTATCAGTTAAGACTCTCCAGGCAGACTCAACCCATCTCTCTGGGCACCTTGATTCCTCCTGTTCCCCTTCAGCTAAAGGATTCTTAGCTATTTTCAAATCCTGGTATTTCATTTTCCAGATACACAAAGTCTTGCAATCATGTCTATAACACTTCATATGTATCTTCTTTCCTGAAAATGTTTGTCTTCCAAGTTGCCAACTCCTCCACAAAGTCTTCTGTAATCCTCCAATCATTAATGGCTCTCTCCATTACTTATTGTAGCTGTATTACTCTTGTAGCACAAATCCTTTAAGGTCAGGGATCCATTTGCTTTGGTCTTTGTATCTCTAGTTTCTGGCACACAGTAGGAACTTCATAAAAATTTGTTGAACTTACCCATTTGGGTCACAGGATCATCATCTACAGTGGGAATTTCAGAGACCACCTACTCCAATCTTTCTTTTAACAATGAACAAAACTGAAGCCCATGGAAGTCAAGTGACTTGGTTAAAAATCACAAAGATAATAAGGGTCAGAAGTAGAATTTGAACTCTGGTCCTGACTCCAGAGCTGAAATTCTTTCCACTACACATTGGTCTTTGGCTTTTGCTATCTATTCATAGGATCATAGTTTTAGAGCTGGGGAGGCCTCAGAGACCACTGAGATCAACACCTTCATTTTACAAATGAGAAAACAGACAGAAAGAGGTTATTTGCTGAGTACAGCTAACAGAGTTATCTGAGGAAGCACTTGAATTTAGGTCTTCCTGACTTTAAGCCATGGGGCCACTTAGAGGTCTTTAATGCTCTCTTGCAAGCATTGCTTCTCTTTAACCACATAAACTTCCCTCACTACCACATTTTTCTATTAAACCAGAAATTCACAATAATCACCAAAACAGATCAATTTCCAAATCTATGTTAAAAAGTAAGATCACATTAGAAAACTCAGTTGTCAGCAGAGCAAAAAGCAGTACTGAGGAGCAAAAATGTCAGACTCGGCAGAACCAGTTTAAAATATAATTGGGCAATGTTTAACAAAATAAATAAAAATACAATGCCACATACATGTTAACATTTTCCAAGTCAATAATGCAGCCGGTAGGGATATGTTCTTCAGCTTGATACCCCTTTAGAGTAGAAAGAACCTGGAGGTGAAGTTGGAGAACCTGAGTCTGAAATACAGCTTTGTTATTCACTAGCATGTCCCACAGAAATCACTTACAGTCTCTCAAAGCCTCAGTTTCCTTACCTGTAAAATGAAGGGAATTGGTCATTATAAAGTAATAACACCTGACTTTTATACAGCATGATGCAGCAAAGAAATGGACAGAGAATTTAAATACCCTTACCAAAGATCACAGCACTCAAGTAGCTGGGGCACTCTAATTAGATCTGATGATCTTGAAGCATCCTGCCAGCTTCAGGCATTCTGTAATTTCAGATTTACAAGACTACTTTAAATTATTCTTCTATTAATGACCATCAAATCCTTGTAAAAATAAAGGGATAAATTCACACATCATCAAAGACTAAATTCTAAAGATGTTCAAAATTTCATCTTACTAATCATTTCCCCCACAAAACAGGTATAACACTAAAGTGACTGAATATCAGCAAATGAAACTGTGTTCATGCTTCTTTAAAGAGAATTCGCTACTTCAATATGGGAAAGGAAAAAAATATGTACACTTCATCTGAAAATTATTTTAATAGTTACAAAACATTTCTTCACAGATTCAGTATAAAATAGCAGTTGATTTCTCCATAATTATTAGAATTATTTATACTTGAGGTCTTGGCAAAGTGGGCCTGAAAATCAACAAAAGGTCTTGGTCTGTTGGCTCAGAAATCATCCTTCTAAGCTTCTTGCCCTTCCTGTGTCTGTCTTGCTCAGCTCTTAGGATATGACTTCTTGCTCAGCTCTTAGGATATGACTATCTCCTTTAGAAATATCCTTCTTTCTTTATTCCATCTTTGGAGGCTTGAAGTGAACTCTGCAGCGTTCGTTAAATACCTAGTTATTTAAAACAAAAATAAGTCATTGAGTTGTCTTCTGTAAAATTAAAGAATCAAACCAAAATAAATATTAGGTTCTAGAATAAAAATATTCTGGTCTTGTTCCAGCTACACAGAGTTGGGAAACATTTCCTGACTAAAAATAGTTTCTTTACTAATTATTTTCAACTACATTTTCTAAAAAATGTATTGAGGTTAGGGAGGGGTTGACAAATAGGAGTCAATAATATCCATTTTTAAGACAACTGAAAAACTGTAATGATAAGGAAAAATAAAACTAGACAGGCAATTTACTAAGTAACATAATAAAAAATATATCCTAGAGATTTTATACAATTCAGTTAATTTAAATTAATACAAATATAGAATTTTGGTGATGGGGAAGTTTTATTTTCTCATGTAATTATTTTCTTTGAGGATAGTACTGTTGGTCAAGCATTAATTTGGCTATCATTGTTTTGATAATCTCAGGTGAAGTGAAAAGCCAGTCTTTTATTTTTAAAAAGAATTCAAGTAGAATAAATTACATTACATGGTCCAATACAAGTTTTCTTCAGGCTGCTGATTAATACTCCGTATCTGTAGTACTTGGCTGATAAAGCTACAATGCATTCTCATGAATGTGAAATTCTTTAAAACATATTTGCTCAGTCTGTCATTTGGCAGTCAACTCAGAAAAGATGTTATTTATATATAGTAACTGCATGAGTATCTACACAATGTTAAATTTTTTTAAAAAGAAAAATAGACTTTTTTAAGAATGTCATGTTAACAATCAAGTGTTTTTATAATTTAATTTTTTAATATTTCCTAACTATAGACAAAGTTACTCGTATACAAATGGGTTAAGGGTGATTATTTATAAATGAAAATTTGGGGAAGTCATCTTGGATGACAAAGGTATAGTCAAGGGGTGCTAATATGAGGAATACAATATAAGCAAAGACTTGAATGGGGAAAAAAGAGGCAGAAAGGAGAGGAGTACTTAGTGGAAAGAGAAGGATTCAACTGAAAAGCTGAGGGAAAGCACAAGAGAAGTAGTTGGAGGGTAGCCTGCATCCTTAACTCAGCTGTCAAACTGCTCTTCCTAAAGCATGAATGAGTGCATCACCTACCTCCATAAAAAGTTCCAATGGCTCCCTATCACTTCCAAGATCAAATACAAAATAGTCTCTTTGGTCTTCAAATCCCTTCGCGGGCTAGATCTCTTACCCTGAGACACAGCGCCACTGGCTTCTTTGCTGTTCCTCAGACACAACCCTCCATCTCCCGACTCCGCACATTTTCACTGGCTGTGCCCTGTGCCTGGGGTTCTCTTTGTTCATCTCCCTCCACCTCCTAGTCTCCAGTCCCAGCTAAAAGTTCTGTCTGTGTTCGTCCTTTGTTTTCAAGAAGATTATGACATCAGAGACCAGATGGCATGATTTGCACTTTATTTTTTTTTTTTGAATGAGGGAAGGTTGTGCAAAGTCACCAATCTCACTTTCTCCTCCTAAACTACCTGGGTCCAGGGACCAGATATTCATCAGGATGACTGGAGATGGCCCAGGATGCAATGAGAGACCTTGGCCTTTTCAGGTACTCACTTAGAGGGAGGTAACACCTATTGAGCGAACAGCCTCTTTAAAAAGTAGTCAGGGAATGGCCCTTTTAATAAACAAAAGAAAAAAATAACTAAATCAACAGAAACTGATTAGAGATAATCACTCTAAGGCAGCCATCAAGAGGTGCTTGGGCAGGGACCTGTTGTTGCCAGCCCATGGGCTTCAGAGTGCACTGTGTGTAAGGTTCTGGGAAAAAGGAGGGAGGGAAGGAGGGAGGGAGGAAGGAAGGAAGGAAAGGGAGGAAAAGAAGAAGGGAGGGACGAAGAAGGTCTAGCCAGTAAACCCTAAAGCCCCAAAGGAAGAGGAGAGGATGACCACCTTGAGAAGGGGCTGTTTTTTGCCTTTCCTTGTATCCCAGCACTCAGCACACAGCAGGCACTTAATAAATGCTTATGCACTACTAACTAGAGCACAGGGGACTCTGTGGAGGAGAAGTGGGAGGATAAGAATGGACACATAAGCAGGAAGTAGGAATTCTATGTTCTTGTACTTCTTTCTTGTCCTCAATGTACAGGAATCATGTTGTGAGATTTTATTGCAATTCATTTAAAAAAAGTTATTTTTGCCCCTAATCTTTGGCTCTTTAATCAGAGAATATTAGAGCTCCATGGAAGGAAAGTCAGAGATAATTTACTTTAGGGTTTCTTACTGAGGGTCTGTTCACTCATTTTTTAAATATTACAGTAACAACTATTTCAATGTACATAATATAATCAGCTTCCCAGGTAATCCTATTTATTTTATATATTTAAAAACATTATTCTGAGAAAGGTCTATGAAACCAAGGCAAAAAGAGGTCAAGTGATTTGTCCAAGGTTCACACAGCTAATAAGAGACCAAAGACAGGACTGGAACCAGGTCTTGTCATTCCAAATCCACTGCAGCTCCTTTCTGCTAATAGTGGTAAAAATCAGTTGCTATGATACTGGAGAAAGGTTTGGCTGAGAAATTAAACAATGCTAACTTGGCTAAAGGAGAATGTTGGCATGCACATACCAAATCTCAAAAGTTAATCTCAAAAATTCATTTCAAGAGAACTTTTGAATAAAGGACAAATTATATTTTCAATAAAAAGATACAAAAAAAGCACTTTAGAATTTTAGTAAGAACTTTAGTAAGTCTGAACTGGTATTACTCTGAACCTAGAAAATTTCTGACAGTAAAAGTTTTATAATCAGATAATTTGGAGTGTAAAGATCCATGAAAGGGTGACTATGTAGATAAATTTTTGGAAGGTAAGATATCTCTAAGGAAAAAGGTTAATCATAAAAACTTTTCTATGGAATAGCAAAATAAATATACTTATTACTGTCAAGAATGTGAGAAATACTGCACCACAGCTAAGTGTGGGAGGTACACCCTGCTATGGGGGCTGAGGTTGGTGGATCACTTGAGTTCAGGAGTTCCGAGCTGCAAGTGGTCTAAAGTCCAACAGGTGTCCACTCTTTCTTCAGAACCACTATGGGGAAACTATGGGAGCTGCCCAAAGAGGAAAGAACCTAGGTCTGGAACAGTATGGGGTTGAGTGCAGGCTGCTGTCCTGCCAGCCTAGGTGGGATAGGGAGAGTCAGTCCCACATCAATTCCTCCCTCTCCAATACTGCACAAGTAACACCTCCTTGACCCAAGAAAGATAATGAGTCAAGAATATACATTTACATCTCTGGCGCATAACTACTGCTGTGAAATTATTTTTAGGACTTGTTCATATTCAAATCCTAAGCAATACTGACTCCATTAAGATGCTGATAAAGATGAAAAATTAGCAAAAGACTAATTTCCCCCAAATGACAGATTTTTTGTTCATATCCTAAGAGCAACAAGGCTCTTATTCTTCAGGGTCTCTCTATCTGACTTTGCTGTTTCAGAGTGGTCAGTTCATTCTCCTGCTTTTGTGATCATGCCAGACTAAACAGAGAACTGTCAATGAAGAAAAACAAATAAAAAACAGTAATCAGAGGAAAATGTTGTGGGGTACCTTCCAGCTTCGGTCATTTACTACTTCTTCAACATTCAGTTCTGACTGCATCCATTTCAACTGAAGGAAAGAAAACCAGGGAAGGGCATATGAAGTTAAAAAGCTACAATTAAAACACTTAAATCAAGGAACATTTACATAGGAATAAACTTTTAATTTGTAAAATATGAAACATTTGTTTCCTAAGTGTTCATATTATCTAGTTAACATAACCAGATTTACTAACACAATTTTCTCTCTTTTAGCAGACATTTACATTTTACCAATGAAATGGAAAGGAGAAATCATACAAGTAAACTGCTGCTATGGCCAGGATGAAATTGTTGCACTGTAAAATTACTACAGTGAATGCAAGGTCTAGGTTCTAAAGTCAAATTCACCTCACCTGAGAAACACAGCAATTTTTAAAACCAAACCCAACCAGCTTTGTTGCCAACACCACTCTGTGACACAACCAGGGGTTATGCTAGCAAGTTTGGATTAATTATGAATTATTAAAGATGCTGAATATAATTATTTAATTAAATTCATGAGGCAATGAAAGCATTTCTGATCAAATGGTATAAACATTATTGATACCTTTTAATTGTTAATGACAGACATCCAAACATATCAAGTACCTCCAGCCAAACAAGTAAGCAAAACCACCTATAAATAAGCTGCCATGATGTATGCCATGTCCTTTGAGGTTTACTACGTGCTTCACCTTCATAATTTGGTACCAATGCCGCTCACTGCATTTGTTAGGAGCTTTGTTGCCATTTACTGCTATCTTCACTCGAAGGGTTTTTTTGCCTCTGCTCTCCTCACTCCACATTACCTCAGTCTTCCCATAGTTCTCTGAATAATATATATTTGTTATGTCTTGGTATAATATTCTACTATATCTACATATCACAACTTCAGTCATTTTTCAATTTAGAGGTTCATTATTTTTGTTTTGAGGGTTTTTATTTGTTTTTGCTATTACAAATAGAGTATGAAGGAGATACTCTGTACCACTTAATGAGATCAAGGTTCGTACACAGAAGGTTGATGTTACTATGAAGGTTTTTGTATATATGGGCCTTTTTTTGTTGCCAATAATCTTCCTATAGCAAAAACCCAATAGTGAGATCAATGGGTCAAAGGGTAAGAACAATTTAGTAACTTTTTAGCCCATAACACAAAACTGTTTCCCAGAATGGTTGGATCATTGATATCTCAACCAGTGAAGTAGCATAAGGCTCATTATTAAAAACTTGGGAGCCCCTGATTTAGGGAAATGTAACTGAAGATTCATTAGTAGTGCATTAAGCCCTTTCCCTTTAACTTTCAACAAAAAAGTTCCTTTTGCCACTTCCCCTCTTTCCTTCAATGGCTTTCATGAAACTCTCAGAGCTGCTACTTCTGGGGCTGAGGTGGGGAGGTACTGGGGAAAAGAAACCCAGAGAAAAAATTTAAAAATAAACACCACTGCTCATCAAAACTGGAAGTAGAAAATTATGGGAGAGGGACAGGGAGACATAAGTAAACATGATCTTTTGTTAGTCCTTTAACTGGTCTGTGTCATGGATGAGGGTTGATTGGTAACATTTTAAAAGAACATATTACTTTGTTTAAGTAATCACTGACTAGAAAGTGAACGTGTAAATATGTGTAGTACGTAACTCATAATGTGCCACCTACACATTACATACAATGAATTCCCCAGCAAACAGCAGTCTAGGTCAAGAGGAATTTGAACAGTGGATCATAGAGGCAGTCCTGCACATAAAGGATCTCTTAAATGTTGCTTAGGCTAAACCTAGAGGCATAAAACTGCACAGATTTTTAAAAAAAGTTTTAAAATAACATGTTATGCACATTTCTACAATCACAGTCACATTCTTTGCTCACCAATCCATGCTCCCCCTTCTTGTCTATTCACTTACTTTTTTCAGACTCACAGAGATAGAGGTGAATAGGACTTTACAAGCTATATACTGTGAGCCTGTCATTTTAGCGATGACGAAACAGAGATCCAGAGGTGAAGTGATTTGTCCTCACACACAGATATTTGGTGGAAGGAATAAAAACTAGGTTCCTTGACTTCCAGACGAAAGGTTTTCCCCCCACTACAGCATGCTGTCTCCCACCTGAAAATCTTCATATTAAAAGCTCCTATGCATATGTATGACACTTTAAAGGTGACAAAATATTTTCTTCATAAAGATCCTATACAGTAGGTTGTATAAGTATCCTCATTTGACAGATGAGGAAACAGGTTCAGAATTAAACTGACTTGTCTATGGCTGCATGCTAATAAATTTTAGATTTATAACTCAAATCCACACCTTCTGACTCCCGGTCTGGTGCTCTTCCCACCACTGTATACTTTAACCATGTGTATGTAAGTATGTTTACACAAAAGTACCTCTGAGACTAGATGGTCCAAGGGACATCCCACATTCTGAAATAAACAACAATTAGACAGGTAGGGACCAGGGAATTATCCCAAAGGAAATTCCATTGCAGGAAAACTGCATTTACAGCAGAAATGCAAGGTTGATGATGATCAAAGAGGATCTTTTAAAAATCTTCCTGAAACTAGTTTCAGCAGAGGAAAGATGCCATGTTACAATTATGAATCTCTCAGAGTCTTTTCATCCTTACTTCTTTCCACTAGGAAGTCCCAGAAACTCTCAGGGCTTGAGGGTACCACATATCTTCATATACTATTGCTGGGAGGCGTTACTATATCTGCACACCTATCTCTGGGCATAAATCTTTATGAGGGAGTGTCCATAACTGGTGTATAAAATTTTGCAATCCCATGTGTATATAACTTGTGATTCCAGTAACTTTTATCCCTTTCCTACCCTGGAAACATTCCTTGTCCTTATCTCTAACCAATCACAATTCTCCAGTCCAATCAACACTTATTAAGTGCCTACTATGTACCAGGCACTATGATAATTACTAGAGATACAATTAATAAAAAGACAGCCCTTGTCCTCAATGTAAACCAGGAGACAACATATAAAAGGAAGGAGGAAAAGTAGAAGGGGGGAATACCAGATGGTACCCAATTTGGGGGGTGGGGAGAGAGATTAAGACGAGAATGGGAATCTTACTTGTGTAGTTCAAATCAAACAGAGCGGCAGGTATGAGATTAAAAGATATGAACAGGCAGTTTTCCAAATCAGAAATCACAAGTAACTATAGTCATATGAAAAAATGCTCTAAATCACTATTGATTAAAGAAATGCAAATTAAAACAGCTTTGAGGTACCATCTCACACCTGTCAGATTGGTTAACATGACAGAAAAGAAAAATGACAAATGTTGGAGGAGACATGGAAAAATTAGAACACCAATGCATTGCTGATCTAACCACTCTGGAAGAGTAATTTGGAACTCCCCGCCTTGGGGGGGAGGGGGGATTGATCCAGCAAACACCATTGCTAGTTTCTGTATTCTAAAGAGATTAAAAAAAATGGAAAAGGACTTATCTGTACAAAACTATTTATAGCAGGAAGATAACTGACAATTGAGGGGATGCCACCAACTGGGGAATGAATGAACAAGTTGTGGTATATGATTATGATGGAGTAACAACAATACTACACAATAACCAACTGGAAATGACCTGGTTCTACCGAGCAATGCAATGATCCAAGGCAATTCCAAAAGTCTTATGATGAAAAATGCTATCCATCTCCAGAGAAAGAACTGATGGAATTTGAATGCAGATCAAAGTATACTTTATTAACTCTATTTTTCTTGGGTTGTTTGTTTTTTGTTTTTGGTCTATGTTTTATTTTGCAACACAATACAGTCAGAAAAAAAAAGAGAGGCATAATGCACACAAGTTTGTGGAGTGACTGGTATCCTACTGGTATCACTGCTATGTTCTAGTATTCCGAGAATACTAGATTTAAATTTAAGAGTCTTAAACAGTGCAAGAAGCAGACAATGCTAATGGATTACATCAAGCTAGTACATCCAATACCATCCACCAGCCATGAAAGCACAATGGAGATAACGTCAAGACCTTGTCAGTCTCAACACTTTCAACAGCACTGACTAAAATCCCATCAATCTCTCCTTGGTTTTCAGAGGGTGGCCAAGGTAGAAAGATTCACAGCAGTATAGTATACAGAATAACCACTTCACATTGCCATCTGACACAGTGGAAAGTAAAAAGATTTAGGTTAAAAAACTGTAGTTTTAAGAATTTTACTAGCTGTACTGCATCTAAGGAACTACAGCTTTCATGTGTTATGAAAAGTGAATACTTTGTGAAATTGATGGTTTTTTTAATTGAAATGTTAGCAGAAAAGGTCACAGAATTCTAGGGAATTACTAGTGAGAAAAAATGGTTTGCATGTCACCAAATTTGTTTTGTGTTCTGCATTTTATGGGTTATTTCATAGTTATGGTGTTAGGAAACGTGCATATTATCAGAAATTAAACTAAAACTAAGAAAATATACATAGTCAAATAAAACAAAACCACACCTTGGCTGTACCCAAAAATGTACGTCTCATTTTGTACCCTGAGTTCATTACCTCTGTCAGGAGATAGGTCGTTTCATCACTAACCCTTGGGCATTGTAGCTGGTCACTGCACAGAACAGAGTCCTTAATTTTCTTCCTTAGGTGTTTTTCTTTACAGTGTTGTTGTTATGTAAATAATTCTCTTCTGCTCACATCACTCCGTATCAGTTCATACAAATCTTCTCAGATTTGTCTGAAACTGTTCCTTTTGTCATTTCAGGTGGCAAAAAGTGTCTATTATATTCACATACCATAATTTGTTCACCCATTCTACAATTGATAGGCACTCCCTTAGTTTTAAGATCAAGTATGGGATTTATGACAGGAAAAGATCACTAAACTGAAAGGAACATAGAGACCTGAATTTTAGTTACAACTGTCCTAATAAGCAACTCTGTTGGTTATTACCAACTTTATCTCTTCAGGTTTCAGTGATCTCCCAAGGCCCTTTCACCTCCAAGATACCAAGATTCTATAATGTCTCCTTTGCAACAACCTTACTCCAGTGACTTATCACAACATGGACATGATACTGGCTTCTTGAAAGTTAAGTCTTCAGAATACAAGTTTTGGTAAGGTCTACAAGGCTGAAAAGTCAATTCTGACCACAGGTTATGCCTGCTGCCTGAGGAACATCATAGATAAGTACAGAGAGGCTCACTGCCGGAAGGTTGGCTAATAAATAATGGATTCTTTGGTCATACCAAAACACCAACACAGATAAAAATATAAAATTGTGCTCAGCTTTGTACTGGCTTATTTCTGCCTCTGCAGGAGGTAGTAGAATGGTAGAAGTGACAAGAATTAATAGTTTTAGACAACCTCCAAAATTCCAGTCGAAGTGTGAGATCCTTGGCCAACAAGCAGTAAAATGACTGATACACTTACTGGAGGAACTGGACCACATTCATACCACCACAAAGTATTAAGAAATCTAAAGAAAGACCTCTACACCCCTGTATCCATAAGGGAAAGGCAAAGAAAAGCTCTTCTACCCTACATTTGAAGTCTCACACAATGTAGAGAACCTGCTAAGTACAACAACTTGGCCAACTTTTTTAAAAAGGTCACCCCCTTGTTGTCACAGCCATGAAGAGCAGTAAACATCCAGAACTTGGACAGCTCTTTAATCAAGGGCAAACTTCAATTTCAATATACTGAGGGTAAAAAAATTCACTCAAGATTTTGGAATTTCTATGATACAAATCTTCTCAGATTTGTCTGAAACTGTTCCTTTTGTCATTTCATGTGGCAAAAAGTGTCTATCACTAAGAAGAAATCTAACTGGGGCAATTCCTTTGTACTATATAATTAAAAACCCAGGCCAAAGTTCTTATGTAGCAGTTACTGAATCTATTCATCATTAGAACATTCCTAGAATGACACTATATCTTTGGAGAAGAATGGAATAGCAGACTTGCACATTAAAAACTAGAAGACTGTTAAGAACTCCAGAAAAGGCAGAATGACATAGTGGAGAGAGGGCAGAACATCTGGGTTCAAGTCCTACCTCTAGGATTCTGGGGAGGTTATTTAATCTCTCAGTGACCCAGGCAACTCTCTAAATCTTAGTTACAGAGTAGTTACTGATCTGTAATTTTCAAAGGGGTTTTCTCACCAAGAATTTGCTATGAATGAAATTTTAATTTACTAAAGAAATTGTAGTTCCTTAAAAGAAAGCAAAGCAAAATTATATACAGCATTAAGACAATGAAAAAACATTTTATACTATTAACAGATCTAGATTCACACATCTTTGAAATAAGACTAGCTACTGCCAATTAACAAATGAAATAATGGCATGCTTACTTGTTTTGACATGAATAGGTTATCTGACTCATTCTCCATCAGCAAGGGGTGAAGCAAGCCTACGTGATATATTACAGTGTTTTTAAAAAAATGCTGACATGTTGTTAATGCAATGGGGAACCTACCTGTCTTAATATATTTTCAGATCTGGGAAACTCTTCAGATCAACAACATTACATGGGGTAAGGTACATCACCCAAGAATTACTTTATGCTTCTAAAAGTGTCACCAGTTGCATAGTCACATACAGATGGGCAAACAATTGATAAAAAACTATTTTGAACACCCAGTGTCATACAGGGACTCAGTTGTTAATAGGATAGGCTAGCTGAGGGGGGGGCCAAGAAATTTTTCCAGGAAGGAAAAAACTGGCTTGGAGTGACAGCACTAGCTAAGACAGAAAGTGGAAACCTAGGCCAGAAAATCTGGGCAACCAGAACTCAAAATCTAAGTAACAAGTATAGGGCATTAAACCTAAGAACAGAGCCTACTAGTAAACCTAAGGGTTTATAAGGTAGGGCCTCCTTTATATACTCCTGCCAAGGATCAAAACTTGTCTCCCAGCCTAGGTAAGCCTGAGCTAAAGCAAAGAAATTAGGAACCCTGGATGAAGTACTGTAACCAGAAATCAAGAACTAGGCAAAACAATTGAGTAACAGACATGGTATCTTTTAGCCTTAGATTCTATGAAATGTTAACAAGTTTTCAATATTAAGAACCACTTCCTCATTAGAAGCTTACCTTTGAAAAAATTTCTTTAAAAGTATTACAGAATATAAGGGCACTAATTATAATTAGTAAAATGAAAATATAAAACTTTTGAGATATTGCTTAATACTTACCAAATTGGCAAAGACAGTAAAAGATGATAAAATTCAGTGTGATACGTTTGTGGGAAAATCTGAATACTAATATACTGCAAATGATGCTTTGAGCAATTTCAGTTTTTCCAGAAAGTTACAAAAATGTAACTGACCAATCCCATTACTAATTTTATTTTTTTAAGGACATAACAGAAAGAAAAAATATTCATATGTATAAAGATGTTCCCAACAGCTCTATTTGTAAAGGTAAAAAAACTGAAAACAAACTGCACCCATAACTGGGGAAAGAGTTGAATAAATTATAGCATATGATACAACGGCTCTCTAAGAAACAATGAATATGAAGAACTTAAAGAAATATCATTAAGACTCACATGAAACTATTCAAAGCACAGAATGTAGGCAACAGCAAAATAACCACAAAATCCATGTTAAATACACACGGCTACTCTGCTATCACTTTGCTAAAGTTAATACACACAGCTTCTATTTCTAGAGATCAGCATTTCTGAAACTTTGAGTCTCAGGACCCCTTAAAAATTATAATGGGCTTCCCAAAAAGAGTGAGTTATAGCTGTCAATAATGACTGTTTTAGAAATTAGAATGCACCAGTATTATTATGAAAATAGTTTTCTACCCAGCAAATCTGAATATAACACTTCAAGGGAAAAAATGGTCATTCAGTGATACAGTCGAATTTGAAGATTTCATGCTGAGGAAAAGACCAGATCTGTATTTAAAAATGTGACTTCCCAAGATAAGAATCAAGAGAAGCATGAAAAGGTAAACTGAAAAGAAAAATCATAAAAAACTCTCTAAAGCTGAACTGTTTACATTACTACATGGAAAGAAAATATTTTTAACTCCTGAATCTTTTTACATAGATAGAGCGTACAGGGTCTGTTATATCAGAAGAGATGATACACACACACACACACACACACACACACACACACACACAAAATAAAATAAAATAAAAATCAAGGGGTGAAGGAGGAAAATTCCAGGAAGAGAAAAGGAGTAATGGAATGGGGCAGGCTATAACTCATAAAAGAGTTATAAAAGAAAAATCTTACTCAATGGAGGAGATAAGAGAGAAGTGGAAAAAATAAAGCTACTCTCCCCACGTGTGGCTGAAGGAGGGAATAACATGCTCACTAAATTTGATATGAAAAATTATATATACCACAGGAAAGTAGAAGAGCAGGCGACAAGTGGAGCGAGGGGAACGTTAGAAGGGAGGGCAAATGGGAGAAGGGAGTCACTAGAAATAAACACTTTCGAGAAGGGACAAGGTCAATTGTAGCAGGGTAGGAATAAGGGGGGATAGGGTAGGCCAGAGAGCAATATAATTAGTATTACACAACATGATTACTATGGAAGTTTTTTGCAAAACAACATATGTTTAGTTTGTATTGAACTGCTTCCCTTCTCAGTAGGGCTGGGGAGGGAGAGGGGTAGGGAGAGAAGTTGAAATTCAAAGTATTAGAAACGAATGTTGAGAATTTTTATTGCATATAATCAGGAAATAAGAACTACAGGGATAGGGGTATGGAAATTCATCTTGCCCTGCAAGAAAAGAGAGAAGATGGGGATAGGAGAGGGGTGGGGTGTGATGGAGGGGAGGACACACTGAGGGAAGGAATAATCAGAATGCAAGGTATTAGGAAGAGGGGGGAGGGGAGTGATGGGGAGAAAAATTGGACATGTTACAAAGTGAGGTAAAAGCAATTAGTATTAAAACAACAGACTGAATTAATTACTGAGAATAAATCAATAACATCTTTAGTTTGGAGAAAAGAATTTCAGACTAAATTTCTTTAGAGGAAGGTAATCTCAGATAAAATTTGGCATTGATGGAAAAGTCAAGGTTTTAATGGCAAATCTGATTTAATGATTCCCATTTAATCAGGAACTAGAACATGTATAGAAAGGCATGTAAGCCACTTAAGACTTGCCTCAAAAGATGTTCCTTAGCCAAAGTGAAATTATAATCGTATTTGAAACCAGGTTATTGGAACTTGCCATTTTGAGATGCTATGGGACTATTAAGTGACTGTTCTTCTGAGTCTAACTCCAGGTATGAGTAGCATGAAAGGTGATCTGAGCCTCCAATACATGATACCAGTAAGCTGATGAGATGCTGGTTTGAACTGCATAAGGTGATCTCCAGGGAAGGGTGGGAGAGTGGCTGTTCAGCCTGGGCTGAGGTGAGATTCTCCTGACTCAATTTCCCCACTGACATCTGGCAGACTTTAAGACTCACTGAATGAAAGTGGATAATCTACTCCTGCCTGGAATTGACATGAAGTTGGGGAGATATTGTTTCCCTGCAATGTCCTTACTATTGGTGGCAATTCCCTACAGTCAAAAGGTTTGTAAGCTTAATACCAGATCTATTCAATTATAGATTACAATTAGGTCAAGAGCTTGTGAAGTTAGCAACATAAATATTATCTGTGTCTCGGTTGGTTAATGTTTAAAAAAAAATTTTTTTTCTTTTGTGGTTCATATTGTAAATGCTTTAAAAAGAAGTATCACCTGACCAAAAGTTGGAATTGCTTTATCTGTTATAAACTGTGTTAAAAATAAATTTTAAAAAAAAAAGTTTTGACTTCACACATTCCTTAAAATGGTGCTGGGGACCTGAAGGGATCACCAGACATCTTGAGAATCATCGCTTTAAATGATATATGAATATCAGAAGTATAATTTTACATAGAGAATCGAGTCTCTTTTTTATATTGTTTAGTTATTTTCAAGGTTCATGGGTTTAAAGCTTTGACTTTTCCCCCCCCATTTACTTGAAGGCTGATACTTGTTAATGGAAATTAAAATGTATTAACTGAAAAAAATGCAAGTATGTTTTGACTCACCTTTGTTTGCTCTTTTCTAATTTGCTTTAATAATATTAAATCATTCAAATCCTTCTCTCTCTGTTCTTGAAGGGTCTTTACTACTGCTGACGTTTGCGCTATGCAGTTTTTTATTACTTTCTCCCTGCTGGCATGAGCTTCCATCAACTAAAAGAAAAAAAAGCAGAAAAAAAGAAACACAAAAAAAAGTGTTTAAAAATATCCTTAAACTTCAAGACCATAAAAAACCAAACTTCTTAAACAAACTTAACTTTATAGTACAGAAGAATTTTGCTGAGTCTATTATATTTATCTATAGAAGAAAAAAAGGCAAGAAAATCAAGCTGTTAAAAAAGTTGCAAGTTCTGCCAATCTGTAATAATCAAAGGCTAGTGAAAAAAAATTCTTTTTCTATAGGATTTGCCTCTATAATTGCTCTTTCCTTCCTCCCTCTACTTGCCTCTTCACCTTCATCATCCTGCCTTGATAGTTCATGTTTCTTCCCCTGACTACCCTGCATTCATTTCTTTCTCTTCTTTCTATCCCATTCTTCCTACATCATTTTCTTATTCTGGATGTGAGAGGGTGAAGGAGAATAGCCGGAGACATCTGAAGAGTGCTGCCACTGGGCATACTTCCCAATGTTATCCTTTCCCTCCTCTCATCTTTCACTTTTTTCTTCTCTTGGTGTCACCTGGAATGAATAATCAAGATGTGTTGTGGTGATCAGACCGATAGGTCTACTGTCTAAATTTATTATTACTGTCATTGTTCAATCCAGACGTGTAATTCAATGGGCATAAGGAATGCCTGGAAAAGAAACTGTACCAATACAGATCTGCAACTGTTTTACAACTGATACCTGGAAAGCTGCCTAGGGACACTGGAAGGTTAATGACTTGTACAGGATCACACACCTAGTATGTGTCTGGTGGGAGTTGAATTCAGGTCTTCTGGTCTCTTCAGCACAGTTCTCTACTAGACAGCACTGCTTCTCAATTGTGTCTACATTCACATAAAATCAAGACATGCACAGCATATGACCCACATCTTCAAAACCCAGGAGTGTTGTATTATGTGAAACATCTGTGGGAGTACTTCAGCAGTCACCCTCAGGGCAGGAAGAAATGCCCCCAGACCAAAGAACTGGAAATTGAGGGGATGCCCACCCATTGAGGAATTGGTGAACAAGCTGTGGTACACGAATGTAATGGAATACTCTTGTGCTAGAAAAAATGATGAGCAGGTAAATTCCAAAAAAACCTGGAAAGACTTACATGATGCTGAGTAAAGTGAGCAGAACTAGGAGAACATTGTACACAGTAACAACAACATTGTGGGATGATCAACTAAGGCTGACTTAGCTCTTCTCAGCAATACAATGATCCAAGATAATTCCAAAAGACTCATAATGGAAAATGCTACCCACAACCAGAGAAAGAACTATGGAGTCTGAATGGAGATCAATGTATACTATGTTCACATCTTTTTTCTTTCTCATGGGTTTTCCCTTTTATTCTTATTCTTCTTTCACAACAATGACTAATGTGGAAATACGTTTAACATGACTGTACATGTATAACCTATATTGGATCGCTTGCTGTCTTAGAGAGAGGGAGGGAGGAAGAAAAATTTGGAACTCAAAATCTTATAAAAGTAAATGCTGAAAACTATTTTTAAATGTAATTGAAAAAAATACTATTAAATGAGGAGAAAAAAAAAGGAAATGACCCCAGATCAAAATTTTTTAAAGGACAAGTCTGTCACAACGTGTAATTCAACCTTTTGAGAATTCTGTCATACTGAAATTGCTATTATTGAGGTAAAAGGTAATTATAAAAGGTCTAAACGACTAATGTGAGGAGGTTTAAAAGGAAACCTAAGGAGGATTAAAAGATCTTAATGGCTGGTAGAATGAAGTTCTGAATCTAGAGTTTTGTGTGAATGGTTCTGAGACTGGAATGAAGACATTTTTGAAAAATAAAAAGCAACAGTGCTCAACATCAGAAAAAAGAGTCATTCTATATCTATCTATCAAATTTGAATTGGCTTCTTCACTCCCTCTCACTCCCATTTTTGGGCTCAATTTTTCATCTATTGCTTTTTAGTCATTTTTTTATGGCAATGCTTCTCTACCCTTAGGTGGGAGAGAGACAGCATTGAATTACATATAGCATCTTATTTTTTTGGTTAGGTAGGATCAGTCTTCTTCTACCTCCCAAACATTTACAATCTTGGAACCTCTGTTGAGAATCTTTTTTAAAAAACGGCATGTTTCTACTGTGATATCTTCTGCGGTTTAAAATCCATTTGAAATAAATTTTCACACTATGGAACAGCAAGGAAAGATGTGAACATTGAAGCAATGCATATTTCAAAAGCAAGATATGAACATTGAAGCAATGCATATTTCAAAAGCAAAATTAGGAATATTTATTCTGGAGTATGTGCTATATTAAATAAAAGATGTACTTAAGAATACTTCAATCCCGAGTGACAAGGATGCTGATGTCAACAGTAATTATTTTGCATTTATAAGGCACTTAAAAGTTCACGGGCTAGTTAAACATTTACAGCTATTAGAGGGGGAAAAAAGGTATAAAACATATGAAGATTCATGTGTTTAAGGTAGGGTAAGAACATCCAAGCAATCAATATCTCATTAGGATAATAACAAAAATATATTTCTGTCAATATCAATCTCTAAAATAAGAGCCTCAAAATACATTCCTTAATGGTCTCCCCATAAAGAAGCATACCATTAGGAGTTATTTTTTTTTAATTCAATATAGGCACAGTGAAAAACTAAACTACATGCTCAAGGGGATTTGTCCTCAAAGAACAATGTCTAGAACTTCTAAGAAGACAGGGAAGTTAAAGGACTAAGTCAGTTCAAGAACCAATAACAGAACACATATCTGACAAAAGTTACACAAAAACTCATACAAGTCTACATTTAGTCCTACAGATTCCCTCTCTTGCTCTCACACATACTAGTGGTATCACATTGTTTATTTAAGGACCTGCAAATGCAAGGCATTCTCAGATTCATACAGATAGATGTTTATTGCACAGATGTACAGCTATGCAGATAAGTGCACAGACAGGAGAAAATATATATGCAATTTATATAAACTTTACCCAAATTCAAATAACTATAACCATAAACATTCATACATACACATAGCTAGCTTACCTTAAGTTATATCCCTCCATGTAGCCAGACATATATGAATTGCCTAACCAGTAAGTGTTATATAAAGAGAGCTATGAATTTTCCCTCTACCATAGGGAGGGTTTTTTTTGACTTTTTTGGTATCACAGACCTCTTTGGCAGTCTGAAGAAAATCTATGGACTTCTTTTCAGAATGTCTTTTAATTCATAAAATAAAATAAACAGAATTATAAGGGGAACCAATTACATTGAAATAAATGTAATTTTTTCCCCTATCCAAGTTCCTGGACAACCTGAAATCTTCCCACAGACCCCTGCTTTAACATATAGATAATTACAGTTATAGGCTTCCTGAGTATCCATCCCCTAGACCCCATGCCAATGTCAGCAGTGACCCAACGCTTAAGGGCACCTCTCCCAAACCTGCTCATTGAAACTATTGGATAGCTAAGGGAGGCATCAGATAGTTTTGGAGTTACTGTTCTAGAAACAGCATCATTCTCAGACTTCAGGAATGTTGAGAAGTGTTAAGGACAATTCTGATGTTAAAGAGCCAAGAGGACATCCAAGAAGTTGCAACTGCTACAGGGATCGGTTTCTTGCCCAAGTCAAGGTGAATATTCGAATACTGGCATAGGCACTTTGACTAGGAATTCATCTCTAACCAAGGCTACTAAGAACACACAGACAGGTTGCGTGATGGAAAGAATAACTCACAAGGGATGAGAAGACACATGCTTCAGTGATGGATATGCCACTCCCACTGTGTGACCTCAGACAAGTAACTTCATCAAACCCTAAACTTAATACATCTGGAAAACGAGAGGGTAGGTTGAATGAAGTCCAAGGAACTTCTCCAGCTCTTCATTCTATGATGCAATCAATGATACCTATTATCATGAAGGTAGTAGGCATTCCAGGAATTTGCACATGCCAAGGATATACAGCACACACAAAGTCATGCTTAAGAGAAAAGACGGGTGGGCAACTAAGAGGTTCCAGATTAGACCAAGATACCTAGAGGGAAAAAGATGGGAATGGAAAGAAACTAAGCTCGTAGACAGATGATTCTTGTAGATTTAGCTGCCCTTCTACCCTGTCATATGCAATAACTGTTCTTTCCTTTTTTGGTAAGACTTGTGATTAGTACTCACAAGGAGCTCCTCAGCAAGGAATTTCCTCTACTAATCTAGGTCAACAACTGCTCTACACCTTATAATCCTAGAAAACGGTTTAGAGTGCTGAGAGGTAAGGTGTCAGGGATGGGACTTAAACCTTCTTAAGTCTTCTTGATTGGGAGGTTGGCCACTTTGTTGAGCTACCTAGCAGCAATATGCAATAATTTCAATGTTAAAAAAAAAAGAACTAAAACTGTTGCAGTCGATGAAAACTAAATTAAAATTTGGATTGTCCTTACTGACATCGTATAAACTGAAAAGTGCTTTCATAATTTTTAAAAAGCTTTTGCTTTGTAAGGAAATGATACCTTTACTGAAGTAAGTACTTCAAGGACCAAAAAAAACAGAGTAAAATAAATAATATAAACAAAATAAACACAGCAACTGATTTTGCTGAAATCAAATTCAGCATAAAGGCTAATAAAAAAAGCTAAAAAGTACTGTTTCAAAACATCACTTTTTTCTCTTGTAAATATAGAAGAAGCTATTATCTAATTTTAATTTTGGTAAGGGCCCTTTAAATATGAATGTCCTGATGTTCCAGAAGTAGAACTCACATATTTGTCTGTCTCCCTCCCACCCCCCAATTTTTTTCTGTGATGGGTGAGGGAAATACAGGAAAAGGTGAGGCACTTCAATTTAACTTTTCTACCTTTCTGGCTTTTCTCATTATTCTTTCAAATGCCTTGCCATGCCTGCTGAAGTATTACTATGCTTAATATTAAATGTACTGAACTAAATATTTCCTATTGTCAGCCAACTTTTAAGTTATTTGTATGATTTGTCTATTCAGCAAGAATGTTAAGACCTTAGAGGAAAAACACGGAAAATTTATTTCCTACTGCCAAAAAACACTCAACAAGTATAGCCATGATGAGGGCTGGACGTACAGAATGTAGAACAAATACTGTTCAGATATCTCTATCTCCTCCAAGCCACCATCAGCTGGCTCTCATGTAGGAATTAATGTCTTCACATCCCCAAAGTTTTCTTTGATTCATAAAAGGTTGAGCAGAACCTACTCTCAAGTATGGACAAAGACGTTTGGGGACAATTAAGTAGCATTTCTCCCCTCCCCTCCATAGCTTTTATTAAATAATTAATTTATTTCTTATTTTGTCTAAAAGGGAAAGTTAAGAAAAACTTGAAAGAAGATCCAAAAGATACACTTACAGACTCATAAAGTTGTTTACAGGTTTTGCTGGCATCAATTCTTCCTGCAAAGGAAGCTGTTGGAACCGTAGTGTTTAATTCATGTACTATTCTGTCATCAATCGTCCTCATCACCTTGAGTAATTCCTATATGTATTTAAAAAATAAAAGAATAATAGTCTGAATGAAAAGTTAGAGAGCAAATGAGTAAATTAAAGCACAATAATTCAAGGGGACATTTTGAATCCCTTTATATCAAGGCTGGGAAAATTATGGCAAGCTGAGAAAATATTTCTTATTACAGATGTTGGGTGGTGTTTAAAGTTAGTTTAAGAGTTATACTTGATTATCTTCCACTAAAATTCTACTGATAGTGGCAAGGTCCTTGGGTTTGCAAAGGCTATGGCAATAGAGTATAAGCTTTGGTGTAGACCAACCTGGAAAGGCTTCAAGCCTAGGTCCAATAATGAATTATTGGTCTACTGTGCAAGGACCAAACCCAACTGGCTGATTCTGGAGAGATTCCTTACCAGGCTGGCTTCCCTAGACTGATGATTTTGTTGGACCACAGAAATTCTTGAGGACCATTTGCTGAGTTAGAGAGGTATTTCAAACTTTGTTAACAGAGGGGTATATTCACACCAACAAAATTAGAAATGGCTAAAGAATTGAAGTATATTTAATATTAAAATATGATTATCCCCGAAAGTTTCAATCCCAAACTCCTCTCTCTTAAATAGGCTTTCCTTTTTTTTAAGGTGTTTGTATCATATTATGATTGGTTATTTATTTGATAAAGTGCTATGTTCTCTGTTCTCAACTTTTCATTCATTTTTCAGCAACCATACATTGTACCATGTCTGCTTTTGAAAATGAATATTGACAATCAGTCCATTTTTGTTTGCAGGGGAAAAATCTTCTTCACCTATCTTAATTCTTAAAGCAATCAAAGGTAAGTTTGATTCAACACAAGTAAAATATCAGGACAAAAAAAAAGGGCTAAATATTTAAAGGTTCAAAAAATATCAGAGAGCACTTGGTTCAGTAGGATTACCTGAAATTTTTCAAATATTTTTTGACACCTATTCAAATCTGAGAGGAAGTGGAAGAGAACTGTTTTTTAAAGTTTTGTTGTTTTTGGCTAAGGGAACAACTGGTCAAAAGTCCCTCAATTTTCTCTCTTCAACTTCCGAAACACTCAGAAAGAAAATAAACTTAAAACTCCAAACACTCAGCTGAAACAAATATCAAATATATGGGCTTGGAGATGACAGTAACATAGCTAGTTAACAGTAATAGCTAAAATAAAATATAACCCCCTTAAGGTCTGAGAAGCACTTTACAAATGTTCTCTCATTTATCCTCCCAACTGAGAGAGGGAGGTGTCATTATTAATCTCACTTCAAAGTTGAAGAAGCTGAAACAGATGGAGGTTAAGTGCTTTGCCCCAGGTCACACAGCTAGGAAAGGTCTGAAGATGGATTTGAACACATTTTTTCCCTTCCTCTAGGTCCAGAGCTCTAACCACTAAGACATCAAGATGATGGGCATGAAAGAAGGCACAGTTCTCCCTTTATCCTTCAGTGTTTATATAATTTCACTTGCTAATCAGTTACATTCCATCATCTCTCTCCCTTCCCCACTTCCTAGCTCCTAGAAACAGAATGACACTTAGAAATTTACTTGATAAGTTATCAGTTATCCAACTTAACTCAAAAATACTTCCCTGAAGTTAATACCCCTTTGTGTCTCTCCCTTTACTGCCAAATTTCTCAAATGTCATTCATGTACTGCCTGTTTCACTAAATCAAGTCTTTTATACCCTGGAATCTGGACTCCATTCCTCAACAGTTCATTAACACTTGCCAAGTCCAATGGTTTTTTCTCAGTCTTCATTATTATCCTTGAAATAAACTGCCGTGGAAAGGCCAGCAAATCCAAATCATTAAAGGCTAGCTTACAATGTCTAAAAACCAAACTCCTAAAGGAAGCCTGCTGTGGCTTGAGAACAATGGCTTACTCAATGCACACTCTGTTCACTTTGCCTTTTAGACTTTGCTCACACCATTTTCTTGGCCTGGAATGACTTCCTCTAACCTTTGCCTATTCATATACTGTTTAACCTTCAATGCTTAAAAAATCCTCCTCTATGAAGACTGACCTCATCAATTCAGCAGAGCATTAATACAAACTTTTAATTTCACCGAATTTATCTGAACACATATATTGTCTTCATTTCTCATCTTTAATGAATCTCTTTCACTCTTTTCTGAATACAGCATTTGTAGTCAGTATCATACTAGAACAGTGAAGTGTTTCAAAAACTTTGCTTACAACGCTTTGAGATAGGTAATTATTAATAAATTAGCAGGATTTCAAAATTGGAAAAGGTTAAGGGAAACTAGAAAAGGAGATCCAAAAGCTATATTTACAGGCTTAGAAGATTGTTTTCAGGTTTAACTGGCATTAATTTTCCCTACAAATGAAGTTATCATAACTGGAGTGTCTAATTTCCACACTATTTTTGTCCTCCATTGTCTTCATCATCTTGGTTAACTGACCCAGAAGTATACGGTCTGTACAATCTGTACATGTATTGCCTGTACAGTATCCCAAACTAGTGATTATCTCTCCTCTGTAAGAAGAGTTTCAGTGATGGAAAGAGGACTGTGTCTGTCAAGGCATTCCTTTCTACTTTTGGAAAGATCCACTTTATTTAGGAAGTTTTTCCTCATACGGAGCTGAAATCTCCCTCTCTGCACCAGCTGCTCCTAGTTCTGTCCTTTGGGCCAAATAAATCTACATGGTAACAACATGGTGTCTCTATAACATAGACAGTATACTAGATCTGGAGTCAGGGGTTTGGGCTCAAATCTGTTCTCCTCTCTACTACATGTGTGAACCACTGTGGGCCTCAGTCTCTCTCTTTCTAACTTGTAAAATAAAAACAATAATACCTAACATTTATATATGACTTTAAAGTTTACAAAACAGTTTACACATATCTTCTCATTTGATCTCACAACTACCTGTGAAATAGGTGCCATTATTATTTCCATTTCATAGATGAGGGAACTGAGATTGAACAGATTAAAACATACTTGGAGAGTCGAGAATGCTAGTAAGCACTGGAGACAGGACTGGAATTCAGCTCTTCAGGCTTCTACCAACTAACCTCCCTAACTGCCTGTAAAGTAAGAGCTGGGCCAGATGATCTTTATGGCCTCTTCTTGTTCTAAGTCCTGTAAGATACTTAAATTATCATTATGTCTATTTTCCCACTGAAGAAAGTGAGGCCCAGGGAAATAAGTAAGTTGCCCAAAACAGCACTGTTTTCGTCACGTCAATACTATGTATGTTATTTATCACTTCCTACAATTCCTAAGTTCCTTCGCTTTGTCCTGAATCTCTGGAGGTTGAATTCCTACCTACCCATCAAGACCAAGTTTCAACATCACCTGTTATGTGATGCTTTCTTCCTTCATCACCCCTAAAACACTGAAAACACCTGCTCTTCTCAATCACCATTGCACCTGGATTGTACCTCTCCTAGGGCACTTACTACACCGCCTGAGTACTGTGAAGAAAGAAGCTATGCCAAAATGACTGGAGAAAGAAGACAGGGGAAGGGGTATTTAGTGATTCTGCTGCAAAATAACAAAGTACTGCTGCTTGTTGATCTGACTTTAACACTAGAGAGGGCTGCTGACAAGCTGACATGTGGAAAAACTTCTTAAGGTCTGATTTTATCTGATGCCCACTACCAACGTATGCCAACTCTAGAGAGAATAAATAATACTGACAGAAGGAAGTTAAAAAGGAGTGCTACGAAGTCCTGACCAAGCTGGGCTTTTATACTTAATCTCACTGAATTCATCTGAAAGCAAAGGTAGGGGCTTGGAAATCAAGTGCAAATTTGCAGGGTTTTTTTCTTCTTTAGCTATATAGGGGAAAATATGATAGAAAGGCTAGGACTAGACAGAGCTGCTCAACTCTTATTTTCCTTTTTTTTTTCCTGCCAAGAATAATGGTCCTTAGCCTGGAAGGAAGAGAATAAATATGGCCAATAGTTGATAACCAAGGGAAGTAAGGGGATAGTGACAGAGCACTTAGCTATTCTTGCTGAGTTCTCATTACCTGTCCCAGATGAACTGTGTCCTCAGGCACTGAAAGAACCATTGGACAGTGGTTAAGCTATCCATTAGACATGTAGGTAGCTCAGTGGATAGAGTGAGTACTGGGCCTGGAGTTGGGAATACCTGAGTTCAATCCAGCCTCAGACACTTTCTATTGTGTGACCCTACACAAGTCATTTACTTTCTGGTTCATTTTCCTCAAATGTAAAATGGGAAACCCTAACAGCATCTACCTTTCAGTGCTGAGGAGAGGACCAAATGAAACAATATTTGTACATAGTGCTTAGTGCAGTGCCTGGCACATACTAACTGCTTAATAAATGCTTGTTCCTTTCCCTCCAAGAGACTGTCAGGGATCTTTGAAAAACTGGGGCCAATGGTAGAGGGATCACAAGATTAGAGAAAAACAAATGCCTGGATTTTCCTAGGGAATCTACAAAATTAAACTGAACTGACAATATCACTCTTTTATCCAACGACTCCAGGGGCTCCCTATTTCCTCCAGGATCAAATATAAAGTGCTTTGGTATTTAAAAGCCTTCCCACCTTTCTGGCCTTCCTCCTTTTCAGTCCCTACTCCACACTCTATGACCCAGTCATACAGGCTTGATGTGCTATATGCCCCATCTCTGCACCTTTGCCTAGATGGCTCAGGCTCCTAACTCTTACCTTCCAGGATCCATGCCTCTGTTCAAGATTGAGCATCTCCAGGAAGCCTTTCCTGCTTTCCCAGATGTTTTGGTAGAGCCTGACCCTTCACAGCTACCTCGCAGCTATTCTGCATGAATCTTAAATATACTCAAATTTGCAGTAATTACAATAAATTGTGAGCTTCTTGAGGGCAAGAACTCTTCCTGCTTTTCTTTGTATCCTCAGTTCAGTTCAGTGTCTGGCATAAGAACTCAAAAAAGACATCTAGATGGACTCAGTTCTTGGAAAATCGTATAACTACTACTAATGGGACAGATGCTGATGTTGTTCAGTAGTTTCAGTCATGTCTGACTCTTCATGACCTCATTTGGGGTTGTTGTTGCAAAGATAATGGATTGCTTTGTTATTTTCTTCTCCAGCTCATTTTACAAATCAGAACTGAGGCAAACAGGGTAGCTATTCATTCACTAGAAAGCATCTGAGGCCAAATCTGAACTCACACCTTCCTGACTCCAGGCCCAGCATTCTAGAGATTGCTAGTGAGCAGATAAGGTGGTAAGTTTTTTTCTTCTTTAGTTATATAGGGGAAAATATGATAGAAGAATAAATAGGAATCACAAAGCATTAGAGTTGGACTCTGAGTCATGAAGATCTGAATTAAAGTCCTACCTTAGCTACACATAACTTTGTAACACTCTATCAGACTACAAGTTGCAAAGAAAGGGCTGATCTGCATTGGTAGAGCAAACCCCTCATGAGGAACTCCCTATACTGATGAAATCACAAGCCTGGTTAAAAAAAAATTACAAAGATGGCATTGGCTTCATCAAGAAAAGAGTGTCAGATTAATTTGATTTTTCTTTTTTAAATTGGGTTAGAAAACTGGTAGTCTGAGAGAATGCTATAGATATAATTTACTTAGATTTTAGCATAACATTTGAGAATTCCATTTTAGTCTTGTAAAAATGAGAAAGAGATCCGAACTAGAAGAGAGTACAACTGGACAGATTTGGAGCTGGTTGTGCAGCTAGACTCAAAGAAGTCATTAACACTTCCATCTTAACCTGGCAGCTCTCCAATAAGAATTTTCCAGGGACCTGTGCTTGAGGCAGTCTTGTTTAATATTTTAAGCAACTATTTAGCTAAAAGAATATATGATATGCTTCATAGAACTACATAAGGCCCAAAGCTGAAAGGGACAGCCAAACCATTGAGTTAAAGAAATAAGATACAAAAATACCTTGACAGGTTAGAATACTGAGCCACACTGAGTTAAGACATGTATATCTAAATGTATATGTTTGAGTATGTGTGTATATTCAACAAAGATAAATGTGAATTCTTACATGTGTTCAAAAGATCAACTGCACAAGATAGGGAAGGCTTGGCTAGAGAGCAGTTCAGTTAGAGAAAAACCTAAGGATAAGACAAGTTCAATACAAGTAAAGCACATGATACAGCATGCAAGAAAACTAATGCCTTTCTGAGGCAATAAGCCTTGGTCTGACATCTGGAGCACTGTATTCAGTTCTGGCAGAATTTTTTGAAGGACACCGATAAGCTAGAATGCATAGAGAGGACAATCAGAACAATAAAGAGCCTCTAGTTCATGCAATAGGAGATTAGGGTATTGAGCCTGGAGAAGGGAGTTATGATTGCCATCTTCAAGTATCTGAAGGGGTCTCATAGAGGGATGGCTCTGCTTTGTCCTCAGAAGGCAGAAACATGAGCAAATGTCAGAAGTTGCAAAAAGGCAAATTTAGGATTAATGTAAAGAAAAGCTTCCCAAGTGGAATGGGCTACCATGGGAGGCAATGGTTTCTCTCTCACTGGAGGTCTGCCCTTGCCAGGCATACTGAAGGAGGAATTCTTGTCTGGGGATGAGCTGGGCTGAACCAGAAAGCCACTACACAACCCTTTCAACTTTGAAATTCTTTTGAGTTTCTATTTGGATTTCTGGACCTCAGCTTAAAACATAGGAAAGAAGAGCTATTCACTAGGGCTGGGATAGCTCTAAAGAGATCTAGTAAAAATCTGCCCAGAGTATTACAAATTTCATTTAAATTGAAAAGGGGAAGACGAAAATAGTCACTGATTCCATATAACCAGATAACATAGAAAGTAGCTAAAGTCAGAAGGACATCTCAGTAAGAAAGACTGTAGAGGTCCACATGAACTATGTAACAGAGAGCTACTGTTTTTTAAGATTTGGGATTGTTATAGGGCTTTTCCCATTTTATGTCCCTAGAACTGCTCAAACAATAGAGGTATAAAAAGCACCTGACTTGCATGCTACAACTACTTAAATCTAGGCAGAATAATTCAGTGAAGTGTGCTATATCTGCAATCATATAATATGGATTTGACCATCAATTGCTAGTTGTGCCATGTTGGGAATGTCACTCACACTATCCCTGTCACAGCTTCTACATTTGTAAAATAAGGAGTCTGTAATAAATTGAAAGTATTAATGTGCTCCTATTTTATGGTAAAGTATTATGAAGAAATCTTAATTTACAAAAATAACTTATGGAAATTACCCTTTAAAAACCGGCATATACATACACTCACACACACACAGACACACACACACATATACCATAAGACCATGAAGAACTGATGTGACACTAAAAGATATCAACAGCTACTAAAAGCTTTATTTGGAGTGTTTAAAAAGAAACTTTTTAAAAGAAACTTCTCAAAGCTTGGAGGGTTGGTCTATAAGCAGAAGGAACATCTATCTCGAGATAGAGGAAAAAGACAGAATTTTAATACACAGGTACATGTGGTTTGCTTCTTTCTTCCATAACTTCAGACGCAAAGGCCAGAGCAACTCCGGATCTATCTCCGGTCACCTGCATCATGTCCTTCACACCTCCGCTCCACTGCATAACACTGCTTCAGATTGAGCTAATAACACTCCTCCTGAACTCGTTCTTTGTTCTGACTTTCCTATTTTCACCATGGCACCTGGGTTTGAAACTTTGGTGTCATTTACAACTTACCCATCCACTCCACATTTGCTCATTCTAAGAGTTGCACAGTTGGTTCTGTCTCTGTGGTAGCTTTCTTCTCTGTCCCTTCAGCTTTATTGTCACCATCCTCTTATTACTACCATACTAACTATAGCAATAGTTCCCAACAGGGCTTCCTGCTTTCATCTTCTTCCTCCTCTAACCCCTTTCTTTATGCTTATCTTCCTTCTATTTGTAGGAAGTATATATGAAGACCCACTTATCTTTCATATATGGCATCCTTATATGTAGTTGGTTACTCTTCTCAAAATACAGTAATTTCCTATTTTCTAATCCAGTAAACCTCATTCAGAACCCTCCACAGTCTGCCAGTACCCTACTTTTACAACTTTACAATTCTTACTTTTATCTTCCATGGATACTGTAGCGCAAACGTAGCAGACTACTAGGCATATCCTGTGAATGCTGTCCTACCTCAGTAACGTTCCTTATCACAAAAGTGAATCAGGGAGGGAAAGGTAAAGTGGGCCATCTTTCATCTGAATTCTTACTTAGGCCCTAGTCAGTGAATGGATATTGGCGAGAGAGGGGGAGCGGGAGGGGGAGGGGGAGGGGGAGAGGGAGAGAGAGAGAGAGAGAGAGAGAGAGAGAGAGAGAGAGAGAGAGAGAGAGAGAGAGAGAGAGAGAGAGAGAGAGAGAGAGACTGGGAAAAGCCTTAATTTGGAAAGGCAAAGTCATCTATCACATTCTGGGTCATCACCAACCATCCTGACTTTTGTCTTTACCACTGGACTTAGAAGGCTCTGAAGGAGAGAGTGACTGACGACTTTGTGCAGCCACTCCTCACTTAAATCCAATTCATCTCAAGCCAAGATAGCACATTCCTCATGTTCTCTGTCCTTTTTGAGAAGGAAGGACAAACAACTAGCTCCATTTATGTTGTTCCAAATGTTTAGAATGTTTCCCTTTCCTCCTTCTCACCAATGTCTTCATCTTTCTTTTAAAGTCCAACTCAAAGCTGACCTCTTCCATGAAGCCTTTCTCCCCAGTCAGTAATGAAATTTTTCTCATCAGGCATAATTTTATTTGCAACTCTCCTGAACTTTTTATCGATAAGGGCATTTACTAAGAGCAACTGTGGTAAACAATGGCAAGGTTTTGGAAGGAAGGTAATATTTAGATAACATGGTCCTTTTCCTTAGAGAGCTTTCAGTATAATGGGAAAATAATACAAAAAACACAGGCACGTTAAGGAGTTGCAAGATATGTTCTATAGAATCTGGGAGAGGAAGATCATTACTGGCAAAAGATTTAAAAAACCTTCAGATAAGTAGAAGTTTGCATTAGATTTGGGCTTTAAAGGACTTACACCCAAGTATAAGTAACTGATAACCCCTTCATTTTTAGTTTGATAGTAAAGGGATTAGTGTCCATTGGTTAAGGCAGGAATTGAGGGGTCATAAAAAGGGAAAGCTGAGAACCCCAATTCCCCTATCTTCCAAATTTGCCTAAGTTCAGTCTTGATCCTTTCAACTCTTTGTACAAATTACATGTGTTTAGATATTTTTACCTACTTTCCAGCAACAGAATACATGGAACAGAGAAAATAAAATTAGCATGCAGAAAGTGCTTCCTTATGAATTTGTGATGTAGCTAATTATCATGTGCTCTATCTTGAAGGATACATGTGTGGAAAGTGTAGTGGAAAGGGAAGTCAGAATATAGTATTCACATGCTAACTTTATGAGCTTGGACACGGCAACTTCTTTAGGCTTCAGTTTCTTCATTTAGAAAATTAGAGAGTTGGATTAGATGATATTTAAATCATAACCCTCAACTCTAAAATTCTAAGATTCTTGTTAAAATGAAGTTATCTGTATACCTGTGAATTTGTATTTGTCTGACAGTGGATGGAGCTTTGCCAATGGTTCTATGCACACAGTAGGAACTCAAACAGAACCTTACACTATCTTAAATCTTTCCTCACTTCCTCTCAGAGGTTCCAAAGCAAGGAAGGCCCTAACTAGAAAGATAGTTTAGTCCTTGCCTTTTTTACTTTGTTTTTCTTATCTACAGAACACCCAAATCTTGCTAACAGTCTTTCAATGGATAATATTTTATGGAAATGATATTTTATGGATAATTAAAACATTAGAGAAATAAAGATTATTAGCAAGAATATTATGGCAATGACTAAGTCATTGACCACTCAAAGACAAGACAACTGAATACTGTGTCATCCACACAGTATGTCAGAACTACATTATAATGGAAATTTATTACTCTTATATCATGGAAAAGATTCAATTAAACAACTGCTTATCAGCACCGATTACAGATGATAGGGGTGGGAAATACAAAGACAAAAATGAAAATAATTCCAGTTCTCAAAGAGATTACATTCCCAAGAGGGAAACAACATGTACACAGATAAGTAAATATAAAGTAAACACGAAGTAATTATGAGGCAATTCCTAACCATTGGTAATAATCAAGAAAGAGCTTTTGCAGGAAATGGCAATTGAAATGAATCTTGGAGTCAGTCAAAAAGGTGAAAAGAGAATGTTACAGGAATGGGAAAGGCCTGTGCAAGGGTATGGGAATGGAGGATGGAATGTTTTCTACAGGGAATGGAAAAGTAATGCTTAGGAAGCAGGACACAGACTCAGTGGATACAGATTCATGATTAAAAGGGACAAGTTCCACCCCAAGAGATAAAATCAAGGGCACAAACAGAGAAGTTGGTCTTATCTAGAAGGACCCTATCTTTCTGAGACTGGATTAAAGGAGAGAACTAAGAATAATATCGAGGGAATCTGAGCTTTAAAGACCAGAACCATCACTTTACAGATGAGAAAAGAGAGGGCCCAAGAGATAAAAGTGACTTGCTCAAAGTCATTCTAGAAGTCAGGATTCAAACCCATGTCTTCTGACTCCAAATTCAGTTATTTCTATTCTGCCACATTGGAATACAGGAGAAAGAAGTATAAACAAACTATAGTAACTCTAAAGAATTTTTTTTAAACAAACTTCCAAAATTATAGCACTGGAAGGGAATTTAAGAGATTAACTAACCCAATCTCCTTTAATGAATAAGGAAACTAGTGCTGGGGGAAGTGGAGTCAAACTGCTCAAATTCATAACGAGAATAATGTCCTTCCTTTCTATATTTTTTCATGCCTTGAAAAAATAAAAAAAAAATGATGAAAGACAATCTTGCGACATGTCTACTGCTCATAAAATGGTACAATTTCATAAATTTAAAAAATCAACTATTTTTAAAAGTCTGCAACAAAAGGACATCCCAAACATAGAATGTAAACTCTTTGACTACAGGAACTAATTAATTTACTTGCTGCGCCTACAGTGCTTTACGCACAGTAGGTAGTTTCAGGCATCCCCTACTGAGTGCCCTATCACAGGGCATTTTTCCTGCAGGAGCCCCAGGAATGTTGAAATGGTATAAACTGGACTAAATGATACTTGAGTCCCTTCCAGATCTCAGATTCTAGGTTCCTACAGAAGCTGGAATTTTGGAAAAGCAGGCAGAACCTCTGGGTGTACTAGAGTGGTTGACTTGTGTATAGAGAAGCTACAAGTTTGCTTGGAATGTGTCAGTCAACTTTACACAAAAAAACAATTTGTAAAAAGAACAGGCAGCACTCCTACCTTAGAGACATAAATCTAAATGTACATCATAAGAGATCATATAAAAGGGTAAACAAACCTATTACTCATAAGGAGAGAAGGTAAGTTAGTAGTATTATTTTCTTATACAAAGAACGGCACATTGAAGTGGTTCAGCCATTCTGGAAGGCAATTTAGAACTATGTCCCAAAACTTTTGAACTGTGCCTATCATCTGACCCAGCAAAACTGCTCCTAGATTAATACTCCCAGATATCAAAAAAAGAGGAAAAGGACTCCTATCTGACAAGTTCAGGATGCACCTCAAGAATGTCGGGGTACCACCTGAAATGATGAGGAATAGACATATGGGTCCCATCGCCCTAAAGAAATTCACTTGGACAATCCCCAAATTAAAGACAGGTATTTATTGGGATGACTCACCCAAGTGGCACTGGTTCTTACATGAGAAAAACAGAGTGATTAGTCATGGTAGTGGTCTTGATTTAAATACAATCTGGGGGGATAGAGAATGCCCGGGAAAATCAGGTAATCTGGAAATGCCTTTATCATACAGACAAGCAAAAGAAGGCTTAGAAAACTATTCCATGACATTGCCTAGTCCAAACACATAAGTCAAGAGAACAGGAAAGGTGAGGGGAAAGAGTTCTCAGGTTAACTGGCAGTCCAGTGTGAAATCATACAGTCAAATCCATGGTGAAGGGCTTCAATGCAGTCTCCTTTGACTGCTTTTTGGCTGGTCACATCCTGCATCTTGTTTGCTCAGTCTGCCTCAAACACCCCTGTCTGCCTCACTTCATCACTATCTACAAAATATTTATAAGTCTTTTTATGCTGGCAAAGAATTGGAGTCCACAAATTGGAGAGCGGCTGAACAAGTTATGGTATGATTGTGATGGAATACTATTGTGCTGAAAGAACTGATGAAAAGTTTCGGGCAAACTCTGGGAAAACTTGTACAAACTGACGCAGTTGCGGTGAGAAGAACCAAAAACACAATTTATAATAACAATATTATAAAGACAAAAAACTCTGAAAGACCTGGGAACTCTGATCAATCATTATTCTAAAGGATTCATGATGAAACATGCTGCCCACATCCTGACAGAGAGATAGTGTTCTCAGAGTACAGATTGAGACATTGCTATTGTCAGAAGGTTGTTCTGATAACAGTGGAAATGTCAGGAGCCTGGCAGTTATGTGACTTGGGTCTGTTATTAGTTCTGCCACTAAATAGCAGTGTGACCTTGATCAAAGCATTTCACCTCTCAGGGTGCTAGTTTCCTCACCTGTAACATGAGGAAGGCTGAATCAGATGAAGATATCTTCTAACTCTGCCAGGTTATGCTCATATGACATACTTACATGAGGAACAATTTTAAGAAAATGTTTATGGTTAAGAAAACAAGAGAAAACAATGGTAATGGAGATTGAAACATGTATATTTTGGATGACTTAGAAAAACAAATAGCGGCACATAATCTGTAAAAATGACCTACAAAGATCATTTCCATCTGTTTACTAAATGTACACACTGTGAATAATTTGCCTCAGGAAAATCTAGGTTTCAAAGTTCTGCCTCTAACACATAATAGCTGTATGACTGCCAATCACTCAGGCTTATCAAGCGTACCCTGGGCAACTCTCTACAGCTATAAAGTGCAGAACAGTCACCCATGTGCGTTGACTGATGGAATGTCCTCACCTGAAAATTCCCGACACCAATGAAATCACATATGTAAAATATAAAATCTTATGTTTGCTAGAATAATCACTGCAACTACATGTCCTACTGAAACTGGAGCAGTGATATCTTCTTAGGATGTATGGACGGAATAAGCATTTATTAAGTGGTTACTGTGTGCCAGGCAATGAATTTGAACCAAAGTCCTTCCTGACTCCAGCTTCGGCACCAACCTGCTGCTTCTGCCTCTTGTGAAAGGCCTTAGGAGTCTGACCTGCAAAATACAGGGGTGGCCAAAATGGCCTCCAAGGACAAGTCTACTTGTAATATTGTACAAGATATATGACATTAATATTTCCATGTAATGGATATCTAAATTTTGGCCCAGTATGCAATTTTCTTTAGCAAGACCAGACTACTCTTAAATCTCATACATTTGAATAAACATTTAGCTTTAGAGTACATCTGCATACACATGGAAAATGCTAATTTCATTGTGCTTGGGGAATAAGATTTTAAAACACTTACCTCCCCCCAAAAGTCCATGTAATTATGAAAACTATGCCACATTAGAATGCATGCTAAGTTAAAAAATATACAACACTACATTTTACAAAGACTACATATATAAAAAACTAGATACCCTCTGCAGTGCATTCCGAAATTCCTTCATAATGATTGAGTTATCCGGATCACGCTATGGGATTTAATCTTAGAGGGTTTTTTTTTCTTTTCAGCCCATTTTAACTTTTTTGTCTAATGAGACAAAAGGTTTTGGTGGGGCTCCAGCTGCTGAAGGGGGTTTTCCTTCCCATGTATTTATCCTTTTGGCTTTGAAAAGCACACTTCATAAAAATCCCCGCGAAGGGGATTCAAAATTCAATTTTCTGTTCATCTGACTTGCACGTTCTAACTTGGTTGCCAGAAGGCAGAGACGGAGAGACAGACATAGAGGGAGACAGAGATCACACGCACCCCACACTCAGTCACGTAGACAAACACCCCCAAACTGGTACAACAGAGCAGAGGAAGGGGAGAAGAGGAGCGGAGGAGAGCGGGAAGACAACCTGCCCCCTCAAACACGTGTCTACATCCGCACACGCTCTCTCGCGCTTTCTCTGAGTCTCTCTCTCAGCACCCGCACTGTCCTGCTCCTCTCTCACCAGCCAGCCGGGGGTGAGGGGCACACGAGAACAGGCCGGGCTCTCCGGGGCACCCTCATTCATCCCGCCCCGGGTCCGAGACTGCCACGCCTGGGGGAGGGCACCTCACGATGCCTGCTTCCCCGCAGGAGCGCAGGCCCACCGGCCGTCCCAGCCCCCTGGAGTCCCCGGTCCTAAGCCGGGAGGAGGTCGCGACGCGAGGGGACCTCGCCCTCCTCACCCCGGGCGGAGCTCCGGCCTCTGCAGGGAGGCGTCCTCGCCCCTCCGTGACCTCCAAGGACCCTGGCAATGGGACCTCTCGCTCCGCTCCTCCGCCTAAGCACAACCCGGCTCGCTCTTCTTACCCAAGCGGGAATACGGGCCCCGTGGGCCCAGGGAATTGGGGTATGCGCTCGGCGCAAAGGGTCCCCTCACCTGGAACTCGGCGATCTCCTCACAGTTCACACCTCCAGTGGGCGCCGACATATTGGACAGGCGCGAGGACCCCGGCGGAGGCCAATCACGGAGGAGCGAGGCTGTCCGCGGCGAAGCCTGAGCAGAAATAGCCTGGGGTCAGGCGGAAAGGCTCAGGCCGGGCCAGGCGGCCTTCCTCCCTGTATTCTCCCTTTTCCGTTTTCTCGTTTCCACGTCTTCCATTCCCTCTTTCCCCCACACTCCTCCTAACCCCGTCTGTCCTCACCCTTGTCCCACCTGAGCCTGGACTTTGGCTCGGGGACCGCTGGCGGTGTGAGGCGGTGAGGAAGGGTCTGGTTACTGGGCTGCCGAGAGAAGGTGTTTTAAAAGTGACGGGAACTAATAGTTGACTCCTTTAGAAAAAAAAAAAGTCGGAATAAATGTCAATGAGTACTATACAGACTAGGAAAAGTATGCCGTTGGATTTTCCCCACTTCCGTGTACAATGCTAGGGAAGACATCTAGAGCATGGATTATTTATTCCCTTACCCTACAGGACTCCTACAATTATAATCTTCAAGTCGGAAAGGACATGAACATGTGGTCCAGATGAAGTGTCAGCCTTGCTTCTCTCCGGTCCCGTCCACCTCAATATGTCTTCGTCCAACCCTTTTTGCCTTCCTTGTGTCTATTAGCACATAGTAAGCATTTAATAAATGTGATCGTGGTAAGCCGTGAGGCTTTCTGTAAACATAAATGGTTCTCCTTAGCAGCGTTGATACAAATAAATCCAAGGAACGAGCGACTCCTCCCTGACTGCGTGGAGAACGCTTTTGATTGCCCAAGGTCACAGACCAAAGGCTAGAGCAGTCAAGTCCTGCCGTGTGGCTGCTCTGCGCCAGGCACTGCACCGAGGGCACAAAGAGAGGTGAGGGGCAGCTCGAAGTCTAAGGGGGCAGACAACAGGCGAAGACTACGCACTGGCAACAGACATGATGAACTGGAGACGGGACCAGAACCAAGGATGCCAGGCTGAAACTGTAGGAGATCTTTTACCAGATCCATCTCTAAAAAGGCGCGGAGTGCGCGGGTAAGAGGGCACTTAAAGACAGCAACAAGAGTCTGCTTTTTAACTTAAAGCGCCTCTGGCGCTAAGTACGAGTCAGAACCGACGACGTGGGCTACGTGCGGCGGGGGAGCAGCCCAGCCCAGCCCCCGGCCCATGGGACCACGAGGGTGCAGTGGGGCGGAGCAGGCGGTGTGGCGGGCAGCCCAGGCTGACGTCACGGGGTCCTCGATGACTCTGGGCCCCGCCGGAGCTGGCCGAGTCGCTGCTCGCTCAGCAGCTGCGCGCCGTGGAAGGACGTGCTCTCGCTGGCGGCTATGGGGAGCTTCCGAGGCCTGCGCCTGGCGGCGGGTGAGATCCGGGGCGGTGACCGGGAAGGAGGGCGGACGAGTACACTTCCACCCCACCGCCGGCCTCGGAGGGCAGGGGGAAGAAGCTGCGGGGCCGAGGGGGCCGCGAGATCCCGCACCTTGCCCGCCACCCTCTCAGCCTGGCCCTGCCCCCACCCCCGGGGGTCCCGGGGTGCTGCTGCACCGTTGGGCCGGTGGTTTCCCTTCTTCCCCGTTAAGCCGGGAGAGCTACGCGGGCAGAAGCGCTCTCACCCCCTGATGAGGTCGCCGAATCGTTTATTTCTGCGAGTTGGGAAAGTTCCTTTAAGGGGGGGGGGATGGGGGGGAGGGGCGACCTATCCAGAAATGACCGGAAAACAAGAAGCCTCTGTAAACCTTTTCTTTCCTAATGTTTTTTGGAAAGACCGAAGGACTTGAATCCAGGAACCGGGGTTTGAGTGTAGTCTGCCAGTTCCTGACAGCGGGACCCTGGGCGGGTCGCCTCATCTGGGCGCTTGGGTTGGTACTTTTTGGGGGACCCCCGTGCTTGCGTTGGATCTTGGCGAGAAAAGGTCGCAAACCTTAGAGCTTCCTGTAGCAGTTACCAGTTAAATTCGAGGAGTGAGCGTTCTGATGTTCTTGGGATAAAAGAGCTGCATAGACTCCATTGAGTATGAACAGTTCCATCTAAGGCAGCAGAGATTCTGTAGTCCAGCCAGGTGTATTCCCCAGAACCGAGACCAAACCACGTTGTCTTCCTGGTGCCCTGTTCTCAGTGAATGTCACGTTTTAAGAGAGACCTTGAGGGGCATAGAGGAAGACAGCCAGGAAAACGATGAGGGGGAATAAACTATTTCTTACAAGAATTGCCTGTTGACGTAGGGAGAGAAAGCACTAAGGAGAATGTCACTGTCATCAAGAAAAAGTAGGCTTGTCGTAGAATCCCGGAGGGGAAGCTAGGTCAGGCAGTGGATGGAGCCATGGGTTTGTAGTCAGAAAGATTCAGCATCAGGCACTTAACTAACTGTGGGACCCTAGGCGAGTCACTCAACTTCTGTTTGCCCCAGTTTTCTCATCTCTAAAATGGGGATAATAGTAGCATCTACTTCTAGGGTTGTGAACCTCAGATGAGATATTTGTGAAGCGTGCTTAATATGCTATATAAATCTGTTGTTGTTAATATTATGTGTGACTCCAGAGTTTAGAACTCCAGTTAATGAGTAGAAACCATGCTCGGGCAGGTTCCTTTTAAAATAGAAGTGTCTAACTGCTTTGAATTAGTGAGCTGTCACTAATAGTATCCCATCTGAGGTCCATTTGGCAGGGATGTTTGATTGATCCCTGCATTTGATTGGGGGTTTTCTTGGCAACCATACTGTAGTGGTTTGCCTTTTCCTTCTCTGCCCCATTTTACAGATGAGAAAACTGAAGCAAACAGGGTGAAATGACTTGCCCAGCATCACAAATTAGTAAGTATCTGAGTCCAGATTTGAACTCAGGAAGAGGAGTCTTCCTTAACTTCAGGCCCAGTGCTCTATCCACTGGGTCACCTAGTTGCCCTGAGATTTTGGGAGGTAGTGAGGAAGAGAAAAGTATGAATTCCCCAAATTACGTCTCAGGAAAAAGAACTGAAAAGCTGTCAGTGGTGTATAGTTTTTGGTGACAAATTTGGTAAGTGGCTTAGAAATATGGCTGCTCTTGTCCTAATGCCTAATTACCTAACTCTTTAGGTAATTTGCCTTTTGGGTGTGTCAGTAAACAGAGAGAGTAGAAAATAAAACTTAAGAAATGATGCATTTAAAAATGAAAACTCTGGTAATGACATAATTTGGTCAGTGATTTCTCGGTTGGAGGAGTGGTATTATTTGCTGCATTGTTTAAAACTAATTAAGATATAATGAAAAGGGACTGTGATTTCTTAGAATAGACATAAAAATGTAGAAACTGAAACTATTAAATGGGTCATTCTCTTTCTTGAAAGAACTACTGAGTTCTAGAAGGGATTCTAGTCCCCCTTAAAACTCATTCTGTTTAGCAATAACCATTAAAGTGAGAGTACTACCAAACTTATTAAGCAATTTAGCATCATTTCCTTTTGTTCAATGGAAATAAAGCTATAAACAGTTATGACATATATAAAAGTTATGGCAGACTATGGTGGTTTTGTAAACAACTCTCAAATACCCTTTTAGACATCCACCTGGCAAACTCACTTAATCCTAAAGTAACATAGCTGTTATTTATGTAGCCCCACAAGGTTTGCTAAGTGATTTGCATACATTCTTATTTGAGCCTAACCATGAGGTACGAACTTAGCCTGGTATTATCCCCATTTTAAAAAGAAGAAAACTTAGGCTTGTAGCTAATCGGTATCTTAACAGGCGTTTTAGACTGCTGTCTACTACACTTTCACACCTTTCTCTTGCTGCAGTACTGCATCAGGCCACCAAACCTGACCACACACAGTTCCCTATCCCTGGTTTGTTTTAGGTGAGCTTAACTCTCTGGTCATGTAATGCAAACACACCTGCAAAATAAATTTTCATATGCTAATAACCTTAATCATTGAGAGGGAGAGGACCATAATAAGCCTAGGGATATCTGGCTTCCAATCCTGTCACTACTAACTTGTGACTTGAGGGACAAGTCACTTAACCTCCTTGTACCTAGAGCTCACACAACTCCAGTGTCCTAGGACATATCTGCTAGCCAGACAGTGGAGGAAAGTTCCATGCCAAGAGTGCCTATTTTGACTGTTACAGATCTTTCCTGCATTCATGTCATCTAGTCAGGGGAGAATTACCTGTTACTAAGGACCAAGTTTTCCAGGACCTTGAGGGATTGGTCACTTCTGAGTATCAGAAAATAGCATTGGTTTAACTGCAAGCATGACTATCTCACAGCCTTATTCAGGGTACCTGAAACAGGACCTGACTTCTGTCTACCAAGCACTTAACACTTAGGGGCTTCAAGAAATAGCTTGGTCACTTTGGTGGATAAAGTGTTAGTTCAGATTCTGCCTCAGATAACTTATTACCTGTATGACCATGGTCAAGGCACTTAACTTCATCTGTAAAATAAGTATAGTAACAGTATAGAGTTGTGATCATCAAATGAGGTAATATGTGTGAAGTGCTTTGCAAACCTTAAAGGACTCTGTTAGCTTATATTTTCAGAATAATTAAGGCCAAAGAAATATTTTATTGCAGAGACAGAGAGGTGCCTGAGTTTTGCTCAAGGGATTGTATTTTGGTGGACAAACTTTCTCCTTTTCTCATAATCAGCACTTTCTCATACACTGACAACCCATCCCCTAATACCTGGAGTATTCTGTCCTTATCTTCAACTCCTAGAAACCATAATTTCTTTTCAAACCCAGGTCAGGTGTCATCTACTAGAGACCTTTTGTGATTCCTCTTCCTCCATCATGCAAGGAATTAAGTACATTTTATATTTATTTATAGTAAAGATAGCTAGCATTTCTGTAGCCCATACTAAGTACCAAGCCCTGTGTTAACAGCTTTACAAGCAGATCTCATTTGTTGTTGTTCGATCTTTTGTTGTGGTTCAGTTGTGTCTGACTCTGTAACCCCCCCGTGGACTATAGCACGCCAGGCCCTTCTGTCCTCTTCCACCTCTCAATTTCTGCCTAAGTTCATGTTCGTTGTATTCATAGAGGTATCTCATCTTCTGCTGTCATCTTTTCTGTTGGCCTATCTTCTTAAATAGAAATGGGCCACTAAATTGTACATAGGGATCCTTCCCTCTGACTACATATTGACTTAGTTTTAAAATGTAATGTTATGTATGTTTTATTGTACTTTGATTTATTTAAAAAAAATATTTCCACATCCCATTTTAATATAATTTGGGCCTTACTGGACTGTTCTACTCATTGGTAGTGTGTTTGTTAAACCTCTCCAAACCTGCACACACCCCCACACCTTAATTTGAGTGTTGATTAATTCCAATGTACTCTAGTTCATAGCTTGTTTGTACATAGCTGTTTGCAGTGTTCCCCTGCACCCCCATCCCCCCATTAGACTGAACTCCTTGGGAGCTCACCAGTTGTTTTATTCTTCAAACTTAACACAGTGCCTGCTACTTAGTAGGTGTTTAAGAAATGTTTGTCAACTGATTGACTTCCACATTAACTCAGTTTTCCCTTCTTTACCCCTTTGTCTTTCCTCATCACTATGCTTCAGGCCATTGTTGCTGAAATGGCTTGTCAAGGCCCTTAGTATTTTGGGGACAAAGTAAGTATATGAAACTGCTAAAGAATATATTCATCACCATCATTTAGAGCCAGGAGGGACCTCAGCGATCACCTAATCCAGGCCTCTTGTTTCACAGATGAGAAAACTGATGTCCAGGAAGGTTAAGTGACCTGTCCAAGCCCATAAAGGCATAATCATCAGAGTCAGAAATTGAACTCAGGTTCCTCCGACTTCAGTACCTGTTTACTTTTCATTGTACCAAATGATAGATTATAGTAAAAATTTTTAAGTACCGTAGGCATTCAAGGGAGGAGAAGATCTTTGTAAACTAGGATTAATGTGGTTCAGCTTCTTGAAAGAGATTAGCATTTGATTTGGGTCTTGAAAACTAAGATGGTGTAAAAGTTTTCAAAAGCTATTCCACCAGAGCACAAACTGGCAAAGCTGCAAAGTCCTCATAATAAACCTGTTATTTGAAGGACTGCCCTCCAACTACCCTATGCCACCTAGAGGGAGCTAAGTGGCATAGTAAATAGAGCACTAGACCCTAGAGTCAGGAAGACCAACAGTGAAATCTCAGTTCAAAGAGGCTCATAACTGTAGAGCAGACCAATAAAAACAACAGGAACAAGCACTTTGATGTGATGTGCTGCATTTTTCTTTCTGTCTCCAGCACTTATCAAAGTACCTGGCACACAGGTGCTTAATAGATGCCTAGTTGGCTGAGCAGTAGGGGACCAACTGATAACTCACACCAGGGAAATGACAGATCTTGAAGAAAATGTCAAATTGGAGAGCATTTCTAGGCAGAAAGATGAAGGGATTGAGCAAATGCATGTATGAATACAATGTGTGAGGAGAATGGTAAAGGAAACTGAGGAACTAAAACAGAAATCTAGGTTAAGTAAGCAGCAGGTTTGGACAATTAATATGAAGCCAGTTGATGGAGGTCCCTGAATGCCAGATAGAATTTTCACTTAATCTGTTTGGCAGTATAGGGGTGGAGGTGTGGGGGTGTTTTTTGTGTGATAACAGAAATATATTTGAAATATTAACCTGATGACTTTGTACAAGATGAATTGGAAAGATGAATAGAAAGAGAGTAAAGATGGACAGCTAGGATATTAGAATAATTCATTCATGAAAGCACAAGGGCTCAGACCAGGAGAGTGGTTCCATTGAAGTACTAACAGGGAGAAATCTTAAAGACATTGTGAAAGAAGAATCTTACCAGGTTGTTTTTTTTTTTAATCGGATATTCCATAGGAAGGAGAAAAGGTGATTCAAATTTTCAAGCCTGAAGGGTAAGGAAGAAATGAAGTGGTTGGAGAATGAAGGAGTTTTTAGTAAGAGGCGACCTCTAAGTGGAATTGGTTTCTAGTATAATGTTTAAAAGGGAGGTGAGCCAAAGAAAGATGGAAAAGATCTTTTAGACCCACGTAGATATTTCTTCCCATAAGTTTATGGAGGGAAGAATGAGAGAACAGATGAAAAGATAAGAGCTACATTTAGATGAGAAATGTGAATGGGAATCTCATGATGGTCTTAGATTTTCTGATGTCTTAGTGAAGAGTTAGAGTAATCATCGTATTAGTAATGAGAGTAAATACTTAAAAAAGGAGTTTTTGGAACATCCACTGTGGGAATTAAAATTGGGCATTAGTGAGGGAACCAAAAAGGATTGCCATGTAGTGGTCTGGGCTCATATTTTGCTTCTGTGGATCAAATCTGTTTAATTAACAGACTTTCTCCAGTACAAGGAGTCCCTAGTTTTTAGAAGTGGGCTGCATTCCAAAGGTTTGCATAAGTAATTTTAGACTTCTGGAAGCATTTTCCCATGAAAAGATTATGAATAGTAATTACATTCCCAGACTATCATATAAAAGTAACCCATAGTCTAGCTCTTCTCTCCATTTTTTTTCTTTGCAATTTCACTGGCTTTTTATTCCTTTTTATTCCCACAACTACTACCTAGTTTGGGTCCTTTATCTCCCACCTGAGATGGAATAACCTCTCCCTTAGATGGAATAACCTCTCCCTTTGATACTATATGCTATTACTAAAGTAATCTTGTGAAATCTGTTTTATGCCATTCCCATTTGTGGTGATTCAGATTTATAGTCATAGGCAAGGTGGGAGAATGTTAGTATAAGTCATGGTAAAGAAACACAAGTAGGCAAGATCTTGAGTCATCCAGGCTAAAAGTCAGCACAGTTACCAGAACACAAGAGAGCATAGATCCTGATTATAGGAATGTGCTAGGCAAAACATGGTCATTTGGGCAGTAGTGGTCATGTTGTGGGCAGTGAATCTAGTCAGGTCCTAGTAGTAGGGCAAAGCCAAATGCTCGGAGGAGGCTTATCACAGTGGTAGTCTCATCAGAATGTGCCACACAATAGAGCAGAACTAGGTAAGATTTAAGGTGATCCAATGTTCAGGTTTCAGACTTTCAAGGAAAATTTGATCAAGTTAGGTTGTGAACATCAAGGAGGACTTTTAAAGGAGAAGCTGCTAAATAAATAAAACTGTTAAATAATACTTTTTCATGATCAGCATGGGAAGTAAGTTGGTCTTAACTCCCCAAAGACTTGTCCTTTATGGTCGTAAAGGAACTTGACTATTTAGGACAACCCTAGATCTCCAGGGACTTCATTATCCATTCTCTTCATCAATCCAAGAAACTTTAGGATATCTATGTCTGATGGAAAAACCAGATGTTAACAGAATAAGAAGGAGGAATCTCAGGAGCTCTGTACGGTCAGACCCTGAAATGGATAGATGAGGACTTGACCTTTCAGAGACGATTGTTTCCTTGTCCTCAGAGCCCTTGTCTTCAGATGGCCTATTCAACTTCTGGACCCAGAGCAAGAATCCTGACAGCATCATCACATAAAAAGACTGATGGCTTCCCTTTGCTTAGACAAGAAGATAAAATTGAATCTCCTTAGCCTGCAACAACATTCCTCGTAGTCCTAAAACACCAGTGTTAAGTAGGATCTTTAGAGATCAGCTAATCCACCCTCTCATTTTACTGATGAAGAGGCTGAGACCCAGAGAGAGGAAGTGACTTGTCCACCGTCAAGGTTAATGCTGGACTGGGACTTGAACACTGATCTTTTGATTCCCAAGCAGTTTTCTTCCTTTTATGTATCTGGTAATTCTTGTGTCCTCTCGACCTTTTCAAAAGTCTGCTTACAAATACACACGAACTACAGTTATATAAAAGAAAAGTGAATGAAAATGATCAAAGAATCCAAAAGGGAATGACTGGGAAAGATGATTTATACTTTTAATGAATGAAATGCTTTATGCTTTTTAAAATGAATTCTAATAAATATGCATTTATGCTTTTTAGTGAATGAAATTAAATGTAAATTGTTACCAAGCAGCTTTAGTTGTGTTTATTTTCACTATTTATAATTAAATAAAACATGCTAAAACATCTCCCTAGGAGAGAGACCAGCAGTGAACCTCTCTCTCAGGTCTCACTGATTTCCCTTCACCTTCCTGTCCCCAACATGTGAAGCAAAACCTGAAAACAACCCTATCTCACCCGATTAAGCACATTCTTCCAAAGAAATCCAAGGACTTAGAGGTCTTGCAGTTAGTTATTGAAGAGTTTTCATTGCAGATCTCTAGAAGGCAAGGGAGGTTGATTTAACAATTCTTTGATGTGAAAGAGTGCCTGACCTCTTCACTAAAACCCTTATCACCCATAATCCATGCCCTATCCCAGTTCTTCTTTCCACTGTTCTGTCTACAATAATCTCTGCTTCTCTGTTTGTTCTTTTTCTCCCCCCACTGCCCTAGTTCACCAACCTCTAGTCCAATGTAGGCCCAGTTAAAAGAAATGTTTTGTAGTTCTGTGGCAAGTTGAGCAGATTGCAGTACTTCCTCCTGGTTGTTGAAACTTTCCAGTCAAGTGTATTGACTTGACACTAATTAAGTTAAGTATTAGGAACTTAGCTATCAGCAGTTGGGTGGTATAGTGAACTGGACTAGGGGTCAGGAACACCTGAGGTTGAGTCCTGCCTCAGACTGCCAGCTGTGGGAACCAGCCACTTCTCTGTACCTCAGTTCTACTTATTCTTCCTCAGAAGTCTCCTAGCTGATAGTTTAAAGTACAGTTAGGAAGGATAACTCTCCAAATGAGTTTGGACATTTAAAAAAGTCTGTTATCCTCATCTGGGGAAGATCACAAACCATCCATCTCCCCACTGAATCTTGAGTGATGGGGAAAGGAGAGAGCCTTGGATCAGTACATCAATTAAAATCGAAGCCTGAGAGTTCAAAATGCAGATTCCCTTAACCTGTCATTTTTTTTTTTAAGGATCCTTAAGAAAAAAAGCAACCAGTAAAATTACTTTGAATTTGCAGAAATTGGACTTAAAATTTTAAAACGTAATTAATTATTCTGGGTGTTAGAGAAGCTGCTAGGTAAAACAATTAATGTTCTTGTTGCTAATGTGACTGCCACTGATAAGAAAGGGATATACATGGTAATTATAATCTCTTCCTTCAGAAGAAGAGGTACAGTGGCTAGAAATAGCGAGATGAGGTTAAAACTGGAGGTTCATTTTGAATAGTAATAGTTAGCATTTACATAGTGCTTTACAAATATTCTATCTGATCCTCAATGAATGGGTTTTTTTTTTTGTTTTGGGGTTTCCCCCCCTTTTTACACTTGAAGAACTGAGACAGGTTAAGTGATTTTCATGTAGACATTCCTTAGTGTCTAAGGCAGGATTCAAACTCAGATACCAAGTCCAATACTCTTCATTATTATGCCTAGCTGCCTTGTTTTATAGAAGAACATTTTTTAGTAGGACAGCTATTAGATGTTGTTCCTTACACATGACATTCCTTCTGTCTCCACATCTAAAACTCAGTCTTATTTCTTATAGAATTCCTAATTTCCTCCGAAGTTCAGCCCAGGTGTCATCTCCTATTTTTCTCTAACCCTCCCCACCCTTTCTAGCTCTCTAAATCTATTCTGCAGGTTTAAGTTCTTGAAGAGCGGTTTTGTTTTTAGTCTCTCTGATATTTAAAATCCAGGCAAAGAACAAAGATACAAATTGGGCATCTGGGTTGAGCTCAGCTAGTCTCTGGGAACTGGTGGAACAATATTTCAGTATCATGGCCCTTGGCATGCCTCACGAGTTTGACTCTGGCGATTTTATATAACTTATACCAGTTCACCTCACAGAGGGGCATGAGAAAGGTGTAAGAGCTAGCAGCTGGTCTACGAGTTAGGAAGACACGAGTTCTAGTTTGGCTTCTTACCTATTGGCCAAGAGATAATGTAGCTTACCCTGTCAGAGCTTTAAGCACCTAAGACTACAACTTGCAGAAAAGGTGCTGATCTGCGTTAGGATAGGGATTTTCCTTACCTGGGAGTCCCTATGCCAGTGGTTTATGGACTGGATTGGGAACCTAAATATCGTTTATATTATTTCTATGAAAAAATTTACCTTGCAGCAGTGGTGCCAAACTCATACTGAAACCATCATAAGGAAAAAAAGAAACACACATGAGGATCCCTGTGGCCACACTTTAATTTGGAAAACACCATATTAATATTATCTACATTTTATTGTATTTTTACTTATTTTGTTAACTGTTTCCCACTTGTATTTTATTCTGGTTCAGGCTGCCCTCAGGAGTATTTGCGCGCCCTGTCGATTGACACTTTTAGCTTGAGAGAACAACAGAACTGAGAGCTAGAAATAAGCCTCTCCTTGGCCCCTGGCTCAGTTTAATCACGTCCGTGCCAGGAAGAAACCACATCTTGATCCATTTCTGTATACGGGACAAGGCATGACAGAGCCATTTGGAAATTAATCTGTCCAAATATTTTATATCCTGTGGGAACATGGGAAAATTTGTGCTATGGTGGAATGCTTTATAAAAGAGCTTGGGATTTGATTTAGACTTTGAAGACTAATGAAATGTGGGTGGGTGAAGAGGAGGCGGTGGGAAAAGTAGAGCAAAGGAGATGCAGAATGATCCAGTGTTAGAGAAACCAAAGAACATCAGCTAGGTGGCCAGCGATGCTATCCCATACAACAAAAAAGGACGAGGTTGAGGCTAAGACGACTTTAATATAAATGTTTTTCATACACATTGGCCTCAATTGGATAGAGACGGTTAGGTAAATAGATACATCTCTGAAGCACTTCATTTGGTTGAATTTTTTATTCCCCAAACAACGTATGTTACCTTATGGGATGTTGAAAAACCTCTTTATTAAAAATGGGATTCTATCTGTAGTACCCCCTTTGGAACCCACTCTGGAAAGGTACAGTTTCTAAAACCTCAAAATGAGTGTGGTAGAGATCATTGCAGTAAATAGGTATAAAATAACTACCTAACATCATCTGTTCCCAAGTCTACTACACATTTGCATTTTGCAGGTAATCTAATCCACCTAGTAAAGTATCCTCTTATCTTTTTTTACTTTTTAAGTGGGGACCATTTCCATTCCTGATCTATATTTTGCTACTGGTCCCATATGGTTCTGGAGGAGAAAGTGAGGCTAGTGACTTTGCAACAGCCCTCCCTCACTTAAGTCCAATTTACTTGCAAGTCATGGCATTACCTTCCTGATGTGATGGTCCTCTTTGAAAACGAAGGACAAACAGCACCACCTTTCAAGTATAGTATATGTATTGGTGACTGTATGCACCTGTTTATTTGTGGATTAGAAAAGAATTATGTACAGATGCGTGGGAGAGTAATGAACAGTTCTCTCCTAGGACCACTAATAGGTTCTCCATTAAAATTGCATGGAAGTTTTTTCCAGTGTTTTTTCACATTTTTTTTTTCCTTTTGGGAGCAGTGATTCCCACGCTCTTAATTCCTTTTGTCTCCAGACTCAAAGTTTATGCTGGTTTCTTTCCAATCATGGAGCAATCATTAATTTATAAACAAAATGTGAACCAGTGATATGTCAGTCCAAAATCATTATAACCTAGAATGAAGATTATGTCACAGAGAAGTAAGCTTCTACATAGAAACATTGAATTTAATATGATTTTTGAAGTACTGTTGTATCTGATATCCTGGCAGTTGCTTCACCATCTTCCAGCTCATATTCTAGCAGTAAATTTCCACTTTAACTTTTTCCTACTTATCCACCTACCTTCCCTCATTTTCTATTCTCCCTCTTTACCTTCCACATACCTACTTAACCTCAATATTTATTTGATTGCCTCGTATGCACTTAGAATTGCTAGGCACCATAGGAGATATCCAAAGATTATAGAAATTCCTACTCTTTAGAGTGTGTGTATATGTGTAAAACATGTTTGTGTATGCACACACATACATATACCATAGGTCAAGTCCTAGTTTTCAGCAACATTAAAATGCCTCTTATGAGTCAAGCACCATGTAGGCACTAGGGACGCAAATACAGAATCTTTCAAAATAATTACATTCTGTTGTAGTGAGCAGCATGGAAAATTCATCTATGCCTGTCCAGTTTCCAGTTCACAGAAGCTAGAGTCTTGTCAGTGAGTTTGAAAGTTAAAATGTGATTTGAACACATTAGCAGTTAGCATGTATTTATCAAGAAAAAGGGGCATGTAAAGTTTCCATGACACCCTTAGACCCTGTAATGTAGCTTTGGCCTTCCAGTCCTCATCCTTCTTGACTTCTCTGCAGCTTTTGACACTGGATCATCCTTGAAACTCAGTTTTTTCTAGGTTTTCATGACATTATTCTCTCCTAGTTCTCTTCAGGTCTTGCATACTCGTTGGGTGCATCTTGGGCCCTTTTGAGTCTTGAGCCCTCTTCTGCTATATCACTTGGTGATCTTATCAACTCTCATGCATTAAGTTATCATTTTGATGCTGATGATTCTTAAATCTACTTTATGCAGCCCTAACATTTCTTTTGACCTCCATTCTCCCACTTCCAAGTGCCTATTGCACATCTCAAACTGGATATCTTTTAGACCCCTTAAACTCAACATATCTCAAAACTTAACCCATTTTTTTTTTTTACCTCCCCAACCCTCTCTTCCAGTCCAGACTTGTCCTATTATTGGAGGATACCACCATCTTCCTGGTCCCCCAAGCTCATAAACTGAGTGCCATCCTCAAATCTCATTCTCACATTCCATTTCCAATTTTTTGCCAAGGTCTGTTGATTTAAGCTTCATAACATCTCTCAAATGTACCCTCTTCTCTCCTCTAACACTGCCACCACTCTGACTCAGGCCTTCATCATTTCATTCCTGAACTATTACAATAGCCTACTGGTTGGTTTCCCTGCAGTCCATCCTCTGTTCAGCTGTCAAAGTGATCTTCTGAAAGCACAGATCTGACCATCTTACAATCCCTCCCCTCTTCCCCCATTCCATACTCAGTAAACTAGTGGTAGATCCCTAATACTCTCTTCCAGGGTTAAATCCTCTATTACATCTTCATAACTTTCCCCTCCTCCCTTCCCAGTCTTTTTACACTTTATACTACCTCACATGAAAACTTCCAATATCCAATTCCAAAATCCTCCAAAATAAATATAAATTGAAGTTATTTTTTAAAAAATGTCTCTAGGGAAAGTTAGGTTGGTAAATCTGATTGACAAGACTTTCACAAACAACAGAATTGTAGAATATATGTAGAATTATACATAGCCCTTACTCATTTATAGGCTATAGGTCATAGAATCATAGATGTAGAAATGAAAGAAGAGACTTCAGAGATCAACTAGTCTGGTAATTCTTACTTAGTTCAGGATGAGGACCGCTTTAGTGTTCAAAAATTTTGTAGATTTTCCCATTATTGTAATTGTATAATAAGTATCTTGACTGGGAAAATGTCGATTCATAAAAAGTTCTTACCACAATTCTTACACTTTCAGGTTAGGAACTACTGATCTAGTCCAAAGATTTCATTTTATTAATTGGGAATCCAAGGTCTAGGGAAGCTGTTTTCATGTCCATGTCTGCATAGGTACTGTCTAGGAGCTAGGATTCAAACCGAGGTCCTCTAACTTCAAATCCCTTGATCTTTTCGACTGCACCAGTGGTTCTCCACCTTTTAAGTTTGTAGGTCTCCAATATTATAGTAATTATGTTTTCAGTATCTTTGAGAAAATACATAATAATGACAGTCTACTATGAATTCAGTAATACTTCTAAATGTATTTATTTCACTATGCACAGCAGCATGTACATGTGAAAAATAGCGAGATGTGTATGTGTGAGACATATTCTGTTTCTAGTAAATATATGTACTTATTATGCTGAATGATATAATAATGATGTAATGAAGATCTTTTACAACAGCTTCATGGACCATAGGCTATTACACAAAAGGAAATGTAAGACAGCTACCTAAAATATTGGTATCATTTATTTTGTACTTAATTTTTTTTTAACTACTTAGCACCCCCATTTCCCCTAATATATTTGCAGCTTTGTGTTGTCATTTTGAGTTTCTTTGGGTAAAATTTTAAACTTTTTGGAGACATTTTAGAGATTTGGAAATAAATTTTAGGAAGGGACCCCTTGGGTATCAGGTATCCTGCTATTTATGACATTTGGAGGTGCCAAGACTATGAGGAAATCTTGACATCAGCTGGTGGAGGATCTCAAAGTATACAGGAGAAAAGAAGGGCGAGCCTGGGTCAACAGTGTACAAACTGAAGTGCTGTGATAAATAGGCCATTTTAACTTAAGTCAATATGCTATTGAGTTCAAACATAATAATTCAGGCTACTTTGAAATTTTCTGTCCTGATTGCTCTCTTGAGGTGGGTGGGTCCCAAGGCCAACACCTTGAAATTCTAATCCCTTCTTACCTGTCCCTTTTCCTTAAAGGAGGATATTTCCACCTTTAGCCTCAGTGGCCGTAGAGAAGGAAGAGGTAATGGCTCTCTCTCCTTTTTGCTTCTTTTGCTATCCCACTTCCACTGGTCATTTAATGAGGGCCAAAAGACAAGTTGTGGAATAGGAATTTTATTTACTCAGGTGTGTGATAAGGGAGAAAGGACTCCTTTCATCTTAAATTTCCTAGGATTGTTTCTATGCAGTATTTGTCCCTTGGGACTGCTTTGTCCTCTTTTGGGGGTCTTATGGATGATGGGAAAGACTGAGAGGAAGAAGTTTTAGAGTGTTTTGCCAGTTCTTCAGAAAGGGAGCAGGTCATCTTCTAGGAATGTTTTAGTTACAATTTCAGGAAGTACTCAGTGAGGTAAGCAAAGTACATATAGTTTTGAAAACCACCTTGGTCAGTCAGTTTCCCCTTTTCAGTTCGTCCAGCAGTAAATGTGCAAGACTCTACTAAACACTGAAGATAAAAAGGCAAAACGTAAGTAATCACAGATCATTTTGCTTGATTTACTCTCTCATTTGCCCATCACAGAAAAACAGGTTATTGCTGCCCCCTGGTAGGTCAGCCAGGCAGAACTGAAATGGTTAACCCTTTGCAAGGGATAAAAAAATGAAGGAACCAGCCCCCAAGGGAGAGATGTCCTAGCTCTGGCCCACTGATGTTCTGATCTGTAGATGATAATGGCTTCCCTTTACATAGGCTCTTGCTGTTTTCTAAGGCCTGAATATTGTCATTTAGTCCTCTCAACCTTTACCACTCCTGCGAGTTAAGCAGGGCAAGTACTATCATTCCATTTTACGAGTGACCACACTACCTCTCTACAAACTGGTGCATATTTGGGGTGGTGCAGACACTGAGATGGAAAATGGGGTGATGGGAGTTTTTGCTCTTTCTTTTTCTTCATTGCTTAGAAATAACTAGTTATTATCTAGTGTTGCCTGCTAGGACAGGGATATAGTCTTTTAGGTAGAATTAATGATATTGCATAAGCAGGATTCTATTGGTGTAACAATTTCAGCTTAACTGAAACTAGGGGTGGCAAGTGACAGTCCCTGACTGTAAGGAGTTTACAGTTTAGCAAGGGAGACAGGACATATACATAGAAAAGTCTGATACTTGTAAGGTAGGTTCATTATCTGGTAACAAGGTCAAAAAGCATTGAGTAGGCATTCCACCTCTCCAACCCCCCACTAGATACCTAGTATCTTCATGCCTTCACATGTACTCTGAAAACCTCCTGAACCCACTACTGGTTTCCTTGATCTTTTGCTTTTGTGTTGCCTGTAAAAATCTCCAGGTCACATTCTCACTACCCCTTTTAGCTAGTTGAACTGACTTATTGAAAAGTGTTCCCCAACAAGATATGAAGACTTTAGATTTACTGGTCTAACTCCCCTGAACTCTAAAATGGAAAGGGAATTATGATTGGTTTATTATTTTTTTAAAAAATCAGTTTGATTGACAAACTTTGTTTTTACATAATCTAGATTTTCCTGTTTTCTTTTTTCCTCCCTGAGAGCCATCCTTTAAAACTAAGAACTTTTTTTTAAAAAGGAAATGAGGAGGAAGAGAAGAAAAAATTCAGCAAAATTGATCAATAGCTTTACCATTTTAAAAACTGACCAGAATTTAGTTAGACCTTATTTATGCCTTCTTTTTTGTGAGGTAAAATTTCATAATTAATGACCTATTATGGCTTTATTTATTTTATTAGTTGGGTTCTACTCTTCACGATCCCATTTGAGGTTTTCTTAGCAAAGATACTGTGTGGTTTGCCATTTCCTTCTCTAGCTCATTTTGTAGATGAAGAAAACCTAGGCAAATAGGGTTAATCAACTTGTGTAAGATCACATAGCTAGTAAATATCTGAGGCTGGATTTGAACTCAGGACGTTGAGTCTTCCTGCCTCCAGGCCAGGTATTCCATTCGCTGCACCACCTAGCTGCTTTTGTATTACTTTTTAATGTATTACTGTTACAGTTTTATGTACTACTAAGGGCTTTGCAAAATATCTTTGAGTCCACAAAGGAAAGCTCCCATGTTCCTTATGCAGGAGGAAGAACACTTTGAGACCGGACAAGTGGCGCACCTAAGCTTTGCCTTAATGGAAGAATTCTGAAAATCAAATTTTTCTTAAAAGGCAACTAAGGTTTAAAAAAACAACAACATTTCATAGGTCTGGTGAATATTGTTATACATGATAAAATTGTCTTTGTGACTGAGTATAGAGCTGATGGCTCCTCCACCTTGCCTCATTTGTCCTAGAATAAGTGCTGGGTGCCATACTTGGCAGGAGGGAGGAAGTCACATTTCTGCAGGTTAATAGGTGTGATCACTGGGAATCAAGTAGCCATTGAAATCTGCTATCTAACCAGTAACCTACATTCACACAGCCTTGTAAAGTTTATAGAATGGTTTCTTCAAATCAGTCCCGTGACGCGGGTCCTCTTAGAATTCACTTGCTCTTAAGAGGCAGACTTTGAACTTGACCCTACCTGACTCAGATCCAGTATTCTTTTTGCTAAATAGATGCTCTCTTATTAAAAAAGAAAAACAAATCTAGTAAGGAGGCCATACTTTGAGAACAAGGGAAGAGGTAAAAAACAAAGATAATTTTCTTGCTATCTTTTCACAGTTTTTTTAAAACTGCCACTCTTAACTATAACCTTCCCATAGATTTCATTCATCCAAAATTAACTTGACTTAAAACCCCTGATGGCATATAGCAGGGAAAAGAGTGCTCAGTCTGGAACTGGGAGACTTGATTTCCACTATTGGCTCTGACTTCTCAGATTTGTGAACAAAGGTAAATCCAGTAACCTTTGAGCTTCAGTTTTTTCCTCATTAGTAAAAAAGGGATAATACTTCTTAAGTCAATGTGGAGGTTTTTCTTCATACTTCGTTCCTTTTTTTTCCTTTTTTCTTTGAGAGATTATAAATACTGCCTTGTAGTCTTAGTCCTTTGCCCTTGCTTTTTTCAGAAACTCTTTTGATCATCTGCTGCCATGTGTACTTACAATAGAGAAGGAGAATGAAAAGGAAAGTGCTACAAAACAAGGCTTTTACTTCAAAGTATAAATAAGGATTATTTTCCAGGTAAAAGTTGAGCCAAGACAATCTTACTACTTACTTCCTCATGGCTAGCCAGAAGGAAAACGGCCTGGAGCATATCCTGGAGGCTACTCTGTTTTGCTAGTGAGAAAAGAGATAGGTCAAAGAGGAGAAATCCCAGTAGACCTCTATCTTGAAGTCCTATCTGCTTGCTACTTCTAGTCAAACAAGGTCATTTGCCTCTAATCATGTGGTCTCCTATTGGGACCCAAGATTACATCCCCAAGAGTGATACAGTAAGACTTCAGTCAATGGGAAAAACCATTTTGGAATGAGGAATGTCTGACTGGATTATATGCTCAGTTTCCCCAGTTGTAAATTTTGAGAGGAGTGAACCAAGTTGAGGAGGGATGGATTCTTCCACTCCCTCATCCAGAGAATGTATATATGTATATGACACAGTATATGACATTGCCAGGAATAGCAAAGAGCTGTGGATATCTTGTAAAATGTGAATGTTAATTGCGAAGCAAATGTGATATAAAAAACATTTGATTGTATTTTATATACTGAGTATGTTGTGTAAACTAAACAAAACTTACATATCATTGTAAATGGGCTGTGTGGCCTGTGGATCCAGATGGCTCAGGAGGGGAAGTAACCTTGCACAGCCCTCCCTCACTCAAAACAAAGTCAGTGCAAGTCACGTCATTTCTCTGATGGCATGGTCTTCTTCTAAAGGTCTGTAGGCATGTTTCCTCTGAAGACAGTTCCAGACTCAATTCTCTGAAACATTTCTTCTTTTTTTCCAGGAAACTGTCTGAGATTATGTGAAAGAGAAGTTTTCCCTTCTCTCAAGCTGGCCAGAAAAGGAGATTTCAAGATGATGAAAGGATTTTGTACAAAACCACAGGAAAGTTCAAAAGCACAATCTCAGACTTCAGGTAAAGTTGGATTAGTCTTTGTAAGTCATGTAAATTTTGCTCTACTGGGAACTATTCACTGGGTACCAGACAAACAGATCTAGGCCCTACAACAGTCTCCTGGCTAGTTTCTTTGTTTCTGGTGTTTTGTACTCAAACTCATCTTGCAAACTGCTACTGGATTAAATCTAAGGCACCACTTTCCTCTTATCAGGTTTTCTCTTAGCAGCAAAGAGTTCTTCTGACTACTGGAGCATTGACACCTCCTCAGTCTGCCTGCCATTCGAGGTCCGCTCTGGTTTAACTTCTTCATAACTTCATTGTCATTCTTTGTTCATTACTTTTGCTTGTGTTCTTGTCACCTCTTTCAGTCTCTTCACCAGTCTAAATCTTCACAACCCAAATCAAGAATCACCTTTTGAATGAAATTTAGTCTTTATACTATTTAAATTGAAATCTTCTCAAACTAAATATTTAAACTTGTGATCCATACCTATTTTCCCCCACTTAGACCCATTCACTCAGACCCCCTGAAATCTGTTTATTCTATTTTGCTGAAATTGTTTTCCCAAAGTCTGACCTCTGTAGCATTTGATATAATTGCCTACTCTTTCTTTCTTGAAACTTTATCCTACCTTGACTTTTTATGGCATTAAATTAATCTAGCCCTCCTATCTCCACTGTTATTCTTCTTTCCTTTGCTGTCTCCTTTTCCCATCCCTTAATTTGGGGTATTTACTAAAACTCTTCATTCTCTTAAAAAATTCCTTTGAAAAATTCATATTCTCTTATAACTTCAGTTATTTTCCCAGATGACTTCCAAAGCTTTACCTCCAAGCCCTGACTTCTTCTTGGAGCTCAAATTTAAAGACTCAGCATATTATTTAACTTCCATTTTTATACTTAATTTCATGAATTCATCTAAACATAAACATGGTCTCCCACCATGTAATAACAATAACAGCTCATGTACCACTTTGATGTTAGGAGAAGGAGTATATCATGGGAAGAGAGTGCTGCTGGTGGGTTCAGTTCCCACTTTGGGCACATTACCGGCTGTGAAATGCTGGGCAAATTAAATAATTTCTCAGAACCTTCAGGCAACTAAGACTAGGAATTGCAAAATAATGGCTGATCAGTACTGGTAGAGGTAGTCCTTCCACAGAGATTTCCCTGTAACAATAGAATCAGAGGTCTGGCCCGTATAGAGCTCTTACTGCCTATGGAACCGAATTGAATACTACACTATTCACAGCATGAAGCATATATTCTCCCAAACCATCACCATTGATTTCATCTTGAATGCCTCTGTCATCCTCTTTTATCAGTCCAAATCTTTCTCCACATCTGAAATTGCACCTCAGGTCCTACCATATGCATGGAGTCTTACATTACCATCCCAGCTTGTAGTGATCTCACTATCATCCAGCTCATGCCTTTGATTTTGAGTTTTATGTTGTTTTGTGACATTGTATTGTTTGCATTTTTCACATGTGCATATATAGATAGCTTGCCTTTCCATCTGAATTGTGAGCACCTCACCGAAAGTAGGGACCATGTCTTGTATTTCCCTGCATAAGTGCCTCTTATGTAGCTGTGCATAATAGCATTAAATTAAATTTTAAATTAAATGTTTGTCAAATAAATGAGTATCTCCTATCAGGGATTTTTCTCTTATTCTAAATTTAATTTTTACACTACAGTTTTTACCTCACTGTTAGTTTCAGATGCATCATCAGAAACAATCCACAAGTATTTATTAAGTACTTGCTATGTCCATGCTCTGTGACAAAGCAGATATTATCCTATCCTGTACAGATCATCGTACCTTCATGTCAAGATGGCTGTAAACAGCTCTCTTACCTTTACCTGAAAAAAGACATGACAGAACTGGAAAAAAACAGTGGAACAGGCAGATTATTCAGAGGGAGGAAGAAGCTATAGTAAAAGGGCCCAATAAAAATAAATATCCAATAGAAGTAGGCAATATTTACTCTGGGGTCTGACGTAAAAAAAGTATAACCAGTGTACAAATTCATGAAAGGGATGATCAAGTTTATTGAGGATTTGTTCTCTAAATCTTAGAATATTGAGATACAGGGATGTGCCATGGAGGTAAGAACAGAATGAATTTAGGTTATATAAAAGGAAATACTTTTAACACAACAGGCAGAAAACTTGAAAAGGATTTTTAATCGCCAGAACTTGTTCAGACTGACAATAGATATTGAAAGGTTTAGGTAACTCATGAAAATGCCAGATCTACAATAAGTTATTAAAGGGATTGTTTTTAGCCTTTTGTGGTTAATTCCTCAGAAGACAATTCTCTTGCACAAAATATTCTTTAGTGCCTCTGTCAGAGAGAAAACTTAAGGCTGGATTGAGCAGTGGATCTGATCTAATTAGCCATTCTTTTTTTTTTCCCTTTCTTTTTATTTTAAATAAAAATTTACTTATTTAACTTTTTACATTCATTTTCACAAAATTTTGGGTTCCAATTTTTCTCCCCTTTTATCCCCACCCTCCACCCCAGTACACCGAGCAATCTAATTTTCCCTATCACCAATCTGCCCTCTCTTCTATCATCCCTCCCTTCTCTTGTCCCCATCTTCTCTTTTGTCCTGTAGGGCCAGATGACTTTCTATTCCTCATTAACTGTATTTCTTATTTCCTAGTAGCAAGAACAATACTCAACAGTTGTTCCTAAAACTTTGAGTTCCAAACTCTCCCCATCCCTCCCTCCCCACCCATTCCCTTTGGGAAGGCAGGCAATTCAATATAGGCCCTATCTGTGTAGTTTTGCAAATGACTTCGATAATAGTCGTGTTGTGTAAGACTAACTGTATTTCCCTCCATCCTACCCTGCCCCTCATTGTTTCTATTCTGTCTTTTGATCCTGTCCCTCCCCAAGTGTTGACTTCAGATTGCTCCCTCCTCTCATTGCCCTCCCTTCCATCATCCCCCCCTTGCTTATCTCCTTATCCCCCACTTTTCTGTATTGTAAGATAGGTTTTCATACCAAAATGAGTGTGCATTTTATTCCTTCCCTTAGTCGAATGTGATGAGGGTAAACTTCATGTTTTTTTCTCAGCTCTCCTCTTTTTCCCTCCACTAAAAAGTCTCCTGCTTGCCTCTTGAATGAGAGATAATTTACCCCATTCCATTTCACCCTCTTTCCTCCCACTGCATTTCTTTCTCACCATTTACCTTAATTTCTTTTAAGATATGGCCCCATCCTACTCAATTCTCCCTGTGCTCTCTGTCTCTGTGTGTGCATGCTTGTGTGTATGTGTGTGTGCACGCATGTACGTGTGTGTGTGTGTGTGTGTGTACATCTGTGTGTGATCCCACCAACTACCCAGATACTGAAAAGTTTTAAGAGTTACAAATACTGTCTTTCCATGTAGGAATGTAAACAGTTCACCTTTGGTAAGTCCCTTATGACTTCTCTTTGCTGTTTACTTTTTCATGCTTCTTCTCATTCTTGTGTTTGAAAGTCAAATTTTCTTTTCAGCTCTGGTCTTTTCATCAAGAATGCTTGAAAGTCCTCTGTTTCATTGAAAGACCATATTTTCCTCTGAAGTATTATCCTCAGTTTTGCTGGGTAGGTGATTCTTAGTTTGAGTCCTAGTTCCTTTGACTTCTGGAATATCCTATTCCATGCCCTTCAATCCCTAAATTTAGAAGCTGCTAGATCTTGTGTTATCCTGATTGTATTTCCACAGTACTGGAATTGTTTCTTTCTAGCTGCTTGCAAGATTTTCTCCTTGACCTGGGAACTCTGGAATTTGGCCACAATGTTCCTAGGACTCTTTTTGGATCTCTTTTTGGATCTCTTTCAGGTGGTGATCGATGGATTCCTTCAATACTTATTTTGCCCTCTGGTTCTAGAATGTCAGGGCAGTTTTCCTTGATAATTTCATGAAAGATGATGTCTAGGCTCTTTTTCTGATCATGGCTTTCAGGTAGTCCCATAATTTTTAAATTGTCTCTCCTGGATCTATTTTCCAGGTCAGTTGTTTTTCCAGTGAGATATTTTACATTCTCTTACATTATGGGACTACCTGAAAGTCATGATCAAAAAAAGAGCCTAGACATTATCTTCCATGAAATTATCAAGGAAAACTGCCCTGACATTCTAGAACCAGAGGGCAAAATAAGTATTGAAAGAATCCATCGATCACCACCTGAAAGAGATCCAAAAAGAGAAACTCCTAGGAACATTGTGGCCAAATTCCAGAACTCCCAGCTCAAGGAGAAAATCTTGCAAGCAGCTAGAAAGAAACAATTTCAGTACTGTGGAAATACAATCAAGATAACTCAAGATCTAGAAGCTTCTACATTAAGGGATTGAAGGGCGTGGAATAGGATATTTCAGAAGTCAAAGGAACTAGGACTCAAACGAAGAATCACCTACCCAGCTAAACTGAGTATAATACTTCAGGGGAAAATATGGTCTTTCAATGAAACAGGACTTTCAATCATTCTTGATGAAAAGACCAGAGCTGAAAAGAAAATTTGACTTCCAAAATGATATGGATGAGTACCATGCTTTGAACACAAGAGGTACTTAATAAATGTTTGCTGAAGTCTGTGGATAAAGAAATCAAAAATTCATTAGATTCTTGCCAAGAGTAAAGCACTAATTAGATCAGGTGTTCATGATAGTATACCAGCCCTGTCCTTGAGGAGTTTACACTCTAGTTGGGAGGATAACACAGAAACACATGAACAGTTAAATCCAATACAAGTTTATCTTGCTGTCTGTCACCGAGATCCTTAATCTAACCTTGGGTATATTTGCTGTGCTCTTGAGCTTCCGGTATTACTACCTTTCTGATACGGCTTCCCTCATTGTTTTCTGTGTGTGTTTATGTGTGTGTGCACATATGTATATATGTGCGTGTATATACGTGTGTGTGTTTTGTTTGGTAAGTAGACCTTTTCTTTCAGTGGAAATTAAGAAGGGAATTATTTCTTAGGAACTTTTTCCCAACCAGTGCTTAGCTCTGAGTAGCTCAGTGTCCCTTCTAATTAATATTTGGTTTATATGTTTTAAAAATATATAACCACAATATTATTGTTTGAGCATTTATCTGTCACCATCTTCACTAAATTAGAGAGTTTTAAACTTGAATAATGTGAGATTTTTTTTTTTGTTTTTCCACAGAGTTTTATAAATCTAGAGTGCCATTACATAAGCCTACTCCTTGGGAAAAGAAGTTAATCATCTGGTCAGGTCGATTCAAAAAAGAAGATGAAATTCCAGAGACTGTCTCGTGAGTGCTGAACCCGGAATTGTAGAAAGGTGGTAGACAGATCTCACAACCCCAGCTGTATATCAAGTGCTCCTTCCTATCTAGTGTACATGGTATTTTCCACATCAAACGCTTGAATGTCTGCTTATATTACTAAGAAGGGACTAAAACAGAAGCACAGAGCCAGTGACCTCAAAAACTAAAGCATATTCTGAGGCTTGGGTGTCTATAACCAGGTGCTTCATGAGTCCTGGAAAAGCAGTCTTATGGTAGAATTGGAGTTCTGGTATTTTTACTTCCCTTTTCTTCTGTTAAGCTTTCTCTCCTTGATCTCTTGTACTCATTCCTAGTGAGTTCTTATAATAACAATTATCATTTATTTAGGGCTTTACAGTTTACAAGGTATATTTCTCACAACAACCTTGTGAGGCAACAGTGCAAATATTATTTACCCCATTTTGTATATGAGGAAATGGAGGCTTGGTAAAATTATGGTACACCATCAGACCAATTTCTTTAGTTTGCCTAGGTTACTGAATTCTAGTCAGCAAAGACATAAATGAATTATTGGGTTTGGTGCAAAGGCCCACTGAAAGTGAGGAGACCCGAGTTCTAGCCTCCTTATGCCACTTGTTTGATATATAATTTTATGTGTAAGTCTCCTCCAGGCCCAGAGAAGTGGTTTCTTTGTTTTTAAAAGAAATAGACCTTTCATGTATCTGGCACTTCACATTTTTTTAATACATTTTTACATTATTTTATATTACTCACACAACTCAATATCATTTTATGGACAATAAGACAGGGTCAAAGAACCTAACTGACTTTCTAGTCAGATGGGAGTTTTTTGGTGGAGCTAACACCATAACCTGTAATTCTAGACTCCAAGTTTCACAACATTTTCTGTGAGACTGCCTTTCATCAGAACCATAGAAATGTCTCTGGCCCATGTCTGGGAGATCACTGTCTTGGTTACCTGCAGTGGTTCTGGCTTTGTTGCCATCCCTTACTCTTACTCTTGTGCTTCTGGATAGCTTTTTGTGCAGTTTAGGGTAAAAGAAGTCACTGTAGTTTCTAACAGGATTCCTGATAATTATTTGATCTGATGCATCTATTGGGTTTGTTGGATATGTGGGAGCTGGGTAGTCAGCCTCCATTCAGGCAGCCATCTTGACTGGGAAACATTAAACTTTTTAACTTTCATCAAGCCTAGCACAGTTCTGAGCAGTTAGAAAGTATTTGCTAAATATTTGTCAATTTGCAGTCTCCCTTTTATAAAATAACAGACTGATATAAACAAAGAGAGTTATATAAATATATCGTATAAGAAACAAATGTTATTATCTGCAATGGGGATAAGCCAGAAACCTTTCCAGCAGTATCTGGAGTGAAATAAGGATGCCCATTATCACCACTATTATTCAGTATTGTACTGGAAATGTTAGCTTTAGCAGTAAGAGTAGAAAAAGAAATTTAAGACACTAGAGTAGCCAAAGAGGAAACAAAGCTCTCATTCTTTGCAGATGATGTGATGATATACTGAGAGAATCCTAGACAATCAACTAAAAAACTGATTTGAAATAATTAATAACTTTAGCAAAGTTGCGGGATATAGGATAAACCTACACAAATCATTAATATTGCTACATACTGCAAACAAAACTCAGCAGCAAGAGGTAGAGAAGTACCATATTAAAAAAACTATAGACAGCATAAAGTATTTCAGAATCTACCTGCCAAGACAAACCCAAGAACCACGTGAACAACAATTACAAAACACTTTTCACGCAAATAAAGTCACGTCTAAACAATTTGAAAAGTATCAGTTGCTTATGGGTAGTCTGAGCTAGTAAAAATGGCAATTCTACCCAAATTAATTAATTAACTTATTCACTGCCATACCAAACTGCCCAAAATTATTTAGTAGAGCTAGAAAAAATAACAAAATTCATCTGGCAGAACCACGAGGTCAAGAATATCAAAGGAATTAATGAAAAAGTGCGAAGGAAGGTGGTGTAGCCATACCAGATCTAAAGCCATATTATAAAGCAAAATTCATCAGAACTACTTGCTAATGGCTAAGAAATAGAATGGTGGATCATTGCAGTAGGTTAGGTACACATGACAATCATCAGTGATTATAGTAATCTACTGTCTGATAATCCAAAGACTCCAGTTTATGGGATAAGAATTTACTATTTGACAAAAACTGCTGGGAAAACTGGAAAATAGTATGGCAGAAACTAGGCATGGACTAACCTCTTACACTATATACCAAGATAAGGTCAAAATGGGTACATGATTTAGACATAAAAGCAGATTAGGAGAGCAAGGAGATAGAGGTTTTCTGACCTAGCAGAACCAAGAGAACATTGTACGCAGAAACAGCAACATTGTGGCATGATCAGCTAAGACTGACAAAAGTTTTTCCTAATCTGCTCAGCAAAACGAGTCCAAAAGACACATGATTTAAAATGCTGTCTACATCCAAAGAAAGAATTATGGAGTCTGAAAACAGATGGAAGTATACTATTTTTACTTTTTTTTATGGCTTTTCCCTTTTGTTCTGTTCTTTCACAGCACAACTAATGTGGAAACGTGTTTACATGATTGCACACATATAACCTCTGTCAAATTGCTTGCCATCTTGGGGAGGAGGGATGGGAAGGGAAGGAGAGAGAAAACATTTGGAACTCAAAATCTTATTAAAAGTGGATGTTGAAAACCATGTTTACATATAATTGGAAAAAATAAATTAGGATTTACAAGAAAAAAGAAAAATACGAAGAATTCAGAGAATAGGGGAAGATTTTTTTCCAAACAATGCAAAAATAAAGTAAGCAGAGTTAGGTAAATAACATACAGAATGACTACAAATGGAAAATGGTTAGTGGTAAATAGAAAAAAATACAATTAATCATGATTGCTGCCCTTGCCTTTTTTACTTCAGCTGAAGAATAATAGATTTTGCTCTAGTCTCTAATTTTAACTCTTATGTGTATACATGTCTTTTTTTCAAATGTTTTTTGTAAACAGCATATTGTTGTACTCTGGTTTCTAATCCATTCTGCTCTCAGCTTCCATTTTATGGTTGAGCTCATCCTCTTTATATTCATAGTTATGATTACTGTATATTTCCCTCTATCCTAGTTTCTTTTGTTTATCCTTCTTTCTCCTTCTCCCTCTCTCCCTTTCCCTCTCTCTTCCCCCCCTCCCCCAAGGGAAAATACTTCTTAGGATAAACTGTCTTCTGTATCAATACCTGTCATTTTGGACCAGTTAAGCAGATCATTACAGATGGTACCCAGGTCTCACTGATCTAAACCAGCTGTCAAGATAGTTGGTCATCCAGTGAGAAGAATAATGAACTCCAGAAGGACCTGGGTTTCAATCTTGGCCCTGACACTTATACTAGCCAAGGGACAATAGTCACTTAGCCTCATTGGAGCTCACCTTCCTTAGCGATAAAATGAGGAAAATATGCCCATACCACTTACCTTACAAGGAGGTTGTAGAATCAAAGGAGATAATGTATGTACTTTGTAAACATAAAGTGTTTCCCTTTAGACTCTGAGATCATTCTGTATGAGTGTTTTGTACTGTGTGAAATTTTATTGAAATGTCCTGCTCTCTCTATGTTCTCTCATTGGCAGTTCAGTCTCTTGAAAAGAAGAGAACAAGACAGACCTCGCTTCTTATCCAAACCCACCCCTGACTTATCTGAGATTATGTATAAGTTCTTCACCTCTCTTAATTTCCCTACCTGCCAAATGAGAATACGCCTACCCCTGTTTCTGTGTTACTTTGCTATTTCTCCTATGATAGCTAGAATATCATGGCATAGAGCTGACTGGCAGACATCCATTGTTCCCACTGGGTACTAGGGGAGAGATTCTTTGTATACTTGCCGACAGATAATTGCCCACAGACTTGCCATTCTGCATAATTCTGGGATCAGCAGACATAAATCCATATGTATGCAAGTCCAAAATATGAACACATGCCACCTTGGGAAAACAAAATATGGATTCAATATGGATCTGTTTGTCTTGCTACTAATACTTCTATATAGACACTACTTGTCCTGCTTATTCATATAACTGGAAGGTAAATGGAGGGTCTTTAACCTTATTCTCCTTATTGGGATTCTTTTTTAAAGCAGATTATAAATTTAACTCACCTTTTTTATGCTCCCTACAATGTCAGAGATGTCACTTTGTAAAAGAGAAAGACAGGAGAACCATGATAACTGCCTTCAGATGTTTGAAAGGGTAGTCATGTGGATAAGGAAATGATTATTCCTCAAAAAATACTCCACCATTATTGGAAATTACAGGAAGGAAGATTTCACCTTAAGAGGAGGACGAATTTTCTAGGTATAAGAACAGTCCAAAACTGGAATGGGCTGCTTTGTAAGACAGTGAACTCCCTGACATTGGAGGCATCCAAACAGAGACTGAGAAACTGCTTACCAGAAATGTGGCACAGATGATTTGTCCATTAGGAAGGGAGTTGGATTATATGCTCCTAAGATTTCTTCCAACTCTAGATGTTTCTACTTTAGTCGGAATGGTCTTTTCTGTTGAAATACCAGCTAGAAGTTTTATAGAGGTAGATTTGAAGAGGAAAGTCAACGTGGTGTGATGGACTAAATGCTAGATCTAGAGTCAGAAGACTTGGCTGCAGTTCCCTCTTTTTTTACTTCATGTGTGACTTTTGGCCTGTGTGGATATATTAACCTCATTTGTCAAATGAGAAGGTTTAAGGTCTCTTCCCACTCTGAATCTGTTCTCCTGTGAGCTCTCTATAAGAAAGTTTTCTAATAGCTATCCAGAAACGGAATAAAATGCCTTGTGAAACAAGTTCTTCCTTTGTTGGAGTTGTTGGAGGAGAAGTTGCATAGCCACCTGTCAGGGATACTGTAGAAAGTATTTTAAGTAAGAGCTGAGGCTTTAGGTCTCTTTTTAGCTCTGTTTCTAGGATTCTCTAATATAAAATGGTCTACATTTTGCCTGGTTCTTATACAAATTGGATTATTTGGTCTCATTTTGTTAGGTTTGAGATGCTTGATGCTGCCAAGAATAAGGTCCGGGTCAAGATCAGCTACATCATGATTGCTCTGACTTTAATGGGATGCGGCCTTATGGTTTTTCAGGGAAAACAGGTAAGTGTATATTTTCCCTTTGCATCTTATTTTCTGTGATAACTTGTGGAACACACTGTCTTGTAACAGCCATAAGAGTTGTGGCCCCAGTAGGATTTGGACGTAGAAGAGGTTCAAGGGCTAGAATTTATGTTGTTATTGTTCCCTCCTCATTCCTGAATGTTCTTAGCAACATCTTGGGGTTCAGACCTTACCAAGACATGCACATCTCTCTTCATCTGATTTTCTTAGCTTTGGAGATGATGGAGGAATAAGTATGCAGAGAAGTAGGCAGGACTGTAGTTACCAAAACAAAGACCAATTCAGTTGGCTGTTCTTTATGACTCATTTCTGCTCGCCATGAGAAAGAACTGCAGTGCTGTGCTTTTGGCAATATAGAGCCGTGAGGTTTTGTACCAGAGGTATCTTAGGTAGCGTCTCAGTTAGAGTTTCCCTACCTGTTCCATGTAACCTTGTTCGTTCAGAGGAGTTCTATAACAAAATTGCTAGTGATAGCTACCCTTCTTAAAGCAGTTCTCAAGATGTGGTCCATGGACCCTAAGATCTTTTCAGGGGGTCCAAAGAGGTCAAAACTGTTTTCACACTTAGGTGTTTTTTGCCTAGTGAAATATTCCTTTCCCAATTTATTTGTCTGTATGAGGCTGGAATTTCTTCAAAAATTTCAATTAAAACAATATGTCTCAAAAGACTGAATGCTGAAGCAGATAGGAGAATCTGGCTATCTTCTATTAAGCCAGATATTAATGAGATCTGCAGAAATGTGTAGAACAGTAACATTTTTCTCACTAAATTTTATTTTGGAAAATATTGTTATTTTTCAGAAAATACTTTAAAATTAATAAATGTTTTTGAAAATTTATTAGTTTTAATTTCTCAAAGTAAATATCAAAAGATATAACCCACACAGACAAAAGCTATTTGGGTTCCTCAGTAATTTTAAAAGTGTAAAAGGGTGGGTATCGAGTCCAAAAAGTTGGAGAACTACTGTTCTAACATTGATTTAAATTATATATTTATATTAATATGTATGTATATATATCATATACATAAATTTTTCATTATGAAACTATCTTGATTGCCATTTTTCTCTAAAATTTCCTTTAACATTATTATTTTATTCCCTCTTCACATCAGCATTCAATCTCCAAAGTGTTCCATGGCCAAATTACTTTGGGAAATTCACTGGTATGGTCCAGTTAGTTCATTTTTCTCTTTGGCTGGATGCTTTATTTTTCCACTTGGCCTAATATAGTAAAAGATATTTTTTTTGTAAACTATTTTGTAAACTTTAAAGAAGAACTATTATTAACGTTTCATCATCTAAAGGAGGTACTCAAAATCCTTAAACAGAGGCTTTTAGTTGATGAACACATGTAAAGTTCTATGTTACTTTAAAGAGTTTTTTTCTTTTTCTTACTTGTATATCGTACTTTGCACATTGCCTGGAATATAATAGAAGGTTAATTAAATGTTTATTTTATTGTAAGAGGTTTTTAAAAAATGTGATAGATGCTAATATTGCTCTACTAAATGTTGCAAATTCTAATATGTGAAGGTACATGTTAGGTCTCTTTACCAATTAGGTCTCTCCCGTTGCCCTGGTTCGCTTCTCTTTGGGATAGAACAAGGAGCCAGAAGCAGCTTAATGTGGAAGGTTTTTCATTATACATTCAGTTTCCTGTCATTTGCAAAAATTGTTGAAAGAATAACACACAATAGTTGAAAAATGACAGCAAATGCAAGTGTCAGTTAACTCAAGTTTTCATTACCTCTGTCAAAAAACCTCAGTCTTGTTTAGTTTGACTTTCTAAACAATTTAACTTCATTCAGGGAAAAAAATAACCTGATCAACTTTAAACTCTAAACCATTTCAGTATCTCCAGGTTCTTTCCTGAATGGTAATTATGTGCATGGAGGTTTTTACTGGGCAGCTAGGTGGCGCCATAGTGCACAGAATGCTGGACCTGGAGGCAGGCCTCAGACACTTCATAGTGGATGACCCTGGGCAAGTCACTTTTGCTCAGTTTTCTCATCTGTAAAATGAGCTGGAGAAAGAAATGGCTTTTGCTGAGTTGTCATCGATGTGTTATTTTTATATATAACACTTCATATATATACATTCATATATATGGATGTATACACATATACTTCCATGTATCCTTAAAGTCCACATGCTTGCCATTTCTTAGAAGTCTGAAGTTGTTCTGTTGTATTCATTGAACATGGCCTTTCCCCAAATGTGGTCTATTTGGGGTAGTTTCATTTTTTCACTATTATAAAGAGCACTGCTGTGAATATCTTGATGTGGAGCATTTCCCCATATTTCTGGTTTTCTTGTGGCATTTCCCCAAAATTGCAAAATAAAAAAATCATTAGCAGTTTTGTGGTCCTTAAAATGAATTGCTAAATTTTTTTTCAAAAAGACTGCAAACATTTTACAGTCTTACCAGAACATTGTTTAAGGGGCCCTCTTGTATTCACAGTCTGTCATCATTGCTTTGAGCCTTTTGAAATAATTTTCCCTTAGCAGTATTTTTAGAAACCAGGACTTTTGTCTTCAGTCATAATAATTTTTAAATACTTAGCTTTCTGTTATTTCACCAGAATGGGTATTCCCTCCATCAACAAATATTTTAACCTTTCTGTAACTTAGTAGGTGGTCTTTGAGTATTATGTCCAAAAGATTCATCACCCTGCAAATAGTTCATTGATAAGCTTCTCCAACTTTAGGTAAGCTAGACCTTGAACATGTTTCTACATGTATTAGTGATTCTCTGGCCTCTATTGTCTGAGGGCCAATTATGTTACTTTATACCCCTCCCATAGGGGTTTCTGGTACCTTTAAGAGGCTTAAGGAGGATCTAGATTCTGCCGCTGGTTTAGGCTCCTACTAGTTGTGTTCCCTTGATTTTAGAGGTCTAAGCATCCTAGTTCCATGTAAGTGATAACAGCTTTTATAAAGAAATATTTACTTCAGAAGTATAGAAAGAACATCTCTCCTCCAACGTCAGGGTGTATAATCCCTCTCTACACCCCCTGGGTCTGGACTGGGGAGTGGGGATTAGTTTCACAGCTTAACACAGTTCCTATATAGTATTGTTCAGCCAGGTTCCAAGTCTAAAGCTTTCCTGGGCTTGTGCCCCAGCAGCACCCTGGCTTCTCCAGCTTTCCCTGATGGGCAGGCATCAACATTTGCCCTGAAATCCTGGCTCCAAGGTTATTGTAGATCAACCTGCTGAGTTGCTAAGATCTAGGATCTTAAGAGAATCTGAAAGGACAAGCTAAACAGACCAAGACTCCAGGCCTTTTTCTTATGACCACAAGACCTAATGATTGGGGTAGAGAGGTGGCCCTTCCCTCCTCTCAGCTTTGTGCATTGTGCCTGTGCTGGTGGGTGAAAAAGACCTTCATCCATGGACACCACTGTCTGCCCCAGTTTGATAATCTTTAAAATTCAACTTGTCCAGGCTACGCAGTCAGTAGAATGAGGTTGTTCCCACCCATAACATAAGGTGTTTTATTACTCAAATTTATTTGAGGAGAGCAGGGAAAGAACAAGAAACAGAACTATTTCCCCTTTGAAAAATTAGGGGAGTATATTTATATTCTAAGAAACAGTGGACAGTGTCATTTCAAGGGAGCAAATTTTAAAATGATGGGTTTAAAGGGGATTGATCGGGAAGTTCTCCCAGTTAACTTGATGAGCTTAACAGGACTTCAATTACTTATTTCGCACTTTCCCCAATATCCACTGGTGTGGTGACTTGTTAAGAGGTCAGATGGTGACTTCTGATTGAGTTTTGTTGACTTGAACAGTCCACAAGCTGATTGGTTGGCTGGGACTCTTAATTTTTTACCCTACAGAAAATGAAAAATCTTTTTGCCTTTTAGGAGAAATTTAGGTCACAGAGAGCACTGTGAATTTGGGAAGGATTTTGTAGGAACCTTTTGGAGAAGTAGAGCTTCATTAAAATGTCAGGCTGTTGTTCCATTAGTGCCTTCCAAAGTTAACTACCTTGAGTGCTTCATGTGTTTTTTATATTTGTGTGTGTGTGTGTGTGTACACACAAATTGAGTTCTGTGTATATGTTGGGTGGGGAAAGAGTGTGTGAAATAAAGAGAAAACACTCCCTCTATGCTGGTCTGTGGAAGAAAGCAGCAGACTGGTATAGACTGGGACTGTTGTAAGCCATATAAAAGCTTGATGGTCAGTGAGTGGGAGGTCTCCATTATCTGTATCTCTTTGCTGCTGACCCCAGGAGAACATGTAATGTCAGAAGACACCACCACCAGTATTTTAGTGAACAAATCTGATGGCAGGATCCAGACTGGGATCTAGGTATCAACATAGAGGAAAATGGGAACAGGGGTGGGGCAGGGCCAGAGGGAATCTGGGAATTATCTGTTGACTTGTCAGTTAAGAGATTGCTTTCTGTAATAAGAATGAAGTTGAGGAGAGAAAGTTAAAAAAAAAAAAGCAGAAGAAATATAATTGGAGAAGAGAGAGGGAATGACTCAGAATTCAGAGGAAGGACAGCAGTGGAAATGCTCTGTTGTGCCTGGACAGATTAGCCGCTGGCTTTAGGACCCATTTGAAGAAAGTAGAAAAAAATATGAAGGGGAATGCCTTGGGTGCAGTGCTTAGGTGGGATTGGTCACTGGTGTGGCAGTGCGTAGTTATGAGGCCTTCTGTTTTGTTTCCCTGTAGGCTGCCAAAAGACATGAGACCCTGACGAGCCTGAACTTAGAAAAGAAAGCTCGTTTGAGAAGGGAAGCGGAAGAAGCCCTGGACTCCAAAACTGAGTAGAGTTACAGACATGAAATGGTTCAGTGGGTTTTTAAAACTCAGTAAGAACAGTGTGGCGGGCACGTTGCCTCCCTAGCAGAAAGGAAACTATTGCATTAAAGTGTGACTTGTACCAGTGCCCTTTTACTGTGCTCTGTAGTAGCATCAATAAACTATCTCAACAGAATAGCTTGTCTGGTTTTTCACAGCTGATCAGAGTTAGAACCAGACACAGCCCTTAGCCATTTAAAAAACCGGAACAATGGAAGTGGTGCGGTTTAGCTCAAGTACTCATTGTTCAGAGTTCTGGAGGATTTCTTATTTTCACACTGCTGAAGTGTTCTGTTCAAAGGTATTATTTTTCTTTCACATCCCATAAAAATATTTTATTAATTTTTAATGAAAAATCTTTACGGCCCACTTTGTGTTTATGTACCACTTTCCTAGGTACTCAACAAGACAGCCCAGAGAGAGCTAGATGAGGACCAGCTGAGGGTCCTGTCATGAAAATAATGAAGAAAACATTTCACAACTCACTTAGCTTTTGTGCATAGTCAAAACAGGAGTGAAGTGCAACCTAAGCGCAAGATATGGTATCTGCTTTATACCCATGCTGCTTGAGGATCCTAGAAGTTAAGAGAGCAGTGCAGGGGGGAAGAGGCAGTGGAAAAGGCAGGGCCTTAGTCCTGTGATGATGTGACACCAGAATTTTCAGAAACCTAGTTGTCAGTGACCGATTTCCACTCATCATTTTCCTTCAGAGAGTCTGCCACAGAGACATCTGTGTACCTTCCTTTTCCTAGTATAGGAGCTCTCTCTGTCACTTCCTGAGTACAGAAGGACATAGGTAGTGAACAGGCCTCAAGGAAAAAATGGTTGAAATTAAACCTTCTCCACTGGTGAGCTGCAGTTTATTCCCCACTACTCTGTAACTTCAGGACCATCAAACAGCTTGGGTACAAGGCACATACCACTTCTGGAGCTTAAGTTGCATGCCTGACTCTTATCTGTTTTTTTGTGCAAAAATTAAATCAGTTGTGAAATGTTTTCATAATTGCCTTCTGGTTTAAAATAAATGGATTAACAGAAGTTTTTGCACTTTTTTTCACACACAGAATTTGATTTAAGGTACAATTATCTAATAAACATTGGTACATATGATTCCTCTTTTGAAATTTGCTATTTATTCTCACATACTTCCTGAATGTTAATGGGGAGATAACCTTTAATTGTCACCCTAAAAGTCAACTTTTCCTCACAAAGATTGAAACCAGAAATTATTTTGTATTACTGTTTTAGAACTGATATTTAGTTAAGATTACACATAATAACACCAGTAGCATCACAGATGCATGTTCTTTTCCACTGAGTCCTGTTTGTTTTTTATTTAAATGTAATTTGACTTTGATTTCTTGCTACACTAGATGTTACAACTATTTTACCATTGGCACTACTTATATTTGTAGACTAGAATGTTGCTGTCTTAAAAAAATAAGAAAATATTTCTTGATAGAAGACTACCATTTAAAATTCTTGAATCACATTATATCTTTACCTGGGCAATACATTTCTTGAAATAAATATATTCTTTAAATTTTTGGTTTTGTGTCTGTTGTACATCACTCCCTCTCCAAGGTGGAGTAACTTCAAATCAAACAATGTAGAGATTCTGTTAGCTTTATTCTGCTGTTTGATGCAGCAGGCCTGAGGATTACCCCCTCATAGGCCCAAGAACTCACCCATTCTCCTTTGCAGAGCTCCCTTTTTATCCCTCTTATCTCCCTGTGTTGCAGAATGATGTGGACTATTCCCTAAATGTTTTAGAAGGTTCTTCTTGTGACTTAATTGTGCTGCATGATATAACATTCCTTGAATACTAACATTATTCCCATGGTCAAAAACCTGTAGTGCCTTCCTATTCAATGAAATCTAAATTTAGCCTAGTGTTCATGTCACTTTGCTCCACCCACCTTGACTCCCACTAATTCAAATACATCATTCCTGGTATTCTTTTAGCAAACAACTTTCTGTACGTCTTGTATCTAGTTAGTTACTGTGTTCACCTCTCTGTCTTTATATATCTCTCAGTATTTTCTAGCCTTTATGCGTTTATTAAGTACGTACTATTCCAGCCACAGTGTGGTGTTAGGAGTACAAAAAATGCTGCTCCTGCTCTCAAGGAGGTCACATTGTAACAAGAAAGGTTTAAAAAAAAAAATTTGAGATACATTACAGAATATATTAAAGTTAACCCCAGAGAAGTAAGTAGTAACTGGGACAGAGTGGGCAGGACCAGAAAAGGTTTCCTGCAGGTAAGAGTTGAGCCAGATCTTGAAGGAGGCCAGGAAAACATAATAATTGGAAGCAAGGGGCCAAAGCATTCAAGGCATAGGGGATAGCCAGCACAAAGGCAGAAATATGGGAGGTATATGTTTTGCTTGAGAAACTGCCAGAAGGTCAGTGTAACAGGAATATACATTGTCTTTAGGAGAGTAAAATGTAAGGAAACTGGAAAGGATCAGGTTGTGATGAACTTTAAGTGTGTAATAGAAGTCTGGGTTATGTGACCAACAAAATGGAACACTAGACATTTTCTCAGATAACAACCTTTTAAATTTCCAAAGTAGCAATTAGCCACCAGGGAACACAATCTCACAGTCTCCAGGGTCTCAGTGGTGTCAAATTCAAATAGAAATAGGGACCACTAAACCACTCATAAGGGTCCCTGCAGGCCACATTCTGACTTAGAAAACTACATAATAATGTTATGGATTTTTTTTTAATTTTGTTAAATATTTCCCAATTACATTTTGATTTAGTCTGAGGGGACTAAAGGGGAGTGTTATGGCCACATGTTTGATGCCTCTGGTCTAAGACACTAAAAAAATGATCCTATGATCATTATCCCATGAAACAACAGTAGACAGCTAATCTCTAATATGATCCCTCAGCAATCATTTACTGTCCTGCCAAAATACTGCCAGGGCTGAATAAGCTGATTCATGAGCTTGCAACAGAATTCAGCTTGAATCCAAAGCAGCAAACATCACCAAAGAAACAAAAGAGAATAAGTGATTGGGAATGCAAATACTTGGAAGTTAAGAACAATTAAGAGAAAGAAAGGCAAAAAGCAGTGTTAAAAAAACCAAAAACGAACATGAATCATTAGCTAGGCAAGACATTGATTTCAAAAAGCAGACGGCCTAATAGTAACTTAAGGATTACATGTGTCCTAGAATAATGCACCAAAAGTCAGAACACTCCAATACAAGAAAACTTCCTGGAATTTCTGAACACAGATAAAATCCCAATCCAAAAATCCCACATATCACCACAAAAAAAATATGCTGCAAACTCCACAACACATAGTACTTACATTTAATAGTTCCAGCAACAAATTCTGTAAGTAGTCAAGAGAAAGATCAAGTAGAAAAGAAAGGAAATTTGAATAACAAGACTTCTGCACCTACCAGAAAATCACAGAAGGGAATGAAGAGTAGTATGAGGTCAAGAAGCAGCTTAAGTGACATATCTTGTAAACCCAACCTAACCACGAATGACAAAAGATGGATATTCAGTAACACTACAAGGTATTTGAAACATTCCAAAAAAGAAAACCAAACCATAGCAGATTATTTTGCATTGCAAAACCCCCAGGCAACAGAATTATAAGAAAAGTAAACATATACAGCTCCCAAGAAAAGCACAGAATGAAAGGGATTCTCCCAGAAAAAAAGGAGGGGGACAAAAAAGACAAAGGACCCATATGAGATTAACAACAACAAAGTAACAATAGAGATTTCTTTCTAAAAGTATAAAAGGGGAGAAGGGAGAAAACAGAAGGCAAATAGCAGAAGTGATGGAAGAAAAAGCCTGAAATATGGACTAAACAACACCCTGCCTACAGGTGAATTAATATTTTTTGTGGGACTAAATTGCAGAATAAGAGGATGTTTGATAAAAAGGAGAGAGATGGGAAAGAGCTAGATAGGAATATGATATACCCTGATAATCCTTTAATATAAACTTTGGATTTTAATGAAGGCCAGAGCTTAAATTAGGAAGCGTCTGGACCTAATAGTCTCTTTTGTTAATCTTAAGTAAGCTCCGAGAATGCCTTTTGGTGTGTCAGTGAAGCAGATGGGGCTGACTTAGTAATTTCCTTCGGAGACCCTTTTTATTAACTTTGTCAACTCTGTTAAAGATACCCTTTCTTGTGTCAGCAGTTTCAAGGACCTGTTTGTGACATGATGCCTGCCACTAGAGTGGTGGGATTTTCTCTTTATCGTATGTCATGGAGACATGTGCTACAGAGAGGAAATTGGCACAGCTTGGAATCATAAAACCCAACTGAAACTTACTTTGTCAGTTGTCTTGTCTTGCTAAATTTACAAACTGTTCAACTAAGAGTTCCTTTCTCATAGTAAAATGTATGTAAGCCAGGTGACTTTTGTACTGAGCAGTCAGGTTTTGATCCTGACTCCATAGTACTATGTAACTATTACTTTAAGGGGAATTAATAATAAATGTATGCATTTAGCCTGTTGCCTTTTCTTTAACCAAACTTTCAGGTTAACAACCCTAATCAAGTCAAAAGTGAACAATGAAGAATAACTTCTCTACTTTTTCAGGAAGGAAAAAGCCTATAATAGAAAAGGTAAGGCGACCAAAGGAGAGAGATGAGGAAAGGAAGTAATCTCACTCCAGTGGAAGTCAGTCCTACTGAAGAATATTCCATAAAGGAAAGATGAGAACTTTGCATTGTGTACAACTTGCAGGGATTTGGTGCTTAGAGAGATCATTTATCCTCAGAAGGAGGAATTAGCTCCTGAACTGACACCCAGAAGAATGGGAGAACACGGATCTAAAGAGACAGGATAGCAAAAGGGTGAAGAAGAAAAATGATGTGGAGGGCAAAGAGAACTACACAATCAGAAAAATCCCAAGGGACAATGCTTCTACAGCCTCTATCACCTGCAGGAATTGGGATTTCTAAGATTGAGACATGAGAGAAAAGGGGCTAAATAGTACTTGTTTAGAAGAGAAAACTCAGAATATGTACCTTACAGTGTTTTATTCTCTCAGTGGGCAGAGATAATCTTTTTCCTTTGCATTTATATGTCACTATTTCCATGAGGAAAAAAAGAGAATAAAAGAGAAATAAATATAAGGGCCATGAATAAAAGAATAAAAGTTTAAAATTACCTTTTTCTAGACTAAGGAAGGGAAAGGGAAGAGAAATAATGAATGAGAGAAAGAAATTCTGTTTTTAGAAAAGGCATAAAAAATGAAATTAAAAAAAAAAAACCTAACAAAACACTGCCAAGGAGAAGGGGGGAGGATTTTACTTAACTGAGAGAAAACAAAAAGAAGGGAAGAATTAGATAAATAGATGAAAGGGGTGGGGGAGGGAAGGGTCTAGGTGAAGGAAAACTCCAAAACTAGAGAAAGGTGTTAAAAACAGGAGGGAAGCAGAGGAGACTTAAAAGTGGGTTGGAAAGAGCCTGTGGAAACAGGGTTGCCTTAAAGTAAATAAAGTTGAAAAAAAAAGATAAAATACTATCTTTACAAAAGAAGAGGGAAAAGTGTTCTAATTTGAGGGAGGGGTCAGAAAATAAGGGAAAATTTAAACGTAACTTGTAACCTTAATTTCCAATAAAATGAAAGTGATAGAATGAATATGAAAACAATCCCACAACCTGCTGCTTATGAAAAATACATTTCTAAAAAGACATGGGGGGAGGGGGGAGCAAAGATGGAAGAATGAGAGCATGGACTCACCTGGTTTCTACCACAAATTCCAGCAGATACCTCCAAAAACAGAATCTGAACAAATTTTAGAGTGGCAGAATACACTAGGAGACAGAGTGTGGCAGATTTCCAGCCCAGGACAGACCAAAAGGTCCACAGGAAGAATCTGTTACATGGGGCTGGAGGAGTGCGGAGCACACAGAGTGCACCAGCAAAGACTTCTCCATAGTGGCATGGAGCAAGAACCACAGAGGCAGACAAATCAGATGCAACAGTACGGATTCTCAAACATATCAGCACAGGAGGGGAGTCCAGTGGAACTGAGTGAGAGAGAAGTGCAGGACCCCCAGTAACAGCAGCAACCACTCCTGAGACTATCAGCCTGCAAATTAAATATTTGAAAGTGACCTACTTGAACTTAAGGGAGCCAAGATGGCAGAGTAAACTGTAAGTGCTCTCTCACCCTTCCATTGCTGACCTTGAAAAATGCAGAGAATACTACCCCAGGAAAAATCCTGGAATAGTGGAACCAGCTGCACTCTCTCAGCTCAGGAGATTGTCAAGAAAAGTCCGTCTTGCTGTGACTGAAGGGGACCAGTGCAAGATGGGACATGTCCCAGAGAGCCCCACCTCAGCAAGCTAGGAGGAGACCCTGAGCACCAGGGGGAAGGAGCCGTAAGTGCCAACACCAGGACCCCAGGTATGCCTTAGCACAGCCAAGGGAATTGGGTAGACACCAGCGCAGAAAGGGGGGTCACCAGCCACTGAGCTTGCCTATGCTGTAGCTCAGGGGAGGAGACCTCCTGCAGCCAAACCACCCCTCCCCCACACTTCATGCCAGGAGCTTCAGTGTAACCCCCAAAGAAACTCAGAAAGACTTCACTTGGCTTCTGTCTTGGCACATACCTGCCAGCTCAGCACCAGGTGAGCTGCAGCATTCTAGCTGAAAGGACTAGAGGCCACAACACACAAAGCTTCAAGTTCTCAGCACAAGAAATGTGGGACAGAGACCCCTGTGCCCCAGAAGCAGAGATCCACTTTAAAAACCAGAAAAAAGGCAATTATTATGAGCAAGAAGCAAACCAGAAAAGCAAAGACCATAGAATCTTACTATGGGGACAAAGACCAAAATATGAATTCAGAAGAGGACAGCATTGATACTGTACTCACATCTGAAACCTCAAAAGGGAATATGAAATGAGTCTCAGGCCCAAAGAGCATTCTTGGAAGAGCTCAAGAAGAATTTTAAAAGCCAGATTAGAGAGGTAGAAGAAAAACTGGCCAGTGATTTTTTTAAAAAATGAAAAACAGAATCCACTGAAGAATTAAAAAGGAAAATTGGGCAAATGCATAAGGAGATACAAAACTTAACTGGAGAAAATAACTCCTTAAAAGGAACAATTGGACAAATGGAAAAGGAGGTGCAAAAATTAACTGAAGAAAATAATTTTTTAAAAATTATAATTGAGCAAGTAAAAGCTAATGACTCTGTGAAACATTAAGAATGAGTCAAACAAAATCTAAAGAACGAAAAAATTGAAGAAAATGTAAAATATCTCACTGGAAAAAAAAATAACTGATCTCGAAAACAGATGTAGGAGAGAAAATCTAAGAATTATTGGTCTACTGAAAAAAAAAGAGCCTGGATAATATCTTCCAAGAAATCATCAAGGAAAACTTCCCTGAGGTCCTAGATTCAGAGGGCAAAATTGTCATTGGAAGAATGAAACAGATCATCAACTGAAAGAGATCCCAAATTGAAAATGCCAAGGAATAGTTGCCAAATTCCAAAACTAGCAAGTTAAGGAGAAAATACTGCAAGCAGTCAGAAAGAAACAATTCAAATATTGAGAAACTACAGTCAGGATAACACAGGACTTGGCAGCTTCTACATTAAAAGATCAGAGGGATTGGAATAAGGCAAAGGAGCCTGGACTACAATCAAGGATCAATTACCCAGCATAATTGAGCATAATATTTCAGGCAAGGAGATGGACATTAAATGAAATAAGGGATTTCCAGATCTTCCTGATGAAAAGGCCAGAGCTCAACAGAAAATGTGGTCTTCAAATACAAGACTCAAATGAGGCATACTATTTACATCCCTATATGGGAGGTTGATACCTGTTAATCTTGAGAATTATATATTTATTATGACATTTAAAAGGAATATACATAGAGGGAGTCAGTATAAATTAACTGATGTGATGATAAAAAATGTAATTAAAGGGTGTGAAGGGATTGTAACAGGAGAAAAGGAAGAGACAGAAAAAGGTAAATTATATCACAGGAAGAGGCACAAAAACATATTATAATAGAAGGAAAGAGGGGAGGGAGATGAGCATTGTTTGAGATTTACTCTCATCTGATCTGCTTCAAGGAGGAAACAACATACTCAGTTAAGTATAGAAATCTAACTTGCCCTATAGGAAGTAGGAGGGGAAAGGGGAATAAAAGGGAGGGGGGCTGATAGAAGGGAGAGAAGACTGAGGGAGGTGGTGGTCAAAAATAAAACTGGTTTTGAAGGGGAAGGAAGAAATAAAAGCACAAGTGGAGGGAAATATGATGGAGAGAAGGACACAGTAATCATAACTGTGAATGTGAATGGAATGAACTCTCTCACAGAACAGAGGCAATAGCAGAATGGATTAAAACCCACAATCCAACAATATGTTGTTTACAAGAAACACATTTGAAACAGGGGCATACACAAAGGGTAAAAGTAAAAGGTTGGAGCAGAATATATTGTGCTTCATCTGATGTAAAAAAAGCAGGGGGTAACAATTCTAATCTGAGACAAAACAAAAGCAGAAATAGATCTAATCAAAAGAAATAAGGAAACTATATCCTGCTAAAAGACATCATAGACAATGAAGCAATAGCATTACTAAATATATATGCTCCAAGTGGTATGGCATCCAAATTCTTAGAGGAGAAGTTAAGGGAATTACAGGAAGAAATAGACAGCAAAACTATACTAGTGGGGGACCTCAACCTCCCCCTCTCTGAACCTGATAAATCTAACCTTAAGGAGGTGAATAGAACTGCGTATAAGGTAGATATGATAGATCTCTGGAGAAATTGAATGGGGATAGAAAGGAATACACCATTTTCTCAGCGGTACATGGCACATGCACAAAAACTGACCATGTACTAGGGCATAAAAACCTCACAATCTGGTGCAGAAAGGCAGCTAGTCAGTGCATTCCTTTCAGATCATAATGCAATAAAAATTACATGTAATAAAGAGATAGACCAAAAATTAATTGGAAACTAAATAATCCTAAAGAATGAGTGCGTTAAACAGCATATCATAGAAACAATCAACAACTTCATTCAAGAGAATGACAATAATGAGACAACCTACCAAAACTTATAGGATGCTACAAAAGCAGTTCTTAGGGAAAGTTTTATATCATTGAATGCCTACATGAATAAAATAGAGAAAGAGGAGATCAATGAATTGGGTATGCAGCTGAAAAAGCTAGAAAAAGAACAAATTGAAAATCCCCAAGAAAATACCAAATTAGAAATACTGAAAACCAAAGAGAGATTAATAAATTTGAAATTGAGAAAACTATTCAATTAACAAATAAAACTAAGAGTTGGTTTTATGAAAAAAAAAACAATAAAATTGACAAACCTTTGGTCAATTTGATTTAAAAAAAAGAAAACCAAATTACCAATATCAAAAATGAAAAGTATGAACTCACCTCCAATGAGGAAATTAAAACAATAATTAGAAATTACTTTGTCCAACTGTATGCCCATAAATTTGACAATCTAAGTGAAATGGATGAATATTTTTAAAAACATAAATTGCTAAGATGAACAGAAGAGGAAGCTGAATATTTAAATAACTCCATCTCAGAAAAAGAAACTGAATAAGCCATCAATGAACTCCCTAGGAAAAAATCTCCAGGGCCAGATGGATTTACAAGTAAATTCTATCAAATATTTAAAGATCAGTTAATACCTTTACTATATAGATTATTTGGGAAAATTAATGAAAGAGTCCTACCAAATTTCTTTTATGATACAAATATGATTTTGATACCTAAACCACAAAGAGCCAAAACGGGAAGAAAATTCTAGACCAATTTCTCTAATGAATATAGATGCAAAAATTTTAAATAAGATACTAGCAAAAAGAATACAGCAACTTATCAAAAGAATAATACATTATGATCAGGTAGGATTTATACCAGGAATGCAGTGCTGGTTCAATATTAGGAAAACTATACATATTATTGATCATAGCAACAACAAAACTAACAAACCATATAATTATCTCAATAGATACAGAAAAAGCTTTTGACAAAATACAATACCCATTCCTATAGAAAACACCGGAGAGCGTAGGAATAAATGGAGTCTTCCATAAAAATAATAAGCAGTATATACCTAAAACCATCAGCAAGCATGACATGTAATGGGGATAAGCTAGACACATTTCCAATAAGATCAGGGGTGAAATAAGGTTGTCTGTTATCACCACTGTTACTCAATATGGCAGTAGAAATGTTAGCTTTAGCAATAAGAGAAGAGAAATTGAAGAAATTAGAATAGGCAAAGAAAAAAGTAAATTGTCACTCTTTGCAGATGATGACATCCTTAAAGAATCCTAGAGAATCAAGACTTGAAATAATAAACAACTTTGGCAAAGTTGCAGGTTACAAAATAAACCCACATAAATCATCTGCATTTTTTTGAATGTAAAGAATATTGTTATTTATTTTTTCTTTTTCTTTTTTAAATGAATTTGTTTTCAGTTTTCTATAATCAGTTCCATATATATCTTAGATTTTTCCCCCTCACTCCACCTTCCCTCCCCAAGATGGCAGGCAATCTTATATAGGTTCCACACATACATTCTTATTAAATACATTTTCACCTTAGTCATGTTGAATAGAAGAATTAAAATGACTGGGAGAAATCATAAAAAGAAAATAAAACAAAATGTTACACAAGAGAAAATGGTCTGCTTCATTCTGTGGTCCAATTTCATAGTTCTTTCTCTGGATGTGGAAAGCATTTTGCCTTAAAAGTCCACTGGGAATTTTTTAGGTCCCTGCTTTGCTATGAAGGACTAAGTCTACCAGGAAAATCCTCACACACTGTGGTTGTTGCTATGTATAAAGTTCTCCTGGTTCTGCTCCTTTCACTCAACATCATTTCATATAAATCTTTCCAGGCCCCTCTGAAGTCTTCCTGTTCATCATTTCTTATACCACAGTAGGATTCCATTACATTCATATACCACAACTTATACACAGTAATAGCCACAGTGTGTGAGGACTATTTCTGTTAGACATAGCCTTTCACAGCAATGTAAGGACCTAAAAGGACTTTTACAAAAACTGACTGTTTTAGAGCACAGAGATATTACAAATAAATGTAAAAAGAAATTTTAAAGCACTTCCTTTATAGATCATAACATAATAAAAACAGTAATCAAGGAGAACAAACACAAAACACAAATGGCAAGTTAGCAATTAAATACTAAATAATGAATGAGTCATGGAACACATTATAGAGCAAATCATTATATGAAAGAAAATGATAACAGTGATATACAACATACTAAAAATTTCTGGGATGATGTTAAAGCAGTCCTCAGGGGGAAAATTATATTCCTACAAACATATGCTAATAAAATAGAAGAGGATTAATGACCTGAATATATACATTTTTAACAATTAGGCTTGTAAATTAAATTTAAACCTAGTTCTTTGAAAAGACTAACAAAATTGATAAACCTTTAGCCAATCTAATTTTTTAAAGAATTTAGAAAATAAAATTTTAAAAATACCAGCTAAAGTGAAATCATAGCAAACCCAACAGAATTAAAAAGAATTATCAGAAGCAAAATCATTCCTTAATAAAATTGATAAAAGTTATGGACAAAACAGTTCTTAAAAGAAAAGCAAGATGTTAACCATATGAAAGAATGTTCCAAATAAATAAGAGAAATGCAAACTCTGAATTTCACCTCAAACCCTGAAAATTGACAAAGTTGAAAAATAGTAGATGTTGGGAGGATTATAGGAGAAGGTACACTGATGTAATACTGGTGGAGCTGCGAATCTGTACAACCATTTTGGAATTATGCAAATAAAGTGACCATAATGTCCATACTCTCTGACCAGAGATTTGATTACTGGGCTTATACCACAAAGAGATCGTTGATAAAAAGGAAGTCCCCATATACAACAAGATATTTATAGAAGCATTTTTTGTAACAGCAAAGAATTAGGGGGAAAACCAGATACCCATCAATTGGGAAAGGCTAAACAAACTGGTACATGGATACAATGTTATTACGGTTGTGTAACCAATGAAGAATGTGATGATTACAGAGAAGCATGGGAAGATAGACATGGAATGGTAACAGTGAAGTAAGCAGAGACAAGTAAACAAAATACACACTTATTTTAACAATGTAGTCAAAAAGAACCACACATACATACAAAACAAAAACCCAAAAGTGAATGTTATAAAACTACAAATAACACAACAGCAAAAAAACAAAAGCGAATGTTATAAAACTATAAATTATAAGCATGTCTGTCTCCACAAAAGAGATATAAGAAGAAACCCACACGTCACCTATGGAGTACAGGGGTGGGGGATAGGGGATGACCATGAGTAAGATTGCACAAAAATATTGCCCAAATTTTGGACTTTTTAATGCATTTACCAGTTCTGGTTTTTCTTTTCTTTAAAAAGTTTGTTTTATGGGATGGCTCTTTGGGAACAGAGGGGAAAGCATATAGATAAATTCTGCTGATGTAAAAAAAAAAAAAAGACTAGCAGAACTTTTTTTTTAATGCCATATAGAGGACTTTACATTTGATCCTTAAGGTAACAGGAAGCCACTACAGTTTGAATAGAAAGGTGAAATGGCCAAAATTTCTCCTTAAAATCACTTTGGCATCTGAGAACAGGATGAATTAGTGTGACGCTATTCCTCCAGGACCATACTCCACTAGCAACTCATGCTTTTATAGTGTACTATGGTTTTAACTAGCTGACAAAGTGGATAGAGTACCAAGCCTGGAGGAAGGAAGACTGATTTTCCTGAGTTTCAATCTGTCCTCAAGGCATTTACTAGCTGTGTGAGCCTGGGAAAGTTACTTACCCTGTTTGCCTCAGTTTCCTTATCTGTAAAATGAGCTGGGAAAGGAAATGGCAAACCACTCCAATATCTCTACCAAGAAAACCCCAGCTGGGGCCATGAAAAGTCAAATATAACTAAAAAGGCCGAACAACAATGAATGGCTTAAAGCACTACTTCCCCATCACTGAAGTTAGGCAAATACTTGGAAATGTGGTTGAGGGAGTTCAAGTAAGGGCTGGTCTAGATCTAACTGGACTAGATTTTAATTCCATTTTAAATATATTACTCCAATTTTACAGACAAAACAAAAATATTAGCTTAGGGAGACTATCTTTTCCAACATCCTAAGTTTATAGTTCAGGAACCTGGGACCCAGAAAATCCTACTCTACGGCTGATGTGATGACAAAGCAGAAGATATTTAAGACTGCCCTTTGTACATAAGAACTTAGAGTTGTGCTAACAGTCAGTCCATTTATTCACTTAATAAATGTCTGAATATGTGAGGAAAAAGACAAATTAAATCTGGTGTCATAGAAAGAATACTGGATTTGAGATCAGAGAACCTGTGCTTGAATCCACATTCAGACACAAACTTACTAGATAATAAATAACCAAACCTAACTTACAGAGTGGTAGTGATGACCAAATGGGAATGTATTAAAGCGCTCTGCCAACCTTAAAGTACAATATAAGTACTAGTTATTATTATTGGCTTACTGTGTGAAACTGACCAAGTAACAATCTCTCTGGGCCTTGTTTTCTTTTCTTCTTTTTTTTTAAAGACAGTTTCAGACTGTTTCTAAGTCAACTTTAAGATCCCTCCCAGCTGCACAGACCACAGATAATGGAGAAAGGGGCAAGTAGAATAAACAGCTCTATTTCACAATGTAAGAGCTGAGTTTGTATTATGGGAGTTAAAAATCTTCCCCAACTATTAACAGACCTTGGGGGGGTGGGGTTGGGGGTTATGAAAGGAAGCTTGATTAGGGAAGGCTTGTGCTGTATGAAGGCCCACACCTTTTGTTCATTGCTAATGAGGCACTGGGTCACAAGGGTTGCGCCCTCTGACTCTGAAAAGTGTATGCATACTCTGAGGTGAGGTTTTGCTTTGGGGCTCAGATCTATGGAAGAGTGTCTGATTAGGCCAGACGAGATTGTGGGCAGCCATTAAGGCCCCCCCCCCCCCCCCCCCCCCCATCCCAGCTTTGCCCTATCCCCTTTGAAAACTCAGACGTTGGTGCTTCTCTCTCTGGGAAGGATGTATGTATTATCTATGATCAGGCAGTTGGAAGCCCTGTCTGTTTGTTTGTAATTTGTTTGTATTTTCTCTGAAGTGCTGACGTTTTCCCCTGAACTAAATGAACAATATATATGCTTAATTAAAGTAAGATTGTTTATCCCTTTTCAGGTTGCTTTCCTTAGAAAAGTAGATCCAAGAACCTGTGCATCAGACCCTCCTCTGTATGCTGGGGAGTTTGTTGTTACAATTGGTATGTCTTTTTTTGAGACTTTCCTCAGAGGAACAAGGATCTCTATGTGATGGGGTGGGGACAGTGTTTCTTAGTGACCATTATGTTCAATTTATACTCTTAGAATCAACCCATACACACAGAAATGGGAAACAGCTCAATTATTATTTGGCCTATTTAAACTCTAGGGGGAAAAATCCCAAATAAGGAATCTCCTCAAAATCTCTCTCTGAGGAGTCAGAAAGTCTCAAATTCAAATTTGGTCTCAGGTACTTAACTAGTTTGTGACCCTAACTTAGTTGGATAAGGACAACACCTGCCTCACAGGATCATCATGAGGATCAAAGGAGATAGAATGTTTGCAAAGCACTTAGCACAATGCCTGACGTATGGCAGACACTGTATAAATGCTTATTCAATGGGGTCAAGTATTTCTCTCATCTAATTTATTTTTTTTTAATATTATGGTTATCTTTTTACATCCGTGTGATCTGATAATACTGCCCTCTCCAAAGAATCCTCTCTTGTCACAAAGTCCAGCACATCTGGGTGGGAAGAGAAATATATTCTATCAGTCCTCTAGAATCAAGATTGGTCAGCAGAAAGACCAGCGTTTTTATGCTGGCCACAATGTGGCATAGAAAAGGGCAGGACCTAGGACAGAGCTCCGGGGCACACTCAAGGCTAGGCTCATTTCTAAAATATACAGAGAACTGAGTCAAATGTACAAGAATACAAGTCATTCCCCAATGCATAAATGGTCAAAGGATATGAACAGGCAGTTTTCAGAGGAAGAAATTAAATGTTCTTAATCACTATTGATTAGAGAGATGTAAACCAAAACAACTCTGAGGTACCACATCACACCTATCAGATTGGCTAGCATGACAAAACAGAAGATGATAAATGCTGGAGAAGATGTGGGAGAGTTGGAACACTAATTCATTGTTGGTGGAACTGTGAGCTGATCCACCATTCTGGAGAGCAAGTTGGAACTATGCCCAAAGGGCTACAAAAATGTGCATACCCTTTGACCCAGCAATATAGCTTCCAGGACTGTATCCCCAAAAAAATCACAAAAATGGGAAAGGGTCCCACATGTACAAAAATATTTATAATAGCTCTCTTTGTGGTGGCCAAGAACTGGAAATCAAGAGGATGTCCATCAATTGGGGAATGACTGAACAAGTTGTGGTGTGTGATTGTGATGGAATACTATTGTGCTATAAGAATGATGAATAGGAGGACTTCAGAGAGGCCTGGAAGGACTTATATGAACAGATGCTGAGCGAAAGGAGCAGAACTAGGAGAGCTTTGTACACAGCAACAACCACAGTGTGTGAGGAATTTCTCTGGTAGACTTAGTCCTTCATAGCAAAGCAAGGACCTAAAAAATTCCCAATGGACTTTGGAGGCAAAATGCCTTCCACATCCAGAGAAAGAACTATGGAATTGGATCACAGAATGAAGCAGACCATTTACTTTTGTATTATGTTTTGTTGTGTTTTATGGTTTCTCCCAGTCATTTTAATTCTTCTATCCAACATGACTAAGGTGAAAATGTATTTAATATGTGTAGAACCTATGTAAGATTGCACACCATATTGGAGAAGGAGTGGAGAGGGAAGGGGGAAGAAGAGGGAGAGAGGAAAAAAAATCTAACATATATAGAAGTGATTGTAGAACACTGAAAATAAATTTTAAAAATTTTTAAAAAAGGAGTGAGGCAAGGATAAACTGACAAGGAGTGGCCACCCAAGTAGGAAGAGAATCTGGAGAAAGGTCATAAAAATCCAAGAAGAGGAGAGTGTATAGGAGGAGGGAGTGCTCAAGAGTCAGATGCTGCAGGGACGTCAATAAGCCTAAGGTATGGGGAAAGACCATCCAACTTGGCCAGTAAGAAATTATTGGTAGTATCTTGGAGAAAGCAGCATCAGTCGAATGATGAGATCAAAGCTTCCAGAGAGTTGAAAAGTGAGTATAAAGTGTGAAAATGAAGATGGGAGAGAAGAAAGGGAGAATGAGGAAAGAATCAAGTAATGACTATTTTGTATCTTAATATATTATCTTTTTCCTTGTTCAAGTTTCTCATCTATCATCTTGGAATGCTAATTTGTCCTTTGTTTTTGAAGAGGATCAATGACATCACAGTGACAGCTTGACTCAAGCGTGAACTGGACTTAAAGGAAGCAGAGTTGCATAGTTGTCTGCCTTGTCCTCTTCCAGAGTTATCAAAGTCCAATGGCAGGACAGAAATCAAGATGTCTGATGATGTCCTGGGATGCAAAGACCTTGCAGTCTTTGATGCCTGACCAACCAAACTCTAAGCACTTCATGGAGTCTACTTCAGCAGCCTTCATGGCCACTGGAACAAATTGTTCTCATCTGCCTGTTCTGCCAGGGAAGTTTTCATATGCTTGGAGGAGACATGCCCTAGCTCCCCAACCAATATGAGGCCCATATGTTACCTTCAACTTGGTGTAGCCCATCTGCTGAGATGGTTTACCAGGGTGTGGGCACTGTGCATGCTACAGCTTCTTGGAGGCACAGCTGAAACTTGAATGCCAGGCAGATGCCAAAGGCGGATGAGCAGCACTGGAAAGGACTCAGCAAACCCTCACATCAGAGGTACACAAGTCCTCCTTGAACACCCTACAGAACTGGAATAGAATCTTGGAATACAGTCATGTTGAAAGACATGGGGCTAGGGCAGGGATTTCCATCTTGGCCATTTCTCTAGGCTAGAAATTCTTATCTATAGAATAATGTTAAATTAAATGAAAGTGTTTCTGGCAGACTTGTGCCTGAAAAAGAGAACAGTATTAATATTTTTTCATTTTCCCCATTTTTAAAATATTTTCAATATTTTTTCCTTTTTTTTTCTTACTAGCGTGGGATTCCTGCTGCCATTTAAACCCCATCAATTCTCTACAATCAATCACCCTACCGTCTCCACTTGTTCTGAATCTTGCTTGAGAAAATCAGCCCCTAACAACTGAACTCACTTCAGACTCATGTTATCTAAGGTCAGCTGGGCCCTTCACTGCTGCATGGTCAAAACATTTATTCTTACTTGCTTAGAAGCCAGTTTAGCTTAAATATTCTAAAACAGTGTCCTGTGACACTGATGCAAGTAAGTCATGCCTCAGTATTCTCCCATTCTCCCTTTTCCGCAGATTAGACACTCTCAAACCCAAGAAGATATAGCTAGCTATTAAAGCCTACTTAACATAAATGACCCTTACTTCACCTTTATGTTTAAAACCTTGTTTCAGTCTGTTTTATGATGACTCTTAAAATCCAGATGTGGAACAGTTTGAATCTAATAGCTCTCCAGACCCCTATGTTTATTTCCTTTTTGATGATATACTAGAGGGGTGGGACAGGGGAGGCAGGAAGGGAATAAGTATTTTTATGGCACCAACTATGTTGTGTTACTATATTAACTTTGTTAATAAGCACTTTACAAATACTATCTCATTTGACCCTCACAGCAACCCTATCAGCTGGTTCCCAGGGTCACACAGTTACTAAGTATCTGAAGCCACATTTGAACTCAGGTCTTCCTGACCCTAGACCCAGCACTCTATCCACTGTGCCACCTACTGCCTAAAGTCACTTTGATCTTTTAAGGAGTGAGAATCACTTCCGAAAGAAGTTGTGCCTCTCTCATCTTAACTAGACATGGTTTTTTCTTCAATTTCTTCCAATTTCTTAGTATTTATTTTCTATCCCTCCTAATTCTCCCTCTCTTTGTAACAAATATTCATTATCAAGCAAAACATATTCCCACATTGCCAATATCCAAAAACGTACGTCTCATTCTATAAATTGAGTATATTACCTTCTGTCAAGAGGAAGGTAACATTCTTCATTATAAGTTGTCTGGAACCATAGCTGATCACTGAATTGACCAGACATCTTAAATGTTACAGAACTGCTCTTGTTTTAGTGTTGTTATTGTGTAAGTAGTTCTCTGGTTTTTCTCACTTTACTCTGCAACAGTTTATACAAATCTTCCCAGGTTTCTCTGCCATCATCCTTTTTCTCATTTTACAGTACATATACAGAATGTATTCCATTACATTCATTTGTCCAGTCATTCCCTAATTGATGCACAAACTCTTCGTTTCCAGTACTTTGCCATTGTAAGAAAGAGCTGGTAAAAGTATTTTTTCTCCATATAGATCCTTTTCTTCTCTTTGACCTTCTTGGCCTATAAGACTATCAACAATAGCATGGGATTAAATAGTATGTATAGTTTGGTAAATTTTGGGGTAGAGTCTGCTTTCCAGAATAGTTGTGCCAATCCACAGCTCCACCAACAGTGACTGTTTGCTCTCAACCTCGCAAACATTTATCATTTTTCTTTTTTCTTAATTTTGCTTATTTGATGGATCTGAGGTATAAACTCAGATTTATTGTAATTTTAATTTCTCTATTAGTGATTTGGAGAATTTTTTCATTTGGCTTTTGATAGATTGCATATCTTATCTTGAAAATTGCCTATTCATATCCTTTGACCATTTATCAACTGGAAAATGGTTCTGATTAGTATAAAACTGGAGCATTTCCTTCTTTATCTTGGAAATGAGGCTTTATCAGAGAAATTTGCTGCAAAGATTATTTTCCCCTTCAGTTAACTGTTTCCCTTCTAATCTTAGCTGCACTGTTTTTGTTTGTAGAAAAAAAGTTCAAATTTTATGTAACCTAAATTGTCTGTTTTATCTTCTGTAACCCTCTTTATCATTTATTTCATCATGAATTATTCTTCCTACTCATAGATCCGAAGGGTAATTTCTACTTTGCTCCATTAACCTTTTTTTCTGTCAGACTTTATGGCCAAGTCATATATTGGAGCTTTTCTTGATAAATGATGGAATTTCTGCCTGCTGCTTTAAAATGTTCCTAGCAGTTTTTGTCAAATAAATCCAAAGACACCTAGTTTGTGGAATCTTTGGGATTATCAAACAATAGGCTACTAGGTCCATTTGTTTCTATATGCTAACACTTAATTTTTTCCCACTGATTGACCTATTCCTAAACCAGTACCAAATTGTCTTGAAGACTATCACTTTGTAGTATAGTTTGAGATCAGGCTTCCTTACCACTTTTTTTCTTTCCATTATTTCACTTGAGATTCTTGACCTTTTGTTCCTCTGGATGACTTTCACTATAAATTTTGCTAGCTGCATAAAGTAACTTGATAATGTTTTGATATCTCCATTACTATCACCCTTTTCTCCCTTTCCCCTTCCTTCTTATCCTTTCTTCTCCTTTTCTTTTCCTCTTTCAATCTCTGCTGAATTGCTGATTTTCCATGGCTAAAAAAATTACTTGTGTCATCACCCCCTTGTCCTTCCCTAAGTTGGTATATCTCTCCTCTCTTTCACAGCTTCATCCTCAAGAAGAATCTTCTCACTCACTATCTCACCACTGCTTCCTAAATCCCTTCTTTGTTATTTAGTCATTTCAGTCACATTCAGCTCTTCCTGATCCCATTTGGGGTTTTCTTGACAAAGATGATGGAGTGTGTTGCCATTTATTTTACAGATGAGGAAACTGAGGTAAGCAGGGTTAAGCTCAGATTTGAACTCAGGAAAATGAATCTTCCTGACTCCAGGGCCTGGAACTCTATCCACTGTGCCACCTCCCTTCAGTCTGTTCATTTACCCCACCCCACTACTAAAACCATAGGTTACCAACAATTTCTTACCTGCTAAATTGAAAGGCTTTTTCACTGTCCATACTTTCCTTCACCTCTTTGCAGCTTTTGAAAGCTATCAGTCATTCCTTCCATGACTCTGCTCTACTCCCTCTCTGAACATTCTACGGCAAAGATGTTGCAAATTTGATTCCCATGCTGCCCAGAATAAATAGGAATACAACAGATAATGTTAATATGTAGCCAGCAGAGATCTATTCTCTTTTTTTTTTTAATTTATTTATTTATTTAACTTTTTACATTCATTTTCACAAAATTTTGGGTTCCAAATTTTCTCCCCTTTTATTCCCTCCCCCCACCCCAATACCCCAAGCAATCTAATTTTCCCTATCTCTAATCTGCCCTCTCTTCTGTCATCCCTCCCTTCTCTTGTCTCCATCTTCTCTTTTCTCCTGTAGGGCGAAATGACTTTCTATTCCTCATTAACTGTATGTCTTCTTTCCTAGTAGCAACAGCAATACTAAACATTTGAATGATACCACTGTCTACAACCTCCTTTGGTGGATCATCACCCCTCTACTGCCCCATGAGTTTGGGTGTTTTATAAAGCCTTACGCTGGGCCTTCTTTTCTATTTTTTCTTAGTGATCTCTTTAGCAACCCTGTGTTCAAGCAGCATCTTTTCATAGATGATTCCCAAGTCTTTTTTATATCCAGCACTATTCACTGTCCTAAACTCCAGTCATGTATTACCAAATGACTGATGGATGTTTCCTCCTGGATCTTTCATTAATATCTCAAATTCAGCATATGCAACACAGAATTTCTAATTTCCTCTAAATCTTACCTTCCTCTAAAATTATCTATTTCTGTTTAGGGCATTCCTATCTTCTCAGTGGCCAAAATTTATAAACTAAGGAGTTATCCTTGACTTTTTCCTTTCTCTCATCTCCCTGGTTCAACCTCCATAATACAACCTTCTGCTAACTCTTGTTTATTTTATCTACATAACATGGTTTATATCTACCCTGCTTCTCTCTACTCACAGTTTCTGATTTGGGGATTCATTCTCTTTTCATTTCCTCCTTTTTGCAGTATTTTTGTTTTCCTTCAGGTTTTGCCATGACCTCCATGAACCCTCTCCCATATCCATACCATCCTTCTCCTACTGTTAGTGTTTTCTCCTGCCATGAGAGTTACATATATGTCCTATTCTCTCAGTAGGATGTAAGTTTCTTGAGGGCAAAGAATGATTCATTTTTGGTTTTTGTATTTCCCTGGCATCTGGCACAGTCCTTTCTGCATACTTTGTACTTAGTAGATGTTTGTTGAATTACCACTAACAAGAGGAAAAAATCCTTCAAATAGCCAGAAGGAAGAAAGATACTACTTATCAAAAAAAAAAAGTCTCATAGGATTTTTCTACAAGACTCATAAATTATGGAAAAATTGGAACATGGAACACGTTATATATCATATTTCAAAACATGGCCCTAAAACCCAGAATTTTCTAATAAATCTAATCATTCTACATCAAAATAAAATATTGAGACATGTTGATTGGTCCATTAAATAATATACTGATGAAAATAAAACATTTCAGAAGAATCTTTGGCAGGGAGATGAAAAAATAACTGAAGATCTGGTGATTCAGAATGATACCTGTATTTCAAATATGTCTAATGAATAGCAATTTATTAAATTACTGAATGATAAAAATAGACTTGGGGGAAAAGATGATAAACATATTTAAAGTATTATATAGTACACATATTCATTTTCATAGTTGTAGCTAAGTGGCATATGGTGCCAGACCTGGAGTGATGAAGCCTCATTTTCTTGAATTCAAATCTGACCTCAGACACTTACTGTGTGACCCTGGGCGAAGTCACTTAACCCTGCTTGCCTCGGTTTCCTCATCTGTAAAATGAGCTGGAGAAAGAAATGGTAAACTATTCCAGTATCTCTGCAAGAAAACCCTACATGGGGTAATAAAAACTTGGACACAACCGAAAACAAGTGAACAATAACAAATATCCAATTTAGAATAGATCATTAAATAAGAATTACAAAAATAAAAGACAAGTAAATTAGAGTTCTGGTGATCCCAGGGCAAAACTGTTTTTACTGTCAGGGAGACTGAAGAGTTTGAGTCTTAAAGATGAATTTATAGTGCTAACAGCATAAATTTTAGAATTCTACTTAATGATCTTTCACCAAGCTTAATAATAGAAATAAGATAAAGGTGTTATTATCTTATGACCAATCAAATAATAAAAATGGATTGGCCCTGATAACTAGCATTTACGTAGCACTTTAAGGATCTGTAAAGCAGATTCCATATGTTATCGCATTTGATCCTTCCTTACAACAACACTGGGAGGTAGTTTAGGTGAGGAAACTGAGGCAGACAGGTTAAAGTGGCAAGCTCAGGGTCATACAACTAGTAAGTATCTGAGGAAGGATTTGAACTCAAGTCTTCCTGATTCCAAGTCTAGTGATATATCCACCACCACTTACCTATGTATTACTTACTACCCCATGAAAAAAAAAAGCATCATACAATGGCATAAAAAAAGAAACCAGTCAATATGCTGTCTATAGGAAGTGTCTGATACAAAAGTATGTATAAAGATTTAAAGTTTAAAAAGCAGAGTAAAATGTATCGGGCTATGGCTAACTAGTTAAAGAAAATTGGGAGTTGCTTTGATAATACCTGAAAAATCAAATATTACAGTTAGAAAAGATGAACAGAAACAAAGAAATTATACTATCTTAAAGATACTCTTGAAAATTAACTCATGTTGACTTTGAACACATAGGCACCAAAAGCATAGAAATTACATCTAAAGAAAAAGTTCCAGTGTTATTAAAAGAAACTGATAGAAAATTATAATAGATTATTTCAAGCCCCTGCTATCAGTATGATAAATTTTGAACAAGAGGATAAATAAGAAAGAAGTTTTAGACTTGAAAAGGGTGCTGAACAAACTGGATTTAATATATATATATATATGTATAATATGTATATATGAATGAAAATAATGGAATACGCAAGGAATATGCATTTTTCCCCAAGTGCACATGGAATGTTCACAAAAACTGATCATGCCTTTGATCACTCCTAAGTACATTTAGAAGACCAAAGTTTTAAATATTACATTTACAGACCCACAGCACAGTAAAACTAGAATTAAACAACATCAAAATTTATAAGGTTACACGGGGATCAAAAAATAACTTATTAAACAATATGTTGGTCAAAGATTAAATTTAAAAACAATAATAATTACCTCATCACTAATGACAACACAAAGAAAACAGCAGATTTGTGGGCTGCAGCCAGTGAGTTACTGAAGCAAATTTATAGCCATGAATGCCTATAATAAGAGAATGGGAGAAACAATAAGCAAGACTGCATTTAAAGGAACTAGAAAGGAATTTAAATATGCCAAATGGAAACAAAAAGAAAATTATGTCAAGACAGAAATAATTAAAATGGAAAAATAAAGGACATTTGAAATAATTAGTAAAATCACACAGCTAAGTATTTTGAAAGAACCACAAAATAGATAATTGGCAAACTTAACTTTTTTAAAAGGAGAGAACAATGTTTAAAAAAAGGACTATATAAAATACAGAGGAAATTAGAAAAATTATCAGATTATTATGACCATAATGCTAATGAATTTGAAAAATTTAAAGATTGAATATCTACAGAAATGTAAAATATTAAATGGGAAATGAATAACCTAAATGGATCAATTTCAGAAGGGGAAATTAGATAGGCCATTAATAAACTGCCCTGTAAAAAAGCACCACAAACAATTGTATTTATAAGCAAACTATCCTAAACTTTTAGAGAACCTATATTACAGAAATTATTTCTAAATAGAGATAAATATGATATGTTACACAATTCTTTCCATGTGGAAAATATAGTTTGATTCTCCAATCAATTAATCTTCAGAAAGAAATACAGACTAATCACATTAATGACAATTGATGCAAAAATATTTAAAATTATACTGACAAATAGGTTATAGTAATGTATGCATATATATATAATATATATATATATATAAATTCATTATGGAAATGTAGGATTTATACCAGGAATGCAAATATAATAAAGCATTTCAACAAAATAAAATTGTATCAATGGATGCAGAAAAAGCCTTTGATAAGAGAGAATATATTTATATTAAAATGTATAAGAATAAAAGGATTTTTTTATGTAACTGTTAATTATATGATAACATAATTCAAAAAGTATTTGAAATTAAGAGCTAAGATCAAACGCAATGGAGAAAAGACTCATTTCCACTCTATGAGACATAGAGCAGCTTTGTCTATAGTCATCACTACTATTTGACATATAGTTTTAGACATTAAGGCTAATAAGGTATGAAAAAGGAAGAGGAATAAGAAACATTAGCCACGAACCTAAAACTTGTCTATCTTCAGTTGACATGATTGTATATCCAGATGATGATGATGATGATGATGATGATGATGATGATGATAAAAGCCAGCATTTGTGAAGCACTTGAAGGTTGGCAAAGCACTTTACAATATCTCATTTGATCCTCACAGCAACCCAAGGAGGTAAATGCTTTTATGATTCCCATTTTACAGATGAGGAAACTGAAGTACACAGAGGTTACGTGACTTGGTCAGAGTCACACAGCTAGTAAGTGGCTGAGGAGGGATTTGAATTCATGTCATCCTGATTCCAAATCTACTGATCTATTTACAGTTCTGCCAAGAGACTCAACAAAAGGAATCTGAAGAAAACTGACTTTAGCAAGGTAGCAGCATATAAGATAAACCTCAAAATAATCAACTTCCTTTTATCACTAACAAAAATCAGAAAAATTATGAAACAAATGGAAAAAGTAATTAAAAAGAGAACAATTTAATCAGATAAAAATAAAAAGCATTTGAACACTGAAGAGCATTATATCCAAAAGGAAACAAGATTAAAAAAAATTTGTAGTAAATACATCTGACAAAAATCTCACATTCACAAAAATGCTTACACATTTGTAAAAGTAGTATCTGTTTCCTAATTGACACATGATGAAATGACATAAACACTTTTGAGGGGAAACATAACATCATTCAAATTCTCTAAAAAAATTCACATATAAAATTGACAAAAATGTTGAAAATGATCAAACAGCGCTGATGGGACTGTGAAAAAAACTTTATTTAGAGTTCTAAATGTTTCTCTTCATTTTAAAAATGAGGAAACTGAGGCCTTCAGAGGTTAAAGAGTTTGGTCAAGGTCATACAGTAATGTAATAAATTGTAGAGGCAGAATTTAAGTCTTTTAATAAATAAATTACAAACAATAATCTCTGTAAATATAACTAATGAAGAGAGGCAAGGTGATAGTAGATTCAGCAGCAGCCTAGGAATTAGGAAGATCCGGGTTCAAGCCATTTACTTTTTCAGTGTCATAGATAAGTCTCTAAGACAATTAATTGAAAAGCAGGTCCTGACTTGCATTGGCAGGGGAATGTTCTCATCAAGAGTCAGTGAATCATCCAATCACAAAACATTTGTTATGCCGCAGACAACTGTGCTAATCAATAGTCCTTTTCCTCTAGGAGCTCACAGGCTATTCAGGGAAGATAACACCCAAGAAAGAGGCTAAAAAGAAGGTGGTGGAGAGGATGAAGGTACTTGGTTCAGGGGGTAAGAGAGAAATCCAAAAACCGTGAAAAAACGGTGGAAAATGAGATAACTGTCCTGGGCAGCCCCTCCTTAAATGGAAGCGTGGAACTCAGGCTCTTCCCTCTATTCAGAGGGTCCTATCAGAAGGGCAGAGGATACTGGTAAGATGTAAATATCAATGCTGGACAGGGGGATGAGCTTTCTGGTCATGATAGCAGGTGCTATCACGCCATGATGGGGAAGCCCAAAGACATCCAAAAGCAGAATACATCAAAGGTGGGATTTTAACCAGTTTTTGGCTTGGAGGCTGGCACTTTTATCCATTAGGATATACTATAACTGTTTCATAAGTGTATGGGCAATTAACCTTGTGGCAAATTAAATTCTCTCCAAGTCCAGGGACAAAATTAATTTTCTATCCTTTATGGTCATGAGAAGTATGGGAAATAATGACATTGGAAAATGGGATATTTAGGGTTAATATTTTGTAGACTAAAATAGAATGGCAATACCAAAATTAGTTGCTAAAACCTACATTGTGGAATTTATTAAACTTACCTAGTATGGAAGTTTCTCCTCAGGAGATAATTTCCTGATCTCTGTGACTATAAAACAGATTGGTAGGAAACAAGTATTTTGTTTTAGAATCTAAGCTCTAACTTGAATTACTGACACCAATGAAATCACAGGTTTAGTCCAAAACAGAACAAAATAAAATTTACTTTGTAATTACTGTTATTTAAGATAGATGAATTTATTTCTAGCCAAAAATGCAGCAACTTGCACCATGCCCAGTCTTCCTCAAGATTCTTCATCATTCATTCTTATTTACTTTCCTCTCTGTTGGTTGTCATTAGCACAATGTATCTTAGTTATGTTTTTCTGGCTTAACTTTTTTGATTTTGCATTATTTCAGAAAGCTCTTTCCAGACTTCTTTATATTCCTCATTCTTCTTCATTTTAATTGCATTAAAGTATTTTATTATATTGATAAACGCTATTTAATCATTTTGTTATTGAACATTTATATGACTTCTATTCTTTTGCAATTACAAATAATTTTGCCATGAAAATCTTTGAAAAGGAATTTCCTTGATATTGATTATGCATTCAGAATGCATTCCCAACTCTGGAATTTTAAGTCTAAAGTGTATGAATATTTTTGCTCCTTTTTTTGCCATGTTGTTTTCCAGAATTCTAGGAGTTTGTAATCCTACCAGTAATGAAGGAATTCACAAGCGTTGGTTAATTATTTTTCCAATCTAATGGATATGAGATGGTACTGCAAAAGTGTTCATAATGATATTGGAATTTTCCCCCAAGTGATTATTATCATGTGCTTTTTTCTTTGAGGGTTATCTGTTTTTATCCTTTCAATATTTATTCATCAGGACTTAGGGTTACCTTTATACATTTTAACAGTACTTTATACAGTTTAGATGTCTAACTTTTAAAAAAATTTGTCATGTTTATTATATTTTCCCCAATCTATTTTTATTATAATCTCATTTTAATGTAGTCATCTATTTCTTTCTTCTTAATTATTCCTTCCATTTGTTTAACAGTCATCTCCATTCTAGAACTTAGATAAATACATTATTCCACTTTTATGAATCATTTTATGGTTTGAGTTTTATTTTTTTTAAATGTTTAAAATGATCGTTCAATTTGAACCAGGCAGGTCTCCTGATTCCAAATTTTGGACAATTTCCAGTAGGACAAAAAATGTCCTTTTGTAGAATTATAAATTGGTGCAATCTATTTGGAATGCAATCTGGCAATATATAAAAAGATTACAAACCTAATCATATACTTTATCTCATTATCCCCTTTCTACACCTATAGCATAAATATATTATTTTATAAAGGGTCAATCTGTCCAACATATTTTAGCTGCTTTATTTGTAACAGTGAAAAGTTGGAAACAACTTATGAAACCAAAGGTTAGAATAAAAAAAAATTCTTTTATATCTATAACGGAACATTACTGAAGTACAAAAATATGAAATATGGAAGGACACATGAAGTAACTGAAAACAATTAAAAGAATATACCAAATGATAGCTACAAATTTTATGAATATATAGGTGGACCACAAGCATCCCATTTCTCCCTTATCATTTATTTCTCCTTATATACTGGTTCTTTCTCTGTGGTCTACAAATATGTCCAGGTTTCCACCATCCTAAGAAGACCCTCTTCAAGATTTTCCCTTCAAGTTGTCATTTTATAGCTCTCATTCTTTTCTTACACTTCTAGGAAAGAGAACGTCTCTATTTGTGGCTTCCACAGCTGCTATTTCTAGTGCCTGGCACAGTACCTGGCACATAGGAAGACCTGAGCAAAAGCTTGTTGACTGATTCTTCTTTTCCCATAACTTTCTTAATCCTTTGTAATCTGGCTTCTGATTTTATCATTCACCTGAAACAGGTCTATCCAGCATCCAAAGTTATCTTAATAATCTTCATTCTTCTCCTCTCTGCAGCATTTGACATGTATACTCTCTCTCTCCTACCTCTGTTTTGCCACTTCTCTCTCTTAGTTCCCCTACCTGTCTGATTGTTTCTTTTCAGGCTCTATTTCTGACCCACAATTTATACTCCACCTTATAAGTGAGTGTGCCTCAAGGCCCCACGTGGGAGTATGCCCCTCTTTTCTATCTCTGTAATGCTCTTTCTTGGTGACATCATCAGCAACTATGTGTTAAATGACCATCTCTTTGTAGATGACTCCAGTCCTGGTCTGTCTGCCTCTCTCTCTCTCTCTGGGCTGGGAGCGCATCTTAAATTCAGTAAGTTGACAAGAGAACTCATATTTCTCGACAGAGTTACATGATAAAGTAACTAGAATACTGGATCTGGAATCAGGAAAACTTAAGTTCGAATCCAGTTTCAGCTGCCTGCCAGCTTTGCGATCCTGGGCAAGTCACTTAACTTTTGTGTGTCTCGGTTTCCTCATATGTAAAATGGGGATTAGCATGTACTTCCCAGCCTTGTGGTGAGAATCAAATAAGATAAAATAGTTGTAAAGTGCTTTTTAAACCTTAAAGAACTTTATGAATGCCAGTTACTGTCATTATTATTATTTGTTTCCATCTAGGGCACTGCTGGACTTCCATTCCCCCAGATTTACATCCTTGCTGTTGTCCTTAACTATGTTTTCACTTACTCATTGAGTACCTCATCACTTACAAATTCTTGTTTTGTTTCTTCATAACAAATCTGGGATCTATGTTTTTTTCTCACATAGCCACTTCAGTTCAGGTCCTCATCACCTCTCACTTGAATCGTTGCAAACACTTCCTGCCTCAAGTTTCTCCCCACTCTAATCCATCCTTCACACAGCTGCAAATGTGATTTTCCTAGAGCGCAGGTATAACTGACCCTACCATTCCCCTAATCAATAAATTCCAGTGGCTCTCTATTGCCTGATTTAAAGCCCTGACATCCTGTTTGCATCTAACTTTTCTAGTCTCATTACATATTGTTCTACTCCATGTACAGTACTGCCAGATTGTCCTCGCTATTTATTACACACCCCATCTCCCATCTTATATCTTATGCCTGGAATATACCTCCTCTTTACCTCTACCTATAGTAATCTCCGGCTTTCTGTAAGGCTCAAGATAAGGACAACCTTCTGATCTCCCTAGCTGCTAGCACTTTTCCCCTTTAATCATGTCATACATATTTGTATCTACATCTAAACACATAGATACGTGTTGTCTCCCCTTGGTAGACTGTAAGCTCCTTGAGAGCAGAACTTGTGCTTTTGTCTTTGTATCCTTGTACATAGTTGGCAATTAATATGTGGATATTGGTTGATTGAAAGGAAAATAGCCAAGAAATTACATCTAATAGTTACTAAAGGTATATTTTCTTTTATTAAAATGTAAAAAGTTCAGGTTTTATGGTTTATTTGGAATGTTATTCTTCGTTTTGACTATTGGATTGTATTTATTGTGACTGTATCACAAAAAATAGTGGTCCACCAGCAGGTGTTCATGGCACACCTACCCTGGTTAAATACCAGATCCTTGAGGTATTGAAGTAATTTTCTGGGCAGCCTTGTCCAGAGATAGCAGCAGTCCAATGAAGAATGCTGTACACTCTCAAGGTTTAAATCCTGCCTCTGAATTACTAAATTTGTCACTGTGGGTGAGTTACTGAACCTCACAGTGCCTCAGGCAACTCCCTAGGACTTAAGTACTAAACTGTGAATGAGGGTAACAACCTCATTGCTGAGGAAATCACAGATTCTTGACTAAATATGGCTGGTTTGTCCAAGGCTACACATGGCAATGAAACAATTTTATACTCACATTTATAGCGATATTGCCATTTGTCAAGGAACAACAGGAACCTTCTGGCAGGAACCCCAGCTTCCAGGCAAATATGCCTTATAATGTGCTAATGGCATCATTACAAAAGAAAAAAATTATAACGGCTCTTGTTCAATTTGTTATGCAACCATAGGTATGCACCAGGTTTAGAGCAGGAAGAGAACACAGGATCAACTGAAATAAATGAAGGAGATGAGCAATTATTAGCCCACTAGAGGAGCATTAAAATGGCAAGGAAAAAAAATATGCAGATGAAAGTGGAAAACTGAGTGGCCACAACCAAGAGAAGCCTATTTATGAAATTATTATGGACAAACCCCAGATGACAGTGGCCAAGAGCATCAAGTGGTCCTAAGAAGTTTCAAACTGATGTTGAAGGAGGCAGATCTGAATGAAATTCAGCTGAGGTTCCTACTTCTCCAAGAACATATGGAACTGGCAAGAAGACAATTTAGTCTAAACCTGGGAGTAGAAAAAGGGTGGACTAAAAAGGGTAGTGAGCTAGACATTCAGGATAGATTTGGGGCCTTCTGGAGTAAAGGAAAACTACAAGAAGCCTAGTCTAGAAGAAAGGTCTTAACTTGTGCCATGCTGCGCAACATGTTACGTATTATTTACTTCATCTGTATACTGCTCAAGACTGCCTCACACGTTAGTAAACATTAGTTATGCACTTGGAACCTTCTGCAGTGCACACAGAAGGGAGAGGAACTTTTGAAGAAAAAAGTGAGTAAAGGTAGGAATGTGAAGGGACAAACTATAAAAATTCTTTCCTTGTTGATTACTCCTTGTTGATGGCAGTAAAACGCATGGGGCAAACAGGAGCTGGCAAGAGGAACTTTTTATTTACCCTATTTTGTTTGAATGCTATTTCGTATGTCAAGCCACTAATACAGGACTTAGTCCTATTGAGCAAAGTAAGATAATTCAAGCTGGGTCATCAGAGTTGGCAGTGGGTGGGAATGGAAGAGCATGGCATACCATGGTGTAGGGATCATGGCTGTAGCAGCACAGACTGAGAGCTGGAATGGATCTCAGAAGTTAACTAATCCAACTCTCACTCTACAGATGAAGAAACTAAGAACCAGAAAGGCTAGACCAGCATTTAAATGTGTCTTCAGGTATCAAATCACTCTCTTTCCATTGCTCCATGTTGATGTGTCAGTACTAGAAAGTTGTACCCACAACTTGTCTTCCCTGCCTCCATTCTCCTACTACTTTCCACTCCTGAAGGGAGCGTACCACTGTGGACACTAGCATTCCACAGCCACCTCTGGTCTATCACCGACTTCTCTACTCTTACCTTCAGGGGAACTGTGAAGCTGCAATCAGTTACCATCACTCTTCATGAAAAAAATCTACTTGAGAAAAAGTTCTATTTCCCATCCCACTAACTGCAATTTTATCATCCCCAAACTAATTTTGCATCTTAAATGTTAGTCCTTGGAAAACCATCCTAATAAAGAAATATCGTGAAGAATTTTGGAGGGAAAGCCACTTATAAGCTATGAGAATGACAGTTTAACAGACATTTATAAAACTGATTAGAGTAACAATTGCCTGATGGGCAGGATTCACATGAATTTTTAACATGCAAGAAAATAAAGGTAATTGAGCCCAAATGCCTCCAGTTACGACTTACTGGGATTATCATTTTTTTTGATCTGGAGTCATGATTCCATGGTCTACATAAATCCTCCATACATATCAAGTGCCTGGAGTCTAAAAAGAGTTGCCCAGGGTACTGACAGGTTAAGTAATTTATCCAAAGTCACACAGTAGTATCTATCAATGCCATGACTTAAATAGAGGTCTTCCTGATTCCCAAAGCCAGCCTCCAATCCCTTCCACTGTGCTGCTTCTAGTAAATGAGCTGTTAGCAGTTCTGCTATTGGAGCTCCCAGAGTTCTGAGAAACCTGTACTGGATTTCTCATTACTGTTATGTTCAATTGTGGGGGGAAAGAGAAGAGGATATCCAACAAAAAATGAAATAAGAAAATGCTCATAATTTGCTCTAGCAGCTGGAATGACCTGTCCATCTAGATTGAACGTGAAATATATTGGATTGGAAATAATCAGAATTCAACTTTCTTTTTCCCATACATTTTTTTTCCCTCTAGAGGCAAAACTACAGGCTTTTGGCACTGATAAGACTTTCAGAGGTTCATTCCCCTGCCTCCCCTTGAAAGGTTGTCCTGACATTCCTCTAATATATATTTAAATACTGCAAACACCGTAATTTAGGAATAAATGTTTCGTGTATTCCCTGGTTATGCCTGACTGCCATATCCAACAGAATGCCTTGTATATTGCAAACCTCAGATCAAACCCATCAAAACATGCCCAGACTTCACAAACTCAGAACAGCTCAAATATAGTTAATGTTGAGGACTGATGGTGAGTTAAACTTTTGAGAATCAGGTACAGATGTACCAATGACAGGAAATGCAAACTAGATAATACCATGAAAGGCATACTAATACATTGACTTGGGTGAGGATGTTTTAAGAAACCAGAAAATGATCCATTTCTACCAAGTTTACTGTATAAAAAGAAATGTGCTGGGTGTTTGCTTGCTCTTACTACTGAAAGGCTAATGCTGAATAAGGGGCAATCAAGCATCACCCACATGCACCTATTCCAGGGAATCTTAGTGCAGCAACCAACAAAAAAAGCAAGCCACAACCACTAGGTGTACAATTTACCAGTGGTTCTGGAAACTTCCAGGCTGGAGGACAGTCTGAAGTGAGTACTGCTGTTGGGTACCTCGGCAATGACTTAAGACTCTCGAAGCCTCCTAGAAATAAACAAAACAACCCTCCTTGGAGGGAGGTAACTCCTAATACCCAGGCTACAAAGAATTGCATTGCTATTAGTACTATGTCCATTCTTAGAGAGTTTCTGCCTTTCTTATTAATATGCACTTCTTAACTTTGGGGATGCAGAGGCTTATGCATTATCCCCTAGCTGTCATTAGATGCCTTCTAAACTTCAATTTGTAGTTCCAAAATGGATCAATTACTATTTGAGCCCACTCCTCTCCCCAACCCTGGATTAATGCCTGCAACTCAAAGATCCTGAGAAACACTCCTTTCCTATCTCCTATTTTCTTCTACACTTCCCAGGGAGTCTTTGCACAATTACTTAGTAACCACATATTACCTGCTTCTCTCCAACTGTCCTTTCACTAAGAGATACGTTGACACAATGGATAGAGCACTGGGACCAGAGTCAGGAAGGCTAGAATTCAAATCCAGTTGCAGATTTTGTGACAGTGTGATCCAGGTTAAGTCACTTAACCTGTTTGCTTCAGTTTCCTTAAGTGTAAAATGGGGACCACAATGGCATGTACTTCCCAAGGTTATTACTTCAAATGAGAGATTTGTTAAAGCCCTTAGGACAGAGCCCAGCACATGTAATAGAGAGACCTGATAAATGAACATCCCTTCCCCTCTATCTGCCCCACACCTTTCCCTTTTCATGGCTAGTTTCCCCATCCTGCACAAGTTTCACATAAATGTGATATAACAGCACTTTCCCTGGCCTACCACCATTCCCCCCACCACCCAGGCTTCCACCTACTGTGCTTTTACCTTTCTATCAGATAGCTAAAGCCTATGCTGGTTTTCATAAGCTATGAAAACCACAATTGATCTTTCAAAAATTACTGGTGATCTTGAGCTTTGTGCCATATAGTTGTGTAAAAACCCTTTTAGGAAGAAATGAGTTGACCATTGCAATTATGTAACAAGAAATGGTAATATAAGAATGAGAAGACAGTCCTTCCATTTGGCTGCTCCTCAAATTGTAGTAAAAGGGGAAGGAAACACATAAAAGCATTAATGCTTCATTACTTTTTTTCAATAGCCTAAAATTCTTGTCTAAATGCTATGACTGAGAGCTAAAAGGTGGCACTTTATAGCAGTAGTGTGCTGTAATTGATAGAGCTCTGGCTTCCAAGACTTGCTAAGTGACGTGACCAAGGCAAATTACTTAACTTCTCTGAACCTGTTACTCCACCTGTAAGATGAGGAAGAATGGCTCTAGTACTTACCTACAGAGTTGTGGTGGGGTTCAAACGAAATCATGTACTTTCCACTTTGCAAACTTTAAAGCTATATAAATGTCAGGTTTTATTAACTTCCAAAACAGACATGTCCTATTAACAGTATCCAATACACAGACATGTCCTATTAACAGTATCCAATACACATTCAATAAATGACTCACTTATTTAATTATATAACTCTAGAATATTCCTATCATATATTCTGAGCAGTAGAGAAAAGCTGTGTGACTGGGCAAATCCACTAACTTGAACCTCATTTTCCTTATCTGTAAAATGGGGATGATAGCTGTAGTACTCATTTCTCAAGACTGTGAAGTCAAAGAAAACATTCTATATATCTTAAAAGCACTACACAAATGACAGCTATCACATAAGCCACTATTACATAAAATTTACTATACTGCATGTATCTTGAAAGATATTGAACAAATATAAGTCTTTCAGTTGAGACCTCTGTATGTGATAGATTTCTAAGTCTTGCCTTTGTTTTCATAAGGGAACCCTTTATAATTTTTAAGCATTTTGGGGTGACCTGGCTTCCTGCTTCTGAGGCTGATTAATCCAGAGGGGTTTGGTCATGGCCTGTCTGTTGATGCTGCATATCTCCACTGGCTTCTCCTAGATCTCCCTATTCCCTGGGGTTCTTTCCCTTCCCTCTACTCCCATGTAACCTTAACCCATATTTTCTGCTCAAAAAGACTTCTCACCACATATTTTGTGAACATATTTGATAATTTATATTTGCAATAATTTGTCCTCCTTCAGACATCTTGGAAACTTATGTGTCTCTTGTTGATTTTACATCTAGCTAAAATTTTGTCACTAGGACAGATCCTCTTCGTTAACAAGGATTTTACTGTGCTAGGAAAACATAAAATCTGAATTTTGCTCTGATGACTCAAAAGCAGAGAAGCAATATCATTAATTCCCAGTTGGGTAGGAGCTTATTTATTTTATGCAGCTCGTAATAAAGCAAAATGGTCCTAACATCATCATAGGATTTTAGAGCTGGAAGGGATATACCACACAAGGATCAGTTGAAGATACAGGATATTTAGCTTGGAGGAAGACACAAAGACTTAGGTGGGTGGGGTTGGGGGCAGAAGAAGAGATATAATAGCTGTTCTCCAATGGTTAGAAGGGCTGTCACAGGCTCCAGAGAGCATAATCAGGAGCAAAGCTGCAGAGAGGCTGGAGTGAGGAAGAAATCTCTAATGATTTGAGCTGTCCAAAAGTGGAATGGCCTGACTCCAAAGGGGAAAGGTGCTCCTTCCTTAGTGGCCTTCAAACATAAGTTGGATGACAATTTACCAGGTGCACTATAATGGTGATTTGATTAGCTGGACTAGGTAGTTGGACTGAAGTCCCTTCCAACTCTCAAATTCTTTGATTCTGTGGGACCTTGCAAGTCATCTACTTCAATTCATCATTTTACAGATGTATAAACTGAGACAGGTTCTGAACAGTTCTCCAAACTTAAGCAGCAACTATCTGGTCACATATACAAAGAAACTACTATCTATAAATATGGAATAGTAACAAGGCTCCTTGCAAAGTCTGGACAATGCTCTTTACTGAACCATGCTGCTCTGGCAATGTTACAATAACTTTAAAAACTCCAGGTAAGTCAGATTCATGTGAGTGTATGCATATATGTTAAAATTATTACTTACCATACTACATGAAAAACATTTTTCATGTTGAAACCACTCTGGAGAGAAAGTGTTTATACTACTCAAGTCTCAGCTCAAGATGGACAATACTTATCTTTTCCACTGCATCCAAAGAAGGAAAAGAACATGGCACACTTCTGACCTTAGAAAGCCCCTTTGTAACATTATCCCAGGCTGTGTTTAAAATGTGGTAATAATTTTGCTCTAGGTAAGCAAACTTACTTAAACTTGCCTGAGAGAAATGACATAGGAGAGTTTAAAGTAATATAATGTTTTGAGAAAATTTGATTTTGGAATATAGATTATTTAGGCAAATAAACATCACTGAAAGTAAGGCTTACTACTGACCCCAACTAATCAAATGAAAAGATTTACAGTTAGTTCAGGTTCAGATCAGCAGGCTTGTGAAGAAACTACTTAGTAAAATCACCCAAAGGGTGACTTTTCCATGGCATGCAACTAAGAGTAAATGATAACAAGGACAATGAAGGAGGGAAGAAGCAACTGATTAGCAAGAATGAGAGAATTCAAATGACTCATGGAGAAGTCTATTTCCTAGTCTTAGCTTTCTTTTTCTGACTACCTGCACCATGTCTTCCCCTGTTCCCTATCATTACAATCTTACCTAGTTACAGTCTCTCCAGATTATCACTGATTTCCCTCCACTTTGACCCTCACAATAAAATCTAACTGGAGTTATTCAGACCTACGTTTTTGAAAAATAAAGAACTAAGAAAAGGGCTAACTTGTGCCCAGAAGGATAACGTGAGCCTGGACAGTCTTTACACAGTGTTGAAGTGAATATACTTGGGTCATTCAATAATTAATACATAAGAAAACAAAATTAACACATATACATCCTGTAACAGGCACTTTGTGGCTGGCTCAAAATAAGTGAATTAATGAAATGATCAAACTAGCAACTTTAGAAAACAAAAGCAAGTGGTTCATAATTAAGTCACTCATACCAACACTTAATTATATATATTGGTCCAAATACAGGCAGGCCACCTTTATAAAATTAGATCTTTTTGAAAGGGAAAAAAATTGATATACACTGGAAAAAAATGACACCAAATTACTGTTAGAAATACTTCTTTGGGAGAAATCAATTAGAGGCAAATAACAAAGGATTTTGCTATGCAGAAACATAAAGCCACACAGCAAGTTAGAAGGAAGTGAGGGGAAGTGGGAAAATTGAGAATTGCAAACATGGGAAGCTAGGTTTTCCATGGCTGAGAGGAAGCAGCTGCTACAAATAAATCACTCTCAGTTGTTCATTCTTCCCCCATTCCTCCTCCAGACATGTCTCCCCCTCCTTTCAGGGCAGTCTCATTATTTGTTGTAAATCCTACTGCTTCATATGAACTCCTTTCCCTACCTCTCTTGACTATTATTTTGCTCCAAACCACTGAACTCCACAGAACCTTTTCTTTTTATTTTAGAAAGAGGGACTTCTACTAAAGATCTCCCACCATCTAAATAGTCCCCTATAGCCTTGGGGATGTAGGGAAGGGAGGGAGAATTTCTGCAGTAAACTAATTTCTTAAAATTTATACAATGGTAATTTTGTAGTAAAGAACCTGAGTTAGCCCATATATCACAATTCACAAACCTGCTCCATTTCAGGGAAAAGAAAAATTCCCTTGTTTTGGACAGAAAGACGGAACACAATTTAAATGGACTCTTTGTTTTAATTCACTCATTTAGGCACCTGCCATTACTAGCAAAAATTCCCAACATACACTATGCTTACTAACTTAGGGGAAACAACTTCCTGCTGTGCTTTATGTATTTTTCCATTCAAATTGTTTTACAAAATATGCTGTATTTTTGTACTGTCCGATAAAAGGTACATGATTTAAAACAGATCCTATAGAAATGACATGTTATCAGTAATTTACAATTTAAAAAAATCCAGCCACAAAAAAAATGTCAAAGCTAAAAACAAGATTTTGCTATGAATCAGTGCTTCTATCACCCTTCTGAAAGAGAAGTTATTTTTAATGTGATGTAAAGGCAACATTGAAGATTTTTCTTTAAATTAACCACCTAATTTATCCCTAAAATTACAAAGAATCAAAGTCCCTTTACAGGTCAAGTGCAGTAAACTAGATGTTCTTTCAGCACAAAGCAGCACTAGAAGAAGTAACAGTTGTGGATGGAGTGGACTAGCTTTTCAGGGGCTGCTGCTCCAAGATTAACATACATACATCAGATGTTATTCATCCATGAGTACAGATACAAGTACAGACTGGATGTGAAGGAAGCATGTGTCACATTTAGAGCTGATAACGTCCACTGTCTTTGCATCTTTCTGGTTTGGATGACTTTTTGAAAACAATTTTTAAGTCAGGTCATGTCAGGTGGCTGCTGTTGCCAGTTGCCAATGGTGAATAGCATCACGATGAGGTATGAAAGCTCTGCACATCCCACACACCCAGCAGGGCTCCCCAGGGATGTAGGGAAGCTCATCAATGGTAACTTTCCAAATGGTTTACTTTGGGGGTGAATATGAATCCCAGAAAACAAGAAAAAAATCCAAAGCTGCGTGAAAGGGCATGTTCAGAAATAGAAGTGAGGAGCTTTCCTTCAGAACCCATTGGCACAGAAGGGCAACAGCAAGTCTTCTCTGATGGCATCCCAACATTGTATTCAGATGACCAACTAGCACTGAGAAGAAACCATATTCAACTGGTGTTGGCATTAAGCTCCTTAGCTTTTCAGCTGAAGGTCCAGTTCAAACATGCTGTGGACCAACTGAGGTACTGTTTGTCGGTACAGATCGGGGTCATCATGCACGAAGCAGAACCTCACCAACACAGCCAGATGTACATTAGCACTAATTCAAAGACTACAGTACTAGTAAAGGGATGGAATAAAATCATCAGTGAAGTCATAAGAAGATCCATGCCCCCTTTTCAATTAAAATAGTGCTATGTTGAGAAGGTGGGTTGTTGTTTTTTTGGGGGGGAATAGGGAAGGAGTACGTAAGACAGGGAGCTGTGGTCAGAACTATATTTCACAGCTGGAAGAATCATAACACTATCCAGTTTTCCTGGTTATTTCCTTATTATTATTATTCCTGGTGTTAATATTAAAAACAGATTAAAGATGGTCTAGGCTAAAAGAGTTGTGTTTACAGCATGAATGTGTTAAGATCAAGCTGCCTAAGAACAAAAAAAAAAAATCCTCAAGCAATCTTTAAATGGATGTTTTCTGACAGCCACAGAGAGTGAGAGCACCTAGGGAGAACTTCAATACCTTAAAGACCTTGGTCAGGACCACAAAGCCTGAAACATTTCTTCATTAATGCAGAGACACTACTTCTAGTCACATTGTGTTCAGGTCTGGGGATATGTCATGTAGGTTTTAATTCTTGGAGTCCTCATGATACTATTAAAACTGAGCCACTTCCAAATCCTAAAATGTTCATGACCAAAGGGGAGCAACAGCCATATATGCCCCTTTAACCCTTTTCCTCTAAGGGGATCTGCAACCCAGATTGTGGTACTTAGACTTTCTTGAACAAAAATGTCAATTACTTCTTCATCACTTTTGACAATCAAAAAAGCACATTCACCAGATACTGAAGATAAGGGGGTGCTGATGGTGTACTTTAATATCTGAAGAACTGTATGGATGGGGGGTGGTAGGGAGTTCATCAATCTCAGTGAGGATTAATGCCAATCTGGCTGGAGAAATTCACCAACTAATCCAAGGGGTTACTGTGGAAGAGCACAAGAAAAGAACTCTGAAGTACACACAGTGTGTCTACATCTCCTTTGACTTGCAAGCAAGTTGTGTGGAATAAAAGAGAAATATTAGTATCAGCTTTTGTCAGTATAATTTTTTTTCCATTTAAAGGGAAACAAAGGGGCAATAATATTTTTTTCCAACAAAGGCAGGGATCCATATTAATATAAATGTTCCCACACAACTCTTGTAAAATGTAAATGCTGATATCCAAAGCCTATGGGTTTTCCATAAGAGGTGGGCCATTCTGGTTACCCTTTTGTTAAGAGGGCATTCCACCACAAAGAGCCAGAGGTTTTCCAGATGTGTGTAAGAGAGCAGGTGCGCAAGGCAAGCAAATGAGCGCAAACAGTATTATGGAAAACATTGAGAAATTAGCTCCATGAGGACTGTGGGCTCCACAAGAGGACTTGATCGAGTAGCCTGATCTGACACAGGAAAATATAAGAATTTTGCTTCAAAGCTGGAAACCTTCCATGGGAGCCTCACACTGCTGGAAAATGTACTGCTGCTGGTCAAGATCAACTGAAGGTGCGATGCTGCTATCCTCATCTTCTGTTCCAAAGTAATGCTCAATGAGATCAAAGGCCTTCTGGTAGATTTCCTGGTTTTCATGACTCTGTAGGAATTCAATTTTATCCAGACCTGAAAGCATAAAGTACAACAAAGGTAAATGTGACAGGTGTAGATCTATGAAATTGTACAGTCCCCCAAGAAGCATCAAAATGCTTTTCATCCTTATCTGATCCTCATAGTAATCCTGTGAGGTAGGTACTAGATGAGAAAATAAATTTTTATTGCCTACTGTGTAACACTCTCCTAAATGTTTTTAGAAATATTATCTCATTTGAGAAGTATTATTATCCCCATTTTACAGATGAGTATGGTGGAATGCCCTCTTAACAAAAGGGTAACCAGAATAACTCTTAGGGAAAACTCATAGGCTTTGGATATAAGCACTTGTTTTACAAGAGTTGTGTGGGAACATTTATATTAATATGGATTCCTGCATTTGTTGGAAAAAAAATTATTGCCCAAATTATAACCCAAAGTCACCCAATCCAAAGTTCTCTACCTGAGCTGCCTGTACTAACCTTTATTTAGTAATTAGTTAAATGAATATGATTTTCATTGGTACAATAAAATAATTATGATCCTAATAACTTGAGTTTTTCTTGATGTCTTGTATTATCCATCTAAAAATCACAGAAAAGTAGATATACTCTACATAGTTTTCTTGATGGTAATTACTCTAGGATGCCATACAAAAAGAACCTTAAAATCCAGACCTACAATCTAGGAATAATACATATTTACACAATAGTCTGTAACTGCATCTGCCAGTAAGTAGGCGATCAGAAAAAGAAGAAAATGTTCAATATCACAATTTTTAACTACGACTTCTGTTTATCATAACACTGTGCTGTTGTAGAGACCAGAAAGCAAAACCAGAAGTAAGTTTAACAATTGGCCCCACTCCCACTCCTCCATATAATATGGCATACAATATTACCAAGTGATACACATTAACCAATCCTATGCTGACTTGAGGATAACATTGTGAACATAAAAGGAAAAATTTTTTAAATTAACTTTTATCAAGCTTACATACTTTGAGAAGACACAACCAATATCTTAAAGGACTATCAGCAAAGTATTTATTAAAAGTTATATGATGTAATATTTCTGGGTTTAAAGAGCTGTTCAGTAATATGATTCAGAACCTGTTTTGAGCCATATCTCATGACAGACAGTATACTTAATATCTAGTTAGAACTGTCAGAAGAGTATCAGGAAATCTTAGAGAAGGAGCACTCTTTTCTAATTGTCATTTTAGGACAGAATGGGATCTAAAGTGGGAAGGGACCTCAAAGAAGAAACCATCTAGTCCAAAGACAAGTGCATAATGCTATGATCCTGAAAAGTTTAAAAGATAAGATAGGCAACACTAATGACAAGGAACATTAGGAACAAAAAGATCAGAAACAACAAAAAAGCAGAACTGAATGCATACATCAATAAATGAGTATTTTTACTGTTCTACCTATGTCTCCTACTTCTAGGGGAGATGTCAAGAATCTGACAGTAACGCAGGACTGCCAGCTTGAATTTACCAAGTGGAATGGGGCTCTCTGCCTTCTCAGCAACCCAATTACCAGAAAGGAGTTGTCAGAGGACCCACAATTACTCAGAAAGCAAAAAGCAGGCTGAACACTCCATAGCTATAAGAGTTCAAGGACAGGAACTGGACGTAGGAAATCACAGATCTTAGATGATCCCGGAATCATTTTCTGAAGTAAGCAAGAAACTGTAGTTAAAAACCTAAGGTGATCAGGACAGATTAATCACAAAAGTGGGTTTAATTGTCATTACTCAGAGCTGGCAGAATCTCTTGACTTTCAACCTTTCCTTCCAGAGGAACAAGGCAAGACAGGTATCCAAATACCACATTTGGTAAGAAAGCAAGATAGGAAATAAAGATAGGTTACAAAGTTAAAAAACTAGCCAGGTAGGAGAATATGAATGCAGTGAAGGTGAAGGCCTTCTTGGCTCACATTTAGTTTTTATTCTACTGCAAAAATTCACATCTTAATAATGTTCTCAGCCACTAGGCAAGGATATTACAATCCGTATCAAATTTACACATCACAAATGTGGAAAAGGGACCCAGAAAAGGTGAGAGATAGCAACAAAAGCAATTCCAAGGCCATCTACTACTAAATGAAGTCTTACCATATGCTTCCTCGATCAATGCACAGTAAGGGTTAATGCCATTGCCATTCCTCTTGGCTTCTTGCTCGCCAAGCCTCAGGATGTTTTCTAAGCCATTCAGGGCAACTTGTACAATCTTAGAGTCCATGACTGTGAGGAGATCACAGAGTGGTTTGATACAACCAAGTTCCACTAGGTACCTAAACAACAAAGCAAAAAGCACTTTATTCAAATTAAGAAAGAGTTCCATTTCTCTAGATCATGTGATACTTGCACTGAGATGGTCTTGGTAGTTTAAGAGAGATAACAATAGTCACCCCTGCCTCAATCAGTCATGCTACTACTTCTAAGGATTTGCTTGGATTCCTAGCAAGGAAAAAAAAAAACTAAACACTTTTTCCATTTTTCTGTCATCACTCTGAACTGGTGTGTGGAACAGCTTGGTGAAACAAATTTGGGGAGGCTGTTGGAAGAGGGAGATGGAATACAGCTATGGAACTGTCAAAACTAAATAAATGGACAAGTAAATTTAAAAGCCCTCAAGGAACTTATACTCTTATCAAGGGAGATAACATGTAGACTCTATAAAAAATAAAGGTAGTATGAGGAGGGAGGGCCCTAGTACTTGGAGAGAATCAGGAAAGGTTTCAGGCAGAGGTGGTACTTGAACTGAACTTTGAATAAATAACAAATGATCTAGGTAATTACACCATCTGATTCTTTCATTGCTTAAAAATGCAAAATAACAATCAAAAGGTGATACCATCTACCTAGGTACCTAGCAGTAGTGTTTAATATTCACTGAACTAAAAAATTTTCCACTACAAGCACAGTCACCTCTTACTGTACATTGTGCTTACTCATACTTCAAGACTTTTTCAATATTTTACATGATATCACATATATAACCTTTATCAAACTGTTTACTCTCTTAGGGGAGAGGGGAGGTGAGAGAGAGAGAAAGAGAGGGAGAGAGAGAAAATTTGGAACTCAAAATTTAAAAAAATATTAAAATGTCTTTATATGTAATTGGAAAAAAACCCATTAAGAAAAGTTTTCTTTACCACATACATCCAAGATGCTTCCTTTTTCCTTTCCACGTAGTAACTAATGTCCCTCAAAAATCTTTTTTTGGACCACTCTAGCATTGTAGTGTCTCCCATCCTTGAACTTACTCTACTTATTAAGTAAATGACTCATGTGGTTATTAATTCTTTTACGATATATCTCTTACATTTTTTAAAAAAAATTTATCTTTCAAGTGTGCATGTTTACTGTCTCCTCACAATATTGTAAGGTTTCTTCAAAGCAAAGATTTTGCAGTTTCTACAACACATTTTACATAGAAGATTCTCAATAACTTTTTGAGTGAATTTAATTTGGCACTGATAGAGAAGACATTAAAAAAAACACAACTAGTAAAAGGAAAAGATTTTCCAGTGCTATATGATACAAACTGCAATTAACATCTTTGGAATACAATTTACTGGACTAGGAAAACAGGAGAGCAGTTTCCTTTAAGCAAAGAAGTTCACCTTTTTTTGGACAGCAGGATGTTCGACCAAGATATAATGCTACAATTCAGAGCTGCTGAGGATTTGTTTTGATCAAGACTCATGGGATGAACTAACTATATCATAAATACAGCATATAACTGGCTTAGGATCATTGTTACTTCTGTTCTAGGACACCTAGCTCCTAAACTGTGGACTTAAATTCAATCTAAGTAATTGGAAATGATGAAGTCAGCTCAAGACTAAAATCACAACTTTATTACTAAGACCTAAGGGACTGCATAGAAAATGAGACAGGCGTTAAAAGGCTTAAGAAAGATAAGCTTCATATCTTTTCATTTTCTTCGAGACTGACCCAAACCTTTGTCAGGTTTTCCCCTTAAGTCTCCAGAAAAAGTTGGGCGATCCCTATAGGCATGTTCCCTGCACTGATCCCAAACTATACACTACTAAACTACTAATTCCCTCCTCCTCTCAGGGTTATAAATATGGCAGGGGTTACATTTCAGCAGTGGGTTTGGACCAGCCCTGGCAGTAGCATTTGCCTAAATGTAGCTAGGACACGGCTGAAATGTATGTTTAAGTATAAACTGAGGTATTAATCCCCCAGAAAGCTAGGCTGTTCATTCCTTCTTTTCTTCTTTTCCATAACCTGCAGCTAAATGAACCAACTCATTCATTCCCAAAGACACAGAGGATAGAAACAATGGGCAGAAAAAGTAACTTTTTTAAACTATAAAACACATTCCTATATGAGTACTTACTTTATCTGTTCGGCAGAACCCCCAGAAGTGGCATTTGTAATAGCCCAAGCAGCTTCTTTCCGTGTTCGAAACTCAGCAGTTTGTAATATGTTAATGAGAGCTGGAAAAATGTTGGCATCTATCACAGTCTACAAGAAAAAAAATAAAAATTGCAATGATAAAGATCAATGATGACTATAGGAAAACTGCTCCTTTTAATCTAACTTTTAAAGCTAAAGTTAATTCATCAAATAATTCCTTTTGGCCAAAAAGCATGATCATCCTTTTTTTCTATCTTAAAATCTTCTTCAAACCAACTTAAAACATAATGTTCTGAAACAGTATTCTTTTGGTATTCCCAGGGTCTACCTAGCATAGTTCCTCATGTGTTGTAAAAGGTACCTAATTAACATTTACTGAATGACACTGGGCATGACATTTTTCTCTTCTGGTTCTCTTCCTACCTGTCTTATACTTCCTTTTTGTTTATTCATTCCTTGTTCTTCCTATCTCTAAATTAGTAAAGAGAAAGGAGGAAAAAGCATTTATACAGTTGCCTTTTCTATACCAGTCACTGTGCTACTTTAATTGCTTTTAACAAATATTATTTCACTTGATCTTCACAACCACCATGGGAGGCAGGTGCTACTATTACGCTCACTTTACAGATGAGGAAACAGGCAAACAGAGGCTAAGTGACTTGACTAGTCACACAGCTAGTGAGCATCTGAGAGAGGCTGCATTTGAACTCTCATCTTCCTGACTTCAGGTCCAGCGCTCCATCCACAAACACTTTTGAATTCAAATAGGCTACAAGGTTCAATCCTTTGTTCTTTTCCCTTCCCTTTCCTTCTTGTGGTTGCTCTTCACTCATTCAGCTGTGTCTGACTCTTTGTGACCCTGTGGACCACAGCATGCCAATACCATTCAGGGGGTTTTCTTGGCAAAGATACTGGAATGTCAGCCATTTCCTTCTCTAGCGGACTCTCACCCCATTGCAACGTATTTGATTATCATCTCTATTCACTTTGATGATTCCCATACCTTTATCTACATCCCTAAACTCTTACATTATTTTCAACACCTTATAAAATGTCTCTATAGTCATGTCAAAACTATTACCATTTCCTTCCCATAACCTTTCAAGCCAAGCTCTCACTTGGCACATCGATTTACTATAATAACCTAATCTCCCTATCTCCAATTAACCTTGCACACTAGCACTAAAGTAATATTCCTAAAATGATGTTTTCATCATGTTACTCCTCTACTTAAGAACTTAAAATGTCATAACATTTAAATATCTAAGCCTAACATTTTAGATTTCTCCATCAACAGGTCCTGTCTACAACTAGAAAATCATGGATTTCAAGGGTACAATACTGTCCCCGCAAAAAAGCAGCAATGGAAAGCTTGAAAGGTCTTGACCTCCAGTACCCAGTGAGATAATCCCTAAAAGACCAAAATTATAAGGAGAGCAAAGAAGTTCACCTTTTTTGGAAAGCAGGATGCTCAACCAAGATACAATGCTACAATCCAGAGCTGCAGAGGATTTGTTTTAATCAAGACTCATGGGATGAACTAACTATATTATAAAATATAGCATATAGCTGGCTTAGGATCACTGAATTTGATGTTGTCTAACACATATACAACCGCTTGGCTAATGGTTAGTACTTTTCAAAAGTTACTGGACTCTCTTCTCTTTTGTTGGCAGGTAAGAAAAAAGGAAGCTTGATAAGAACTGAAAAGTTCCCTTATTCAAAGATAATACTCGTACCCTGCCAATACAAATACATACTTTTCTACCAATTACAAATTACTTTGTGTTAGTAAAATCTTTTTCTACTCCCCTTCAAAGCTCAAGAAGATTGAGCAAGGAACAAAGAAAAGGAGGTAGGAATAAGTAAAGGTAAACTTTAAAGGTAAATCTCCTTACTTAGGATTTAAGTGATCAAAACTCAATGAATGCCACTGAATATTACCTACTATGCCACCCTTGGTAAGGAATAACAGCCTTCCTATAGCTATCTGTTCTTAATTCTAACTGCTGTCTAAGAATTTCGCCTTCTCTCTGGATTTTTTCTTCACTTTATCTTTCCTGACCTGGATCATATCTGACCTGTCTTATCTTCAAACTAATGCTGAAATACAACTTGAATACAGGAGGTAAACATAAGTAGCAAATCAGTTTATAGAAAAATGACTCAAAATTCTCAGAGTAATTCTCTGGGAAAATATGACTCAAATTCTCAAACAAAAGTCCAATGAAGAAAAAATATTTTACTTGACAAAAACAAAGGCAAACTTTAAAATATCACAAATCATCTAGAAGAAATTGGTAAATACAAAAATGGATAATAAAGGGAGAAAATGTAGAACCTAGGAATGAATTTCAGAGGATTTAATATGTGTGACCAAATAAGAACTAGAAAATGGCATAAGACTATAAAATTTGGGGTCTTCAGTACAAGAATGAACAAAAACATGATGTTTATTGTTAGTACTGAAGGAAAAACAGTTATATGACTCTGTGGAAGTTGTAAAAGTGACTTCCCTGGTTTTACCTGGATCTGAGCCCTGTTTCCGGCTGTGATATTAGATATTGTCCAACAGGCTTCTTTTTTGATAGATTCCTTTGGGCTACTGAGTAAATGCAACAAACTCTGCAAGGCTGAACAATTCAAAATTACCTGAAAAAAAGTAGTTTGGAAATATTTTTTATTATAGTAATAATACAAATACAAGTAACCCCTTAATTTTTAGCACTAACATGGATGGTTAAGATTTAGTAAGCTAACTTCACTTAGTTTCAGATAATGCTCTTAAAACCAAGTATCTACTCAAACTATTTCAGTAAAGCTTTGAAGATGAATTATTTCACTGTAACATATTCTCTATTGTTAGTTATACTTTTCTGCAACATAAAATATACTGTAAATCAATCTCCGCTTTACTCACAATTCATAAACATGGATTTTACATATGTGAAATAGGAATGCCCTTAAGCATGCTGACAAACAGTATTTATAACTAATATATGAATTAACAATTGGGAACAAGTCATCTATTTGGCCTTGGTATATCAAAACAGAATACAGCTGGATGGATAACTTGAGGGGTCAGAAAAGTTAGTCTCCTTTTTTCAAATGGATGGTCAGTCATCATCTGATGAAGAAAAGTTAACCCACAAATCAGCCCATACATTATTCAATGAGCACCTAGCATATGCAGTGCATTATGCTAGATCATGGGTGGAGAACTTGCAGCCAAGCTTGAGGCTACATGTGGCCTTCTAGGTCCTTGGGTGCAGCCTTTCAACTAAGTTCAAGTTTTACAGAACAAATCCTTTTATTAAGGAGATTTGTTCCATGAAGGACCACACTTGAGGACCACATGTGGCCTCAAGGTCTCAGATTTCCCATCCCTGAGCTAGATTAATGTTGGGAGGATATGGGGAGGCAGGAATGTACAAAACTACACTAAAACTACAAAAAAGACACTTCTCTCAATTAATTTACAAAAAGAATTTACAATGTGCATATGAAAAGTTAAACCAAAATACAAAAGGTTTACAAAGGAGTAAACATTTTGAGGAGTGGTCAGGGAAAAAGCAGAAGTAGTATTTATAATATCAGGGCATTTTAGGACTGGAAAATACCTCAGAGATTAGTCCAATCCAATGATTTTACAGAAAAAACTAAGGCATCAAGAGGTAAAGTAACTTGCTCAATGTCATAAAGCACATATTACGTTTAGGATTCAAACTTAGCCCTAATTCCAATCTAGTGCTCCTTCCATTATATTTCGCTGCCTCTAGGATTTGAATATGAGTAAGATTTCACAGGTAATAAGAGGGAAGGCTCTCTATAAAGTGGGAAAGACTGAACAAAAGCAGGAAGATAGGACAGAGTAGTGTTTTCTGAACACACTGATCAAATTGGCTAGACCACAAAAGAGGGTTTTTGTAAGGGAATACTGGAAGATAAGGTAGAATGACACCAAATCATGAAATGCTATGAAAGTCAATTTAAGGAATGCCACTGGGGAGGGAAAGAACAAAGATAATGGAGCAAAAGGAAATGATGTTGTCATAACCAAATGAGGTACATATTGAGTGCTTTTAGCTTAAAAGAGAAGCTGGCTACAATTAAGACTGGTGTATGCAGGAACTAGGAACAGCATAAGATGTAGACCATCAAAATGGAATTATTACATATAATGGAAGAAAGCAGCTATGTGCACTAAAACTTCAACATAATAAACATTAAAGGAAAAATGCTGGACATCATTACTATGAGAGCACAGAATTTATCACATACTACATTTGTGTAAATGCTGTGCACACAAAAAGTAACCTTTACTCCTTTCTCTCAGTAGAATATAAGATCCTTGAGGGATGGGACTGTTTCATTTTTTGCCTTTGTTTCCCCACTGCTTAGCATAGTGCTTCAAATAAATAGTAGGTATATAAGTAATTCTCATTAAAACTGGAAATTTATATGGCTAAGTGTATTATAACTATTTGATCATACCTGTGTCTGAACATCATCACCTGTAACAATGTTTCCTACGGCCCGTAAAGCAGGAGAAACCACCTTGTAGTCATTATGCCTGTAATTATAAAAAGATTTCGTTTTCATGACAATTTATTTAATATGATTCACCCACTTATGTCTTATATCATGCTATCTTACCACTGAATTAAGATAACCTTTGCTACTGAAATCTATGTCAAGAGTAGCACATGCTGACAGCCCTTACCAACCTGGAAAGGCTTAAATTACAGACCCAAAAGATGTGTGTTCCGTACACATCTTTTTGAGCCTATCTGAGGACTACTCTACCACTAAAAAGGATCAGAATTTACGAATATCTTGACGGAGTAAGTTGCACCAATGGACACTGTGCAAATGGCAAAGAAAACAGATGATAAGATGAAAAGAAAAATTTTAATATCTGCTTTTAATTGTATTTAAAATACATTTGCACAGACGAGAAACTAAAGTAAAGTTGTTTCAGTGCTAGCTAAGTGGAGAGAGGCTCATCACTAGATAAGTGAACTTTTTTGGTACCAATTCCTTATGAAAACATTAAGGTATGGAGGGGGTTATTATCTGTGTTAGAAGTGCACTTCAAGTAAGGCCACAAATTTTCTGAAGGGGAAGAAGTCAACCCCTTTGCTATTTTTCTTAGGGATCAATTTCCTAAAGCAATATTTGCACTGTGGGAATTAGAGTTAGAAGAGCCCTTTAGGTCACTCTTAGAGCCATGATGAATGCTTATGTCACATGGGCTTCAGTTTCTCCATCTATAAAAATGAGGGAACTGGAGTCGATAATCTCTACATCTTAGTCTCTTGAATATCTTAATATCTGAAAAACTTATCACTTCTCTCAACAGTATATTCCAGTGTTTTAATAACTTTGAGTGATGTTTTTCCTTATAATTAAAAATCTTGTGCTTTAGTTTAAATCTATTTTCTCTAATTTAATCCTCCAGAGACCTGATTAACATTCCACTCATAAAAATTCTTTATGTTTGAAGACAGTAACTGAATTGCCTCTTAACACTCTCTTCTTCAGAGAACCCTGATTCTGTGACTCTTTCATTTAATCACATTTATAACCCTTTTAAAAGGACATAGGAAAAAAAGATTATATCGTGTTTGAATTCTCCACTAGAGAATATAAATGAAAGGCTAGTTTAGATCCTGTCCTTTGTGAGCATTATAATGTGTGTGCGTACATACATACACAACAGCACCGAATTATCTCCATGCAGCTTGTGGTCAGCTATGACTAACAGATCTTTCTTTTCTGTACCTTCCTCCACTCTACAACTGTATTGTTGTCTTGGCTCTCATCTTGCCCTTATTCCTACCAAATTTCATACTGCCTTTTGGGTCATTCCTTAATTGTTTAAGTCAAGAGTATTAGCAGCCTCATCTGACCTAGATCATCTATAAATTTAAAAAACACATTTTTTAAATTCAGGTGATGAATAAAAACAGTAAATAGAAATGACTTCAATATATTCCTTATGTCTCACAAATTATTAAAAATATCACAAAACACAGATTAAGACACAATAAGATCTAATATTACTTATAAGTCATAACCAACATCAAGGGACCTATGCAAATGTAAGCGATTAAACACCAAGTGTGAGATAAATAAAATAAATGTTCACTTTTTAGTGGTACCATAGAGGATGACTTTGCCTAGTGAGCTGTCTTTGGTTATCCTACACAACTACTCAGATGCCATTATTTTCTAACCCTACAGCCTGAAGTCCTGACAAAGCAAGAATAGCAACCGGGTCTAAACAAGGAATAAATGTCATTGAGGTGGCTGGGTTATATCGGTAGTATACGTGAAATTTATAGTCTTTCCTCCTTCTGTAAAATGAGATTTGGGGGTTGTTTTTGTGTAAAAACTTTTAGTTCAACCAAAGTTCATCAAACAATCAGAAATATATAACTATTGGGAATATAAGCATGCCACCGACACAATGGATAAGGAATGAAAACACCCTCTTCTATATAAGTAAGCACCTTTTCTGAAACATCTAGTCTTAGAGAGTTACCCGGAACACTGAGAGATTAAGTCACTTGCCCATTCACACAGCCAAATATACAAGGTGATCCAAAAGCCTTAGTGCAGTTTTAAGTTTTAGTAAGTTTAAAACTTGCCTAAGACTTAGGTTATTTATATGTGTAACAAGTGGGACCCAGGTCTACCTGGCTCCCAGATCACTAATATATGGCCATAAAAATTAATACCTGAAATGACAGTCTAATAATGAAATCATTAGTTATATCTCTGAGGGTATGCTCCATGCTAAATTCTTACATGGGGAAAAGTGTGGGAAAAGATTCTTTTCCTTTTTACTTAGATTTTTCCCACATGGGTAGTTGACTCAAGAGAACCATCAATTCTGAGAAACAACCATCACCTGAACCTAGCCTTACAATATTCTCAGGAGGAAAGGATTAAGTATCAGCTGTAGAAGAAATAATCTTTAGAGTAAAGAAAGAGCTATAAAATAGTAACCACCTTGAATATCCTGCTTTCCCTGAAAATCACAATCTTTCATTGAGCCATGTAAATAAGAACAAAAAATATTGCCTAACAAAACTACATTAGTAGTGTTATTTTCAGATGACAGTTGTTGGAAGAATAGGGCATCTTCTGATACCAGTTTATAATTCTCTCCTACCTTCTACTGATCTTTGAAATCTTCAGGAAGGGAAACAGCATGTCAGAGCTATAAGATCACTGGTGGTGGCTAGAGAGTACACTCCTCCCTCTGTGTTCTTTTGGGGGATGGCATATCCCTGCCTCCCTGAATAATTAGCTTGGGTCCATAAAATATTGCCCTAGGGCACAGAAGCAGGTAGCAGTCCTCTTTTTGACCCTACATCCTACTAAAGGCAAAAGATAAGGGCTTAAAGGTTGTACCCACAAACAACCCAGGGATGGAGCATATATATAATAAACAAGGCAAACGAGAGACACCCTCCCCCCTAAAGTAATAATACATCAGTACTTGCAACCAAATAAAAAATTCTGACCACTAATTAGAAGACTAATAGACAGAAACAAAATGACAGATATTAAGTTCTTACATCAGCAGCTCCACTAATCTCCTACATACTCCTGCATCAATTACTGCTTGAATTTTATCATTGGGTCCATCTGACAGATATGAGAGTGCCCAGCATGCGTCGGCTAGCACATCAGTGTCATTAACAAACAGCAACCAAGAAAGTACATTCAGACAGGGGGAAACCTGCAAAAAGAAGATGACATGAGCTGTGAAAATTCAATCAAGCTGAAAACATTCAAGAAAACAAACAGGCACTTACCTGATGATCTACTGGGCAAACTGTACCTGTGTAGTCTTAGACTTACAAGCAGAAAATATGGCCTTTTAAGTTTGCTTTATGGAAGCAAAAAAATATCATACAGAAGAGACTCATATACAATGACTTTAATGAGATTTCTAGAAAAATCAAACTATTTATAGAGTCAAATTTCTGATAATGCTTCAGTGAGGGTTAGAGTTAAGAAATCTTACATTTTGGTTACCTTCCTTCAAAAGAGGAAAACAAAAAATCCAATCATTTCTAAGGTTTCTAATTTAGAAACCTAAAGTAGCAGTTAAATTCACTTAACAAAAAAACAAATCTAGCCAAAGGGGAAGCTCTCAATTTCCTTACCAATAGGTAACAGTACAAAACACTTTAAAATAGTTTTTTAAATGTGGGTCATCAAAAAAAAAAAAAAAAAGAATCACAATTCCTCTTTCACACCTGAAATTGGTCTCTGTTTTTTCTCTACGTACTTTTTCTGCAATTCTCAATTTTTCACAAACATATACCTTTGCAAAATCTGGAGATGGATTTTTCCCTCTGCAGAGATTAGACAAGGCCCACACTGCATTCCGAGTCATGGTCAAACGGTTCTGCTTGGAAAGTAGCCTATAGAAACACAAAAAATTAAAATGTAATTTTTGGTCGAGTGGGTGGGGAGGCAGGGAAACTTCTGCTGTTATTGAGTAATAAATTAAGATTTGCTTATCTACAATAGTAAACCTCATTAATTTGGACTATATAAATTTAGAATTTTGACCCTCAATTCAAGGTCAGAGTGGAATAAAAATAACTATCATTACCATCATTATTATTACAAGTTACTACAACTATGACTGCTAACACAGAGTACTTCCTAAAGTTCACAAAAACATTTTATATACATTCTCATTTGATCCATAACCCTGTGTAGTTACCATAATCCCCCATTTATACAGATGAGGAAACTGAGGCTTAAAGAAGCCAAGTGACATACCCCTGGTCAAAGAATTAGCACCAAAAGTCGGACATGAATCTAGGTCTCTTCTGCCTCCAAAAACAGTACTCTTCCAACTATCCCATTATGCCTCAACTAGAAAGTAGGAAATCTAAAATTACTTCCAAAGCTACAGTGGATTGTGGGCAAATAGAAATATTTTCCTTCCACCAAAACTTTGAACTCAAGCACAAATGACAGATACTCACTGCAATAGAGGGGGAAGAATGTTGCAGTCTAATACATAGTCCCTACACATGGTGCTGTCTCCAGCGATATTACCAAGAGCCCAGACTGCCTGTGAAAGAAGGACTGGTTAGTCAAGAGTTTCACAGTAGATTAATCCATCTTAATAAGAGGTAGATGCTACCATTACCTATTAACGTATCGCTCCTACGTTAGCCACCTAGTACATTATATCTAAAAATACATGATGACATTCATCTCATGACTAGCAAGTGGAGGACAGAAGGGCCTGCGTGCTATGGTCCATGGGGCCGCGGAGAGTCAGACACCACTGAACAACAACAACAGAGTGATCTGATGGCAAAGATTCACATTTCTAGGGGGAAAGAAGAAGGAAGGAAGCAAACAAGAACAGATTGAGCGCTTTCTATGTGCCAGGCGCCGCACCGAGCGCGAGGGATACAGAAACAAGCAAAGTTCCTGGTTCAAGAAGTTTACATTCTACTGGGGAAAGATAACACACAAAAGGAAAATGAAGCAGGAACGGGACACGGAGGGAGCACTAATAATTACCCCACAGTGTGAACTAGTCAATATTAGTACCAAATTGTAAAAGGGTTCCATTAAAGAACACATTCCTTGTTTCTGTTAATAATCAATTAACTTTTTCAGAAAATATACTTTGTAATGGGACTGAAGTTGTTAAGAAGTATCTTTTTTGTCAAAACTATTTAAATTTGGAAAAAAATATCTTTTAAAATATGCATTAAGGAGATAGCTAAAATTGAAAATAGTCAATCATTTTTATTACTTAAATTGACCATAGCTGACCATATGGCCTAAAACCTGAAGCACTCTTTTTTTAAAAGTACACTTTTAATGTGTTTTTTCAAATTCAAAACAGAATATCATCACTTACCTAGTCTCTCTTTCTTCCCCTTTGTCTCAGAGAAAAAATATCCCAATATTTAAAGTTAATTTCACATCCTCTTATCCTTGATCCTATCCTTTCCCTTACCTACCCCTCAGAAACTTGATTCAGCACTCATTTCTTTATTGTGACATTTTTAGTATACATCATGTAATGTCTCAGCACTCTTGTCCCTCTCAAGTCAAAGTTCTTGAAATATGAATATGATGAAATGATGAAAATATGAAATGATGAAGAACAAAGGAAGCATAACTGGAACTAAGAGAAACATAATGACATTAGCTTTTAAAAAGCAACAAAACTAAGCCTAATATAATGACCAACATTATGGTCCTGGAGAACAAATGATGCAATCACCTCGCTGAAGAGGAAGGGCATTTAAGTGTAATGCATTGCATATGCGTAGCTGATTACTTTTGCTTAATTGTTTTTCTGTTAAAAGGGACGGGGAGTTTAATGGGCAGAAGTGACAGTGATACAGCAGGAAACATCTGAGGTTGTTTTAGAAAGAAAAGGCATCGAGTAAGACATTTTCTTAAAAAAAAAAAAAGCAATCTAAAGTTCATGCCTTCACCTCTTTACCATTCAACTCTACTAGCTTTCCTCCCCCTCCTCCTGCTGAAACTTGCTCTAAATGGTCGAACCAATTATCAAATCCAAATAAGCTCCACTTCCCCCTTTAAATTTATTTTTATTTCTTTTATCATCCCATCAGACTCATCTCCAAACATATTCCACACCTTTTCCTATCCAGTGAGTCTTGTAACAAAGGTTTAAAGAAAGAAAGCTCAACAAAACCAATATCTACACTGAATTCAATGGTGACTACTTTCCATCTTATGTCATCTTTTCCAATTTGCTGCATTTCTCCTGAAATTAAGTTTTGGAAGTAATCTTTCCCAGAGTTCAATGCCCTTACTTTGATCATCTTTTCCTCCTTTTCCAACTATATCTCTAACTACTCCTTTGCTAGCAACCTGAACTCTTTAAAAGTTCTCTGAAGCACTGTCCACAGGGGATCCCTCCAACTCACTGACTTTTTTGCAAGGACAAGAAACAACAGGTCAAAACCTACATTTACTTCTTATGACTGAGTCACTCTCAGTTTCCACTTACAGTAGTGGTACCACCGGTAACCCAGACAACCAAGTCTTCAATCTCTGACTCACGCCTGTCCGCCACCTCCTGCATCCAATCAGTTGTCAAGCACTGCCAAATCTTCCTGGGTTACCTTGCGAGAACCTCTACTCTCTTCTCTTACTGTTACCATTCCAGTAAAGGTCCTTATTCAGTTGAACTACTTACCTTCTTGATTCTGCCTCCTCTCCAATAAATAATATCATTTCCAGTTTCAACATTCTAATACATAGATTTGGTTATTGTTCTCCTCTGCTCAAAACTCTTCAAAGCCTCCAACTGAGCAAAATCAGATCTCCTTGGTAGGAGGACTTGAAGAACATTCCAGACACTTCATCCCTAACTTACAGCATTTGTGCTGGCTGACTCCCATGTATCTGGAACTCTTTCCTCCTTATCGCTTCCTCCTGGCTTTCTTCAAGACTCAGAAATAAGATTTGCTATAAGAAGCCTTTCCCAGCCATCCTTATAGTGCTTTCTCTGAGGCTATCCACAATTCAACCTGCCTACACCTTGCTTGTCTCCCGAATTAGACTGTGAGCTCCTTCAGAGCAAGGACTTTCTTAACTAGAAGAATTACTTCAAAGAACCAAGCCATGTCAGTTATCATAGAGTATTTTTTTTTAATCTTAAAACAGTAGGATGAAAATTTTTATTTCAAAGTAGAATTACAATGTTTTTGCATCAATTATGCTCTTGGTCCTTCTAATTTTTTAAAAGGTCAGTTTTTTTGTAAGACTAGTTAATTCTATAAAAATTCTATCAATATGTAGTTCTGTATAATCCTATATACATATTCTGCATATATTTTTTCCATGCAATCCTTTATAGGTACTTAATTTTACATAGCATAGATACTATACACAAAAACAATGAATACAACAGCATTTTTTCTGAATTGATGGCCAAATAACCAGTGCTATGTTTCACAAAATTTTTTGCTCAAAAGAATTCACAGTATCTACATTCCAGACCTGAAAATACTTTTGTTGTACCAAATTTGTGAACATAATATCATTCACTCCAACTGTACTTTTTTTGTCCAAGTTTTCAATTCAACTAATATTAGGTTTATAAAATATCCTCCTCTGAGAAACCATGGATTGATGTGGATTTTGTTTATAAAATCCTATTTAAATAAGGTTGAAAGGAAAATTTATCTCAATACTAAAGCCTAATAATGCTTTTTTGCCAGCCAATTTGAATTCTCTTTTATATTTGTTCCTTTACCTGCTCCTGGACATCTTCAAATTCTGAGCTGAGCAGCTCAATGAAGATTGGCACAGCTCCTGCTTGAATCACAATTCGAGTCTGAAGGGAATTTCCTGAAGCAATGTTTGTCAGCACCCAAGCTGATTCAAACTAGGAAAATAAAAATAATTTTTCATTGGTAAGTTCACAACTTATGTAACATGAAGAACACTCAAGGGTTTCTCTATGGAGAAGTGAGAATAAGACAACATTATTAACAGTAGTTTTCAGCAGGTTAAGGGTATTACAATAGATAAAATGAAATTCTAAAACTAAGTACTCACAAACTAAAGGAACATTTTGTATGGCCTTTTATACCTCTTCAATGAATCACCAACTATAATACTTCTGGATCATACCATCTGATCTGATACTATTGCCATCTGGTCCACCAGGATTTTTTACTCACCCTGATGTTGACCCTTCTTATATGTGTCGTCTCCTCCAATTAGAATGTTAGCTCCATGACAAAAAGGACTGTCCTTTTTCACATCCCCCACATTTAGCACAGTCTTTTGCATATAGTAAGTGCTTAATAAATGCCTTTTCACTCATGCAACATACAGAATGACTAACTTTAGATTAAGTAGGTGTTGAAGATAAATCAAAAACAAATAAATGAGTAAGGCCTTTTGGTAGGGTTTGTCAGTGCAAAAGTTTAAAGCAAAGGTGGCACAAAAATACATATAAAATGATAACTAGGATAAAGATAAAAATAACAGAAATGACAGAGGAAGAAAAGGGTTGTCTTCCAGTAATGAGAAGTTTCTGAAATATAAGGTATAAGAATTAATAAGTTAAGACAAAAGCATATTGGATAAATTATTACAGGAAAAACTCCTGGTCTAGATGGAGTTGCAGGACTCTTTCAAACTTTAAAAAACAGTAACTATACTACACAAATTATTCCCCAAAATCCTTTCCATGTGACAAATACAGTCCTAATATCTAAACGAAGGAGAAACAAGGCAACAAAAGAGAACTAAAGATCATACCATTAATGAACGCAATTCAAAACTTGTAAATAAAATCTTTGCAAAAAGATTATAGCTTCTTATCCAACAAGCATCTACTGTGATCAAATTGGATTCATATCAAGGATACAAGGATGGTTCAAAATTAGGAAAACAATTAGCATAATTAATCACATTAAAAACAACCATCCAAAACCACATGATTATCTCAAGATATATAGAAAAGGTCAATGACAAAGTTCAACACATATTTATACTAAAAAAAAATCTACAAATCAGTAAGTCACTAAGTATGTCTTAAGTACCCACTACATGGCAGGTGCTATGCAATATAGATATAAAGGTAATTTTTAAAAATACACTGATAACAATTACCTAACTAGAACCCAAACTTAGCACTGTATGCAATGGCAAAAAAGCTTTCCCAAAAAATACAAGAATAAAGAAATAAGGTCCCCTTTTCCAGCTATTATTTGATATAGTTCTAGAAAAAGAAAATAAAGGCATATAAGAGAGACAAAGAGAAGACAATAGTATCTCCTTCTGCTGATAACATTAGTTTATTTATAAAATACTAAGTCATCTATTATATCTGTACTTGAGCTTGTTTTCACTGAGGGTGATGGGCCGTTCCTGCCAGTATCCAACCATTTCATTATCATATTTGTCCATGTTTGGGAAGCATATTTATTCATGTTTAATCACTTGCTACCTCCATTTTATCACTCACTCAACACTTCTAAACTCTGAACAACACGGTTTTCATTTCAACCCTTAATACAGTCTTGATTGAGTCTGCTTAGCCCTCAATCTTTTAGACGCTTCCTCAGGAGCTGGCAAAGCTAATCACTTCCTCTTGTATTAATATTTTCTCTTCCCTTGGCTTAACGGATTACTGGACTCTCATGGTTCTTGTTTCTCCTCAGTTGACTCTTCACTGTTCTAACACCTCCATACTGGCAATCCTTAAGGTCTTGTCTTTGGCCAATTTTCTCGCTCTCTCCTTTTTCTCTCCCCTCCCCCAGACTCTTATCCATCCCCACAAAGTGACTTTAATACACATGAGTCCTAATCTTTACCTCTGGCCATTAACTTTTCTCCTGAGCTCCAGGACTAATATTTCCAAGAACCTACTGGATCACTCTGCTGGGACACTCTACTGACACTCAAAATTAAAACCAATTCCGCATGTTTTCCCCCAATCTGTTCTTCCTTTTAGCTTCCTGTTTCTGTTAATAGAAATACTGTTGTCTCTTTTAAAAATAGCACTTTTAAAATTTACAATGATTTGCTTCTATACAACATTTTATGGAGGCAGAAACTGAGATTCAGGAAGGTAAGTGTCCATGTCCACATTGCTAGTAAGGCAGTACCACTCTTTCAATCACTTAATTGCCCAGTCATTCCCAATCACTTTAGACCTTGGTGTCATCCTTGCTGCTTCTTCCTATCCTGCACACCATATGAAAATCAGTCTCTAAGATGTCATTTTTTCTCTGTGATATCACAAGGAACTATTTACTTCTCTGTTCCCATTGTCATTACCTTAGCTTCAGGTCCTCATTATCTGTTACCTAGCAGATTATTGCAATAACCTCCTATCTACCATGCATACTGATTAACTTCTCCCATGTCCGTATCCAAACATGTTACTTTTTGGCTGGAAACTCAAAAGGATTTAAAGGCTTTTCATCATCTCCTCAACAAAATACAAACTCCACAGCCTAGCAATCAAAGCCTCTTACAATCTAAGCCCAATCTACTTTTACAGGTTTATGTTATAACACACTGTGCCAACACATCTCATTCCCTAAAGGGACTCCAAATTTCCATCCTCTTGTCTTTAAAAAAAGAAATGTATTCTGCTCCCCCACTAAAAGCTCACCCACCATTCAGAGCTCAGTTCAAGTCCTCCACCCTCCAGAACTTCTGATCCCTCCTCTAAACTCTGCTTGTGATTCTCACACACTTACAGCATTACATTATTTGTGGACGCATCTTCCTACTAGACCACAGATTCCTTAAGGCAGGGACAATGTCTTATTTATTTTTCTATCTCTTTCAGTGTCTTGCACATCATAGGTACCCAATAAGTTTAAATTATTTACATCATTAATTTTTTAAATGTGAACAAAAATTGAGTAATAGCTAAAATTCCAAAATTCAACTTTTTTGCAGTGACAGGCAAAGCAATCAAATCAAGTACTTTTAAAATTTAAAAGCATTTAAGTACGATGATTGACAAATCTCCAAATGAACAATTTCTTTTAAGAACTTTCACTTTAAACAAAGAAATTATCATCTGCAGAAAAAAGTGGCAGCCAAAGTAAATTTTATTATACTTATTTTTCTCTTTTGGTTATTTTTTCTTTATTTGCATAGGGCCCAGTCTCATGCTTTTGTAAGTGTTCTAAGTCTGGCACCATGTGGAGGAGAACTAGGCAAGCCATCAAAGCAGTAAACATTTTCACCATCTCTCATGATGAAGAGGTTATTAAAACCAGCAACAACTGGAGAATTTGTGGGACATTCTTATGATGCTTTCTCTTTCCCCTTCTCAGTCTCTACCTTCTAGTGATGGGTTCTTTTGAGAGGGAAAATGAGAAATCCAAAGAAGGTGGAGTACTTCTGACCTCCCATCAAGTTTCCCACTCCATGCTGAAGTACGCCTGGTCCCCCTTCTCCATTTGGATCAGGACTCTTGCTGGCCACTTTGCAGGTCTCACTGTTTCCTAGCAAATGCTAGGATCACTGGTCGCCCATTTTACATCAGGCTCACCTAGAGAGCAAGTGAAAAGAGAGGCTCATATCAGAAAAGTAAACCTAGACATCAAACCCTGCAGTGAGCAGGGCCTGAGCTCTGAATAACCTTCCAACAAAAAGCAGAAGGACCAACAAGAAGGGTAAGAAAAGGTTTACTGCAGTTTATTGTTTTAAGTCAGGAAGAGGGAGGGACAAAGGGAAAAACAAATCAATTTCATTAAATTCATAATTTTAAGATACAGCACCTCTGGTCCAATATTTCGGGCTGTAAAATAATTCACCTTTCGTTTTCAGCTGCCTTTATAAGGCAGGCATGAGGGTAATAAAGCACCTCACTAAAGCAAAGAGATATCAGAGATGACAGATCCAAATGGAAAGGGCAATCAGAGAGATGAACTCAGGAAACCTAGGATGAGACAGCCAAATTCCATGGCTACAGCCCAGGGCAACCCCAAGAGAATACTATACATTCCTAGTACTACCTCTATTCCCAAAAGGGATAGGTTAAATTGTAGTATTCTGACCCAGCATACTCAGCCTCCTTCTAAAAAGCTGATGTCCTCAGATATTTGAGCCCTTAGTGCCACTGAACTGGAAAATACTCTCCCGTACAGACACAATGTCACCAAACCTCCACATCTCATACGATAGCAGTGGTCGAAGAAGGAAGATAAAGGTTGGTTACAGACTGGTTTCTCTCAGGTAAAAGATTGGAAAAGGGCACTGGCTGTAATGTCCAGAATAAATATGTCTGTCCCTTGTAACTAACTGCTTCCTCCTTAGATCCTGAGCATTTCACTGACTTTAAAAGCAAGAGAGATTCCTCTTAGTTGGAGCCAGGCAGTGAGGAACACTTCTCTAGCAATGTTGCATTCCTGTCTCTTGCTCTCCGCCTATGAGGATAGATTTTTATCAACAGTGCTGAAGGTAGAGCAGTACTCAAAAATTCCCTTCTGAATTTGATCAGAGTGCAATGTGGCTTTTTAGCCAAAGGGTAGCAGAGCCAAGGACAAGTTGCAACCTAAGGCCTTTTCAAATAGCCAGGAGCATATCAAGCCAGCTGGTATTCTACTCTCCACCAAACATATCCCTTCCTCCCCATTCTCACCTCCCAAGTAATTTAGAGCTTCTTCCTCACTTGAATAAATGGCAGGGTATGATGATCTTAATCCTTCTAGATACTTGGATTAAATTTCTGGAGGAATTTTTCTAGGGCTCAAATATCCAGAAGAATCATAGCAGATGATATTAGAATGTTACAGGATTATGTGATCTAGCCAGGAGAAATAGCTGATAACAGGATTATGCTATGCTCCTTTGGCATAAAGTCTACACATGGAGTCTGAATTGTCTCACTCTGGAATTGCCTGATTCATTTTTCAATTTAGGGTTATAAAACCTTTATGCCACATTATAGCACTGAGTCCTGAAACTACTTATAAAAGCTAAGAACTAAGAAAGAATTCTGTAACTCTCCCCTGGCATTCTTAATTCCTAATATGGGGTAGAGATTTCTTTTTTCATATTACAATCATGGACAAAACAACTCAGTTTTTCCACTTTCCCTACCTCCCTTGTCCAATTAAAAATATACAATAGACTGCAGTAAAGTTCCTTTGGTTTCCTTCCCAGAAGGTTGTTTGAAGCTCAGGCTCTGTTCTCTGCAGTACTGTTTGTCTGGATTTACTCTTCTGATATAAGACTTTTCCTTGCTCTCTAGGTGATCCTGATACACAGATGGCTGATGACCGTCCTGGTCTTTGCCAGGGAACAAAATGTAACACAGGAATCATCTAGTAAAACAGTCCTGATCCAAATGGAGAATGGGGATTGGGTGAATCTCAAGCTGGAACAGGGAAACTTGATGGAAGACTGAAGTACTCTACCTTCTCTTGATTTCTTGTTTTTCCTTCTTGAAGTAATTCATCACTGAAACAGAGTGGATGAGAAGACAGAAAGCAGGGGTGGGAAGAGATTAAAAAGAAGAGATATCTTGAACAAGTTCTACAAATTTCAAAATCATAGTTCCATGTATATATGCAATGCTCTGAACAGTGAGAAATATGGAGACCAACAGCAAGTAAAACCTACAAAATGACTGCTATCTCCCAGCTTGTTCCACTCCCCATGTAGCACCAGTCTTAGACCAACGTAGAATCCTGAGACCATGGATTGAATAGTCAAATAACAGAACTCAACAATCATCATGCTTAGTTTAAGAAAAAGAACAGCCCAATATACACAACAATGACAGTAAAATAAATGAAAGCTATCAAGGATGCCACTTTTTTTTGCTCTTTTAGAAACATGTTTAATATGTTCTTAGTAAACTGAGATCAATATAACAATACAGATATCTGGTGATTTATTTGACTCTTCATTAATTTCTCAAAGTGATCGCTAAAAACCCCAAAGATTGGTTTGACAATCTATGGCAAATTTATTTCTGAAAATGATCTAAAGTAATTCCAAAGGGAACTGTGGCATTTTGATGCCATTTCTGGTTCTGAATCAATTGGTAGTACATTAAATGGTTACATCTGTCACTCCAAAACAGATTGAACATTAGTTGATCATCTAGTTTGTCACATAAATCCACTGGCCTAATCTACTTTAATATCTCATTTATAGATCATCCTACCTTTACATTTTCCTCCTTCTAATCCCTCTTTCACATCAGTGACAAAATAGTTTTTCTTATGCCAAGATGTGTTTAACAACGAAAAATTTTCAGGGGCTCCCTCTTGCCTATCAAGATCAAATGCTTCTGCTTCCAAAATCTGCCACCACACTATCTTTCCATCCTTAATTTAAGTGACTCTCTTCTATTTGGCTTCAGTTGAATTGGACTACTTTCTGACCCCCAAATTTGTGCTATCCTTTGATGCTTCCAGAACTTTGTTCATAATAATATTTATACCTAGAATTCTTCTATTCCTTATCTTATCATATTGTATTTCTTTCCATTTTTTATAACCCAACTCAAATAAAATCTCTTCCAAAAAAGAACGAATTTCATGGCTGAACAAGCTGTGGTATATGAATGTAATGGAATACTACTGTGCTATAAGAAATGATGAATAGGTGGACTTCAGAAAAACCTGGAAAGACTTATATGAACCGATGCTGAACGAAGTGAACAGAATTGTACAAAATAATAGCCATAGCGTGTGATGACTGACTTTGATAGACTAGCCCTTTTCAGCAATGCAAGGACCTAAAACAATTCCAAAGGACTGATGGAAAATGCCATCCACATCCAGAAGAACTATGGAGTCTGAATGCAGAGCGAAGCAGACTATTGTCTTTTTTGTTTCTTTTTCTCATGGTTTCTTCCATTCATTATACAACATGACTAATGTGAAAATGTGTTTAACAGGAATGTATGTGTAGAGCCTATATCAGACTGCATGCCATCTTGGGGAGGGAGTGGAGAGGAAGGAGGAGAAAATTTGAAACTTATGGAAGTAAATGTTGAAAACTAAAAATGAAGAAATTAATTTGAAAAAAACAGAAAACTGATTCCCAATAAATGGTGACAATCACTGTCATTCTCATGTAATACTGTACATTATAGCTATCTGTGTTGGTGTCTAACCTCTCTACAATGTACTCCTTAGGCTCAGGAGTCACATGTTATTTAAATATATCACTTCTTAGTATCTAAGACATAACAGATGCTCAATAAATATCCATTAATTAATGCTCTTGTATCATGTATGGACTGGGATATCAAAAGACAAGTTCTATGAATTACTCTTTCAATGGGGAAATAATCCAATATTCAAACCAGAGTTTCCTGATATTGCAATAGCATGGTAGTCAGACCAAGAATACTAAGTAGCCACTGGTAACTCAGTAACAGTAACTTTAGACTCCCTTTTACGTCTGTGACAACTATAAATCAAAGATGAGACACTACAAACAAATGTTCCACGATAAAGGTTTCCTCTACCACAAGACTTTTTAGAAAATAATTGTACATAGTTATCAACTCAAAAAGAAGTTAACTCTAATGACAAAACTGGAGGGTGAATACTTGGAAAACTATAGTTTTCAGTGCGCCAATGGTGTTCTTTCACCCTAAAGTAACACACAAAAAAGTGAAGAAAAGTTCATACCTGTAATGTACAGTTCTCTTTTCTTTTGAGGAACTCCACAAACCTGGCCACAACTCCTGGTGTGCTGATGACTTCATCAATTGGAGGATTAGGTTCTGTTTCCCCCCAGGGGAAAAAAAAAAGGAAAAAAGTTTAACCTTTAATTTGTATGTATGTATGTTTATATATGTATATATGCATATAGGTGTGTGTACACATATGTGTGTGTATGTATACATACATACATACATATTATATGTGGAGAGAAAGAGTAGCTCTGAAGTACTCCATAATGTTTGCCTCATTCCTTTGTTTTCCCTTTGAAAGGTTCACTACTAAATGAAATGGAGAAATTTTATACTAGTAATGAAGCTTTAGCAAATGAGTTCTGTTCATTTTTGGGAACAGAAATTTAATTTCAAAATCATAATTATATAAGAAATATAAAAGTTTAGTGCTGGAAGTGAACTTAAGGGGTCATCTATCCTAACCCCTTGATATAATGGTGCTATTACTTCTTAATGGAATGATAGATCATAGATCTAGAGCTGGAAGGGACCTCGGAGGCAATCTAATCTAATCCCTTCATTTAACAGATGAAGTTGAGGTCAAAGGAGGTTAAGTGATTTGCCCAAGGTCACAAGGCAGTATAAGGCACAGACAAGTTTTGAAGCCCTGTCCTTTCATTCTAAAAACAATAGATATTCTGCTGCACCAGAGTATTTTCCCATACTAATACTGAGATGTTAATATATGAGAAAACTGGAGAACTGAAGAGGATATGTGACCCTGGGCTTCTTCCCTCCATCAGACTGGAAATGGTAGAAAATGGATAGTTCCCCCCAGATCCTCTATTTAAGGAAGGTACCTAGGTCAGCCATCTATCTCATAACTTCTCACCAGCTGCACTCATCAGGACTTCATCATGGTCTCCAGAAACTCATCTTGCAAGATCACACCAGCCTTGGAACTCTAACTTATTTAGTATTCCTTGCTCCTGGGACTGCCCCACTCCCCTTACATTGGAGAAGGTAGAGGGCAGATGTCAGAGTTCTCCTCTCTGATTTCACCACTTCTATGACTGATGGTCTCTCCTTTAAAAGATGCCAAGTTCTTAGTGTCACACACTAATCAAAACTTTCTTCTAATACTGATGTTGTTTCCCTAATAAAGCATTTATTCCCTGCCTTGTCCTGCATTGTATGAAAGTTTAGACTAAATGACCATTAATGTTCCTTCCAACTCTAAAATTCTAAGACTTATTTGAGTCAGGGACAAAACCTCATTCAACCCTAGTTAATTATGTGGAATTGACCAAACACCACACACCCTCAGACCATCCAAACCTCTGACAATTGACTAAATATTTTCAGTTCTAAACTAGCTACTTCAGTGGCAAATTAAGTACATTAAAATTGGAAATTACTTTCCTTTCACATGATCTCTTATTTTTCATCAAAAAAGTGAATGAGGCTAAAAGGAGAGCCAAGATCTCTTAAATTTAAATCTGAGTTGTTGAATGCTACTCCAATTAAGTGGTCTTTTATGCGGTAAGTTAGAAACGAGACAAAACATCTTGGTTACATCCATTCTAATCAAAGTGGGAAAAGTAAGCCTGTAAGCATGGATTATAAATTATATGTATTTTTCTTCTGATAAGAGGGCAGCTTAAAATAGGCTGATCTATAGTAAGGAATGTGCTTTGTTAAAGTCATACTATGGAAATATGTATAAAATAAATACTTATAATAGATTCATAATTTACCTTTTGAAAGTAGTTTTCTAAACTTCTGGGTTGCTGAAAGTTGCTGCTCTGGGCTATTGGAGAATATCATTTCAATCATATCAGAGGTAATGACACCACCCTGGAATAACACAAATTCCAAATATAATCAAATAATAGTTTTCAGAGGGAAACTAAATGAACATACTAGTACAGGTTCACAAAAAATTTTTAAAGAAAAATTTAAAAGCATAAATAATGCAACTATAGATAATCACATGAAGCTAGGTTTAACTTGATTTAAATTAAAACATATATTAAAATAAGATCTGAGTTCAAGTCCTGCCTCTGATATAGATTAGCTATATGACCCTGGGCAAATCACTTAACCTCTCAATGTTCTATGTATCCCTGTAACACTACAAATTTGTGGAAAAGTTGCTGACTTTCCTTTATGAATGAAATCAGTCTTGTCCCTAGTGCTATCCTTTCAATTAGATGCTCAAGGAACCTTAGGAAGTGATTTCCACCAAGAATACTACAGCCAAACTGTAGACATTGAAAAACAATAGAGAGAAAACAAGGTCAGTACAAGAAGTCAGATCAGAAAAAAAGAGGGCTTTCAGGTAGGATTCCTTCACTTTAATAATTACAGGTAACTTGACACTTTTTCAATTCAGTTCTACTATAAAAAAGAAAAATGTGTCTCAGACCTTTCTCTACTCACACCACAAACCAATTTACCAGATTATAACACAAGTATCTGTATGTCTCCCCAATAGATTGTGAGTTCCTTGAAGGAAGTGAGTACATATCTTATTCATGTTTATATGTACTAGCACTAAACCCAATACCATGAACACAGAATGTATTTGATAAGTGCTTGCTAGATGGTCATTTAAAAGGTTTTTTTGATGAATTGATGGGAAAACTTCAATCTGAGTATTTATCAGGTTGACATGAATAAAGTCTATGTAGAATATATCACAAATGTGGCTGTAAAGATTCCAGGCTTCAAAACTTCCAAATGAACTTTGGCATATACAGTGAGTGACTACGTACAGTGAGAGCCAATCATATGCCCACTCAATACTTTTCTTATGATTTAAGTACCACATGTCTGCCTGTAGTTCAGTGAAGTTACCTCCAGATGGTGATCTTTTCTACGTGGCACAACAAGCAGCCTATTTAGAATCACTGAAAATCAATTCTGAGGAAGGCTCTCAAGACCTTATTTTTAGAGGTATAACAGACACCTCAATGGAGGTTAGCTCTCAAAAGTGCATTCTGATCTACTCAATCAATACCTTTTTAAAACAGTAGACAAATGTCAGCAATACAATGATTTAAGACCATTTTGAAGGTCTTATGATGAAAAATGCTATCTACCTCCAAAGAAAGAACTAGGGGAGTTTGAATGTAGAGCAAAGCATACTTGTTTATTTTTTCTAAAGGTTTTTTGTCTGTTTTATTTCACAACATGACTAATATGGACATACATATAACAGCACATGTGCCTTCTCAATGGGAGAGGAGGGGGGAGAATTAGAAACTCAAATTTTAAAAAAAAGTTAAGAACTGCATTTACATGTTATTGGAGAAGGGGATGAAATATTAAACAGAAATGGAAGGTTAATGAGCAGGCATCAACATTCTTGGCTGATTTAATCCTCCATATGGTAGAAGCAGAAGAGCATGCCTCCATACAGACATGATGACCTTAGAGAGTCCTAGAATAATCGCAGACATTCTGTAACTGGTTCTGCTATATGACAAAGAAGAACCTTTTTGACTAGTTGCATAGCCATAATTTGGATGCATTAAAAAGGATACCTAGAGCTGTAAGTATCTTTGATTTGACTCATTCCTGCTCAGTACTCTGGTGAAGCATAACGCCATGAAGGGACTGGTTTTGGGTGCTTCCCATGTGAAGCCAACATATAGACCAGAAATGTGGACCTCTTGCTCTTTGCTGCTTTCTCTTTAAAAGTTAGAGACGGCTATGATCCTGATTAACTTCAAAATGCCAGGGGCCAAAGCCATGAGGAGGTCCAAAAGTAGAGTTCATGATGGGTTTATCAAAAAACGATTCCATCATTGAGGCTCCAAGGAATAATCTTAATGACCAAGTCCAATGATAACTAATATACAGGTCTCATCCAGAGGCTATACCATATTTGGACTTGAGCCTGGCAAATGCTGGGAAGACCATTCTCCCCAGGGATCAAAGTAGAACATGTAGTGGACAGTATGCTCCTCCAGATATGGGCTGAAAATGTGCATACTCCTCCTGATCTTGCTATCTCTGTAAATTAAATACCCCCTAATAAAAGCTAATTTATGTTAGCTGATTAAATATAAATGAAGCATTAACCACTAGGAGTTAACACGGAGAGGAAGACACACCGAAAATGGAGGCTTGAACCAAAAATATTAAGAGAAAGACACCCCCACTCCCTCAGGAGTACCAGGGGTATTCTAAAACTCTTAGCAAGAGGTAACAGCATTACAATGGAAGAAAGAGGTCAGACAGTAATAATTATACGTGGGGTCTTAACTGGGATGAAATTTTGCCCTTTGTATGTACTTATCTGCAAGAACCACCTCCCCTTGGAAGAAATTCTTCACCCAGGACTAAAAATTTTTACATGCCCTGGCTTTTGGGATCCACTTGAGAAAAATCGTCAGTTCCCCTCTTCCCATTTCAGGTTATAATTGTATAGTTCTTTGGGTGTGTTTCCCTTACAAGTCAGGTTCCTGTGAGATGATTTTTGTGGACTTTAGCATTTGTTGTTTTCTTAAATGTTTAAGCACTTTACAAACTATTAATCTTGTAAACAATATTAAAAATATGGTCTTGCATCACAAAAATCCTGCTGCCTTGTTGAGAAATACTCATATTTTCTTTTTCTGTTTAAACAGATTTAGACTGCTTGCTTGCTTTATTGTGAGAAGGTTATATAAATTGCAAGGCCTTAGGGCAAAGTTTTCCTGACTTCCTGAAACCCCAGGTAAGCAATCATTAGTGCTTAATCCCATTATTGAGAGCTTTTCCAAGTCCCTTGTTCTGGGCTTACTTGATTTAACTGAGGCTACTTGTTCTGTTACTAAGTGAGCTTCATTCAGTAGGAGTAGCATTGAAGTGGCAGGGATCCATTGGTGGATATATGTCTGATGTCCTCTGGAAAAATGACCAGAAGAAATTTGCATAGAGATCTACGGTAATAGGACACTTAAAGAAATTTCGCTGTGTCCTACACAGAAAGGAAAACCTAGAAAATTATGTTTAGACTCCAACTGGATAGGCTTTATGTACTGAGAGAATCCTGAAACAATTTATATCAGGACAGTTGATTTCTCACCTGAAGAATTTGCAATCAATTACATAACTACAAATATATGGTCTGCTGTCAAAAACAGTTTACAAAAGACTATCTGTTCCCTTTTCATATCATGATCAAGAACATTTTTCCTACACATACCAATCATTCTAAAAAAGATTTTGATGAGATAGGAAACAGAAACACGTTCAGTAGTTACTGCTGATCTTGATTGTTTTTTTTTGGTAATAATAATATCCATGATTATTTCAATTGTCTGATACTGTATCTCCCTCTTCAAAATATCTTGAGAATCAATCCCTCAAAGCCCCTTTAGTTTTATGACCAGAAGGATAGGCCTCCCCCTTGTACATGTAGTCCAACTATTCTTTTCATCTTTTTCTGGGTGTCATTTTAGATTCCTCAAGTAGCAAAATAAGGTTCCAATGTCAACAACAAGGAAACTAATTTTGTTATATTGATAGGTCTTGTTCTACTTCACAAGTCTTTCACTTTACCCCTTAAATGGTCTCAAGGTGATCTGGTTTGCCTGACCAAATTTATTATAAACATGGCTTTCCTTGTTTTTATGAAATCATTTTATGAAATGATGCTGCTAATTTATATTATTATTGCCAAAATGTAAATGGTTTCTAAAGTAATTTGTTCAGTTCTAAAATTTCCCTTTTGTTTATCTTTCTGTTACACTTATCCAACACAAAGAGGAACATTGAAGCCTTCTGTTACTAATGTGTTACTGTCTATGTCTCCTTGTAGTTCATTTCACGTTTTCTTTATGGATTTAGAGGCAAAGGCATATGGAGTTTCTAAGTATAATACTGATGAGGGTGTGTTGTCTATGCTTCCTTTCAGCATAATATAGTTTCTTTGTCTATCTGTTTTCGTTCTGAATGTTTGTTTTTGCTTTTTCAGATTAGCATTAACCAAAATTCCTGCTCTTTTTGGATTCACTTGATACAAATTTTTTTTCCTACCCCTCATTTTTATTTTATGACTTTGTTTAATAATGCACTTTTTGTAAGCAATATATTTGTAGGATTTCATTTTTTTAATCCAATCTGTTACTCTTTCATTCTATTGGAACATTTAATCCATTCACATTTAAAATCATGAAAACTGGGTTTATATTTTTCACTATGTTTCTAACATCTCCCATCTACACCCAAATTAGGACTTTTCCAACTGTCTTCTGCTGCAAACACAGCCTCTTTGGTTATCTTAGCTTAATCTATAGTTTAAATTGGCCTTATTCACACCGGTTCTCTCCCCCTCACCTTGGAGACCCCCAAACCCCGCCTCCTGTTTGTTAGTCTTTTTCAAGTTCCTTTTCCTTGCATGCTTTTATTTATTCTCCTCTTTTTTCCTCTCAGTTGTCAAGACACCCCCTTCCTCTCCCCTCCCTTTTGTTCATTAGTTTTTAAAGTTTTGTTTGTACCTCTTTCTAAAGCTTTCCCTTATTCTTTTTATTGTCTTCTCTGTCTATTCTAGATTTATTCTTTGCCTGCTGATCTCACCACTTATTTAGTCCTTTATTTTCTCTATTATAAGATGGAGCATCTCAGGATTACACTGTTCACATCAAGATAAAATTGTACTGCTCCTGAAAATCTTTAAGTCATCCAGAACCGGTGAGTTGAATGGACAGAGTTGTTTGCCTAGGATTACATGCATGTGTAAGAAATTTCATTTCCAAGAAGCATAAACTCTTCAGAACCTGACCCCATCTTGTCTTTCTTTCTTGTTAAGAAAATGTTTATTTTTTTATTTTTAGTTTTCAACATTCATTTCCACAAAATTTTGAGTTCCAAAATTTCTCCCCACCTTTCCCCTCCCCATCCCATAATGCCTTGCATTCTGATTATCCCTTCCCTCAATATGCCCTCCCTTCTATCACACCTCTCCCTTCCCTTATCTCTATCTTCTCTCTTTTCTTGTAGGGCAAGATAGATTTCCCCATCACCTGTATTTCTTATTTCCCAGTTGTATGCAAAAACATTTCTCAACATTCATTTCTAATATTTTGAATTCCAATTTCTCTCCCTTCTTCCCTTCCCACCCATCCCCACTGAAAAGGCAAGCAATTCAATGCAGGATATACATGTGTACTTTTGCAAAAGACTTCCATAATAGTCATGTTGTATAACTATATTTCCTTCCATCCTATCATGCCCCCCGCCCCCCATGCACTCTATTCTCTCTTTTGACCTTGTCCCTCCCCATAAGTGTTTATTTCTAATTACTCCCGTTTCCCATCTGCCCTCCTTTCTATCATGCCCGTCACCCTACTAGTCCTGTTCTCCCCTACTTTTCAGTAGTGTAATACAGATTTTCATACCAGATAGAGTGAGCATGTTATTCCCTCCTTAAGCCAAATGTGAGAGTAAGCTTCACTTTTTCCCTCTCACCACCTCCCTTTTCTCCTCCACTGAATAAGCTTTTTCTTGCCTCTTCTATGAGTGATAATTTGCCCCACTCCATTTCTCTCTCTGCTCCCAATATATTCCTCTTTCACCCTTTAATTTTAATTTTTTAGATATAATCCTTTCTTATTCAACTCACCCTATGCTCTGTGTGTGTGTGTGTGTGCGTGTGTAATCCCTCCAACTACCCAAATACTGAGAAAAGTCTCAAGAGTTACAAATATTATCATTCCACACAGAAATGTAAACAGTTCAACTTTAGAAAATCCTTTATGATTTCTCTTTCCTGTTTACCTTTTCATGCTTCTCTTGATTCTTGTGTTTCAAAGTCAATTTTCTTTTCAGCTCTGGTCTTTTCATCAAGAATGATTGAAAGTCCTCTGTTTCATTGAAAGATCATATCTTCCCCTGAAGTATTATACTCAGTTTTGCTGGGTAGGTGATTCTTGGTTTGAGTCCTAGTTCCTTTGACTTCTGGAATATCCTATTGCAAGCCCTTCAATCCCTTAATGAAGAAGCTGTCAGATCCTGTGTTATCCTGATTGTATTTCCACAATACTTGAACTATTTTTTTCTAGCTGCTTGCAATATTATCTCCTTGACCTGGGAACTCTGAAATTTGGCCACAATATTCCTAGGAGTTTCTCTTTTCAGGTCTCTTTCAGGAGGTGATCAGTGGATTCTTTCAATATTTGTTCTGCCCTCTGGTTCTAAAATATCAGGGCAGTTTTCCTTGATAATCTCATGAAAGATGATGTCTAGGCTCTTTTTTTGATTAGGGTTTTCAGGTGGTCCCATAATTTTAAAATTGTCTCTCCTGGATCTATTTTCCAGCTCGGTTGTTTTTCCAATGAGATATTTCATATTCTCTTCCATTTTTTCATTCTTTTGGTTTTGTTTTGTAATTTCTTGGCTTCTCATACAGTCATTAGCTTCCATCTGTTCCATTCTAATTTTTAAAGAACTATTTTCTTCAGGGAGCTTTTGAACCTCCTTTTCCATTTGACTAATTCTGTTCTTTAAAGCATTCTTCTCTTCATTGGCTTTTTGGACCTCTTTCACCAATTGAGTTAGCCTATTTTTAAAGGTGTTATTTTCTTCAGCATTTTTTGGGGTCTGTTTTAGCAAGTTGGTGACTTTTCATGATTTTCTTGCATCACTCTCATTTCTCTTCCCAATTTTTCCTCCATCTCTTTTACTTGATTTTAAAATCCTTTTTCAACTCTTTCATAGCCTGAGACCATTGTTTATTTATTATGGAGGTTTTGGATGCAGAAGCCTTGACTTTTATGTCTTTCTCTGATAGTATGTATTGTTCTTCCTCATTCAAAAGGATGGAAGAAAATATCTGTTCACCAAAAAAGTAGCCTTCTACAGTCTTATTTTTTTCCCCTTTTGGGGCATTTTACCAGACAGTTACTTGACTTTTGAGTCCTTTGTTAAGAGGAGGGTATACTCTGGGAACCTGTAAGTTCTCAGTTCCTCTAAGGTGGCATAATCAAGGGAGAGGAGATTGCTCCCTCCTGGCCTATGCTCTGGTCTAGGAGCTACCAAAGCTTTTCTGCCCAGGTTCTACAAGTTGAATTCCCTTTCTAGAACCTCCACCAGCTCTTTGACACCAGCACTCTTCCTCACTCCAGGACCACCACTCAGGGCTGAGACCCAGAGCAGTAGCTCAATTCCCCCAGGGTCTTTAGGCCAAGGGCTCCAAAAAATGGATGCTACTGCTGCTGCTGCAGGTGCCTGGGTGCAGGGTTAGGGGAGGACCCTGCTCCCTTCTCACCCAGGTGAAAAAGCTTTCTCACTGACCTCTGAAGTTTTCTTTGGCATTTGTGGGTTGAGGCATCTGGGAACCGCAGAGGTTGCTGGGTATTCTGCCCCAAGGCCTGATCCTGTCCTCTTCCTGGCAGTTGCTGCATGGCCAAGGCTGGGCTACGTTCCGTGGGTTACGGTCTGCTCTATGCCCCATGTGATAAACCTTTCCTGTTGGCCTTCCTGGCTCCCTTGGGTTGGAAATCTCTTTCACTCTGTCATTTTGTGGCTTCTGCCACTCTGAAATTTGTTTAGTCATTTTTTTTTTTAAATATAAATTTATTTATTTAACTTTTTACATTCATTTTCACAAAATTTTGGGTTCCAAATTTTCTCCCCTTTTATCCCCTCCCCCCACCCCAATACACCAAGCATTCTAATTTTCCCTATCACCAATCTGCCCTCTCTTCTATCATCCCTCCCTTCTCTTGTCCCCATCTTCTCTTTTGTCCTGTAGAGCCAGATGACTTTCTATTCCCCATTAACTGTATTTCTTATTTCCTAGTAGCAACAACAATACTCAACAGTTGTTCCTAAAACTTTGAGTTCCAAATTCTCCCCATCCCTCCCTCCCCACCCATTCCCTTTGGGAAGGCAGGTAATTCAATATAGGCTATATCTGTGTAGTTTTGCAAATGACTTTGATAACAGTCGTGTTGTGTAAGACTAACTGTATAACCCTCCATCCTATTCTGCCCCCCATTGTTTCTATTCTGTCTTTTGATCCTGTCCCTCCCCAAGTGTTGACTTCGAATTGCTCCCTTCTCCCATTGCCCTCCCTTCCATTATCCCTCCCTCCCTGCTTATCTCCTTCTCCCCCACTTTCCTGTACTGTAAAATAGGTTTTCATACCAAAATGTGTGTGCATTTTACTCCTTCCTTTAATCGAATGTGATGAGGGTAAACTTCATGTTTTTTTCTCAGCTCTCCTCTTTTTCCCTCCACTAAAAAATCTACTGCTTGCCTCTTGAATGAGATATAATTTACCCCATTCCATTTCACCCTCTCCCCTCCCACTACATTTCTCTCTCTCCATTTACCTTAATTTCTTTTAAGATATGGTCCCATCCTATTCAATTCACTCTGTGCTCTATGTCTCTGTGTGTGCGGGCATGTGTGTGTGCACGCATGTACATGTGTGTGTGCACGCATGTGTGTATACGTCTGTGCGTGGTCCCACCAACTACCCAGATACTGAAACGTTTTAAGAGTTACAAATATTGTCTTTCCATGTAGGAATGTAAACAGTTCACCTTTGGTAAGTCCCTTATGACTTCTCTTTGCTGTTTACTTTTTCATGCTTCTTCTCATTCTTGTGTTTGAAAGTCAAATTTTCTTTTCAGCTCTGGTCTTTTCATTAAGAATGCTTGAAAGTCCTCTATTTCATTGAAAGACCATATTTTCCCCTGAAGTATACTCAGTTTTGCTGGGTGGGTGATTCTTGGTTTGAGTCCTAGTTCCTTTGACTTCTGGAATATCCTACCCCACGCCCTTTGATCCCTTAATGTAGAAGCTGCTAGATCTTGTGTTATCCTGATTGTATTTTCACAATCCTGAAATTGTTTCTTTCTAGCTGCTTGCAATATTTTCTCCTTGACCTGGGAATTCTGGAATTTGGCCACAATGTTCCTAGGAGTTTCTCTTTTTGGATCTCTTTCAGGTGGTGATCGATAGATTCTTCAATACTTATTTTGCCCTCTGGTTCTAGAATCTCAGGGCAGTTTTCCTTGATAATTTCATGAAAGATGATGGCTGGCTCTTTTTCTGATCATGGCTTTCGGGTAGTCCCACAATTTTTAAATTGTCTCTCCTGGATCTATTTTCCAAGTCAGTTGTTTTTCCAGTGAGATATTTCACATTCTCTTCCATTTTTTCATTCTTTTGGTTTTGTTTTCTGATTTCTTGGTTTCTCAGAAAGACATTAGACTCCATCTGTTCCATTCTAATCTTGAGAGAACTATTTTCTTCAGGGAGCTTTTAAACCTCTTTTTCCATTTGGCTAATTCTGCTTTTGAAAGCATTCTTCTCCTCATTGGCTTTTTGAACCTCTTTCACCAATTGAGTTAGCCTATTTTTCAAGGTGTTATTTTCTTCAGCATTTTTTTGGGTCTCTTTTACCAAGGTATTGACCCGTTTTTTCATGCTTTTCTTGCATCTCCCTCATTTCTCTTCCCAGTTTGTCCTCCACCTGTCTAACTTGATTTTCAAAATCCTTTTTGAGCTCTTCCATGGCCTGAGCCCACCGGACATCCACCTCGGATGTCTGGGATAGAGAGGCCCTGACCTCCACGTCTTTCCCTGATGGCAAGCATTGTACTTCCTCATCAGAAATGAAGGGAGGAAGGAACATCTCTTCCCCAAGAAAGTAGCTCTCTGTGGTCTTATTTTGCTTCCTTTTTCTGGGCATTTTCCCAGCCAGTTACTTGACTTCTGATATTCCTGTCCACCTCCACCTAGATCCGCCCAGCTAGTGCTTAGGGTCTGAGATTCAAATGCTGCTTCCCAGTCTCAGGGCTTTCCGAGGCTGGAGCGGCTGCTATTCCATGTGAGCTTAAGTTCTGGTGCTTGGGTGGGGGCAGGGCCACCTCCCAGGCTCAGTTCCTTCAAGGGTTTTATGCAGAGACCTTCAGTAATGGCCCTGAGCTCCTGCCTGCTGCTCTGGGAGTTCCAGCCACCGCCACTGCCTCCCGATGGGGCCCGAGTCACGGAGACACCCCGCTCCCCTCTCAGCTAGCCCAGAAGTCTCTCTCACTGACCTGTAGTGCCTGTGGGTGGAGGGACCTTCCTGGCCACCAGAGATTCAGTCCCTGAAGCCTGCTCGGATCTGCTCCTCTCGGGCCGCATGGCCAGGGCTGGGCAGGGGTGGGCTCCGCTGTGCAGAGTGCGACAGACCCCTGGGGACGGCTTTCGAGGGCTCTCAGGAACGGAAATCTCTTCCACTGTGTTTCTGTGCGGCTTGCACTGATCCAGAATTTGTGGGGAGTTCTTTTTACAGGAAATTTCTGGGCTGTGGATTCGGAGCTAGCATACGTGAGTCTTTCTACTCCGCCATCTTGGCTCCTCCCCGTCATTTTTTTTTAACAGGTATTTCATGGGCTGTGGGGGAAGAGCTAAAGTAGGTGCATCTTTCTACTCTGCCATCGTGGTTCTGCCTCCCTGGATACTGCATTTTAAGAAGGATAACTACAAATCAAACTACTTCCAGAGAAAGGAACCAGTATGGTATATAGTATAAAAACAGCCCGTATGAGAAATGACAGGATGAAAGACTAAGTTGTTTTGAAATATGTAAGTGTGTGTAATTTAGAAGAGAAGTTAATTTCTCTCTGACTCCAAAAGGCATTGCTAGGACAAATATGTAGAAGCAAGAGTGGGGCAAAATCTGGATCCTTAAAAGAAGAACTAACAACAACAGATTACAGATTATATATACAATAGATTTTTATAATGGATGGCAGGTTAAGGTAGATGATCTCTGATATTCCTTCTAACATTTAGATTTTCAATTCTTAAAAAGCAAAAGAGAAATTAACTACTTGGCCTTGGTGAGGATAACAATAGTTAAGCCATAACTAGTAACAGGTGAAAGTTGAATCAGGAAGTTCTAATCTGTAGTTAGGTGTTTTATTTATTTAAAAATCTCTCTATACAGTGATCTTTCCTTAACATCAGAGAAACTCTGCTTGAAAAATATTAGCTATCACGATTTAGTAATTTATATTGCTACTTTAATCTAACCAGAATCTATATAATAAAAGGTTTTCAAGACACTTTGCATGCATTATCTCATTTGATCCTCACAACTGCCTGTGAGGTAAGTATTACTAGAATCCCCATTTTACAGATGAAGAAAATGAGGGTGAGAGAGGTTTGCCTGGGTAACAAAGCTAATGAAGCTAATGTCTGAGGTAAGATTCAAATTCAGGCCTTCCTCACACCAAGTCCAACACTAACAATTATCCAAATTGCTAAAAGACTAAATGTTATCTGAAATTATATGCTATACTATTTTGGCCCCTTTTTATCTACAACTGAGGAAAGGCTATCTGCTGAACCTATAAACTGCTTGAAGAATTGTTTACCTGGTATAAGCTACTAGAATTGCCAAGTATAGTACTTAAGAAGAAATACTAGCCTCTACAGGATGGGCCTTATTTTATACCAAATCTATTCAATGACGGCAAACCTGAAAATGCTGCTAATAATCTTTAAGAGACATCAGATTCCAAAGGATAAGAGAAATCAGATCACTTAGGTGAAGCATTAAAAAAAGCACTACTAGGGAAGATCTTCACCTAGTTTTTTTGTCCTTTCTAGGAGGAGGTCCTGGCATGCTTAAAGGTAATGGGTTATTTTTAATGCTTCCTTGTAATTCTCTAGATAATTTTTTTTAAAACAGGAAATGTTTCTAGATGATCTTCTTAATCACCAATCTATGAAGGTAAACAGCTTACTTAAATGCTTCCAGCTAGACTAGAGATGGTATGTTACTACTGTACATGCAGTTAACATGGCTGAAGTTTTGATTTACAAATTTGTGGGTTCAGAAACTTGGTTTATCTGTTAAACAATGAGTTATCAAGTTGATAACGCTCTAAGGAAATTGCATAAATAGAATAGGAAAGATGCTGGATCTGTGATTTAATTTGTACAATGATTTTTCACATGAGAAAAAACCCTAGACTAATACAGGTTGTCACTTCCTCCATAACTTATGCTCCTAGAGATATGCCTAGAGCACTGAATGGTTAAATAACTTGCTCAGGATTAAACAGACATTATGTATCAAAGGTAGGACTCAAACCCATGTCTTCCTGTTTCTAAGACTGACTACTATTCCACGCTGCTTATATGAAATGGCATTAAGTTATAAGGATCATATAAGGGACACTAGAAATCATCTAATCCCACCTTCTCATTTTAACATCAAAGAAAGCAAGACCCACAGAAAAATGACTCGTCCACAGTTACAAAACTTGTTAGTGACAGAATGATGATTAGAAAGCAATCTAACTCCTAAGCCAGTGGTCTTTCTACTAATTTGCAAAAAAGAATTCCAATTTACTAATAAAATATAAATTTATCATTTATAAACTGCTGTAAAATTCACCATTTTAATAATGTCATCTTTTTTCTATTAAACTGCACTAAGTACATTAAATAACACATCAAAAGGTTGCTTGATAAAGAAATGTTTAGTGTAAAGCACGCTGACCTTCATATGCAACATTTTCATGAAACTAGGGTGCCTAATGAACTGTCCTTCTCCAATAAGCAGGGATAGTTCAATCTCAGTTATCAAGACTGATCATCTAGAATCAGAGTACCTTGACAAAGTCCTACCGTTCTATCTCTCTTTTAGAAGACTCTGTAAGTATAATAATTTATTATTACATCTCTCCTTCATTCATTTCAACACACTTTCATAATGCATTATAATCTCCAAAATGATCTATACTGACAAGATTTTTTTCAGTTATCATTCTGATGACAAAGGATGACACATAAGTCCTTTTCAGGCTTTGAAGAGATCAAGCATGAAATTACGAGAATTTCTGAGGGATTTGGTTCCAAATACTAATTCAATAAGAAAAGGCTTGAGAAAGCTATCCAAGACCTAGGAGAACATATCATATAATACTTGTATGTAAAATATCTCCCTTTCCTCATCTCTCATTTACTCATGCAGAAAAGTTTGAATAAAAATGTAGACCATAACTGAGTTCCAGATCTTTTTATGGTCTTAGAAGAAGCTCTAAATGTACACATTTAAAACATCCATTGAATTTTACATTGCAAATTATTTTCTTAGAATTTCAGTAAGTCTTACTCAATTTTTCACTTACTAATTTTGAATGACATATTACTCTATCTTAAGTGCTCTTTAGTATGTTTTGGAGTCATTATTTTCCTAACCACAGGAACATATTGAATTATTCACATAAGGAATCAGAATCTATGATTAAATCTGGAGAAAATTACAGTGAACTTTTTGGGTGTGTAGGTTTTTTTCTTAAAATGAGACAAACATAAAATTTCCAAAACATAATTACATCATAAAATTTCACCTATTTAATCTGCTTCATCTCTATGTTAAAATTGCCTCTGGTTAAATGAAATCAATAATAATGCCAGCATTTTAAGGTTTCCAAAGCTTTTTTTTATATATCTTGTGTTATTTAATTTTCACAAGCCTGAAGTAAGAACTATTTCTAACTCCAATTTAGACATGAGAAACTGAAACTGAGAGAGGTTAAGTGACTTGCCCAGGGTTACACAGCTATTAAATATCCAAAAGAGTCTTCAAACTGAAGTCTTCTATACTCTAACTCTGGCACTATCAAATATGCTTCTTTGGGGTGGCGTGGGAAACAGGGATATTAATACATAATATACATAATCTATACACAAAATACTATTCCAAGTTATATAACAAATTTCCTTAAGTTATAAAAGAAAGCTAACACTCATTAACTTTTTCAGAATTAAAAATGTTTGCCTTTCACATCTCACTTACTGATGCCATCTCCATGTTATTGATTTGAGCCTCATGGAAGCCTCCATCTGACATTACTTCTTCTTCTGCTTCTTCTTCTGCTGTGGCAACATTTCTTCGTTTGAACAACTGAAAAAGAAAAGTTTTTTAAAAACAGCATTCCATGTGCTGAGAAAAGTGTCTAAAATGCTGATAAACTTTAACCCAAAGATCCCAAAGACAAACATGTGCCCCAAAGAAGTTAAACAACAAGCATTTATCAAGCATCCACTACACATCAGGTAGGTATACAGGTTAAAAGCAGATAGAAAGCTCTCACACACACCAAGATTTCCATAGCAGCACCTTCTGTGATAACGAAGAATGGGAAACAAAGTAAACACTCAATGCCTGGAGAATGCTTAAACAAATTATGACATAAGAATGTAAGAGAAAATAATTATACTATAAAACAAAAACTGAAGATTTCTGAGAAGGATGGGAAGATACTGAATGAAAGGAAGCTAGGGAAATAATATACATAATGAGAATAACAATGTAAAATGAAAGGAAGAAAAAAAGTAAAGGAGGGAAGGAAGAGAGAAAGATGGAAGAAAGGAAAAAGAATAGAAGAAAAACAGAAGGAAGGAAGGAAAAAAAACTGAGGGAAGTAAGGGAGAAAATTTACCTTATTCTTTTCAACAAAAAGGCAAGGGACTTATTTATAATTATGCAATACTGGGTATACTGTAAATATTGACTGGTATTCCTAAACTGGTTTTCTTCCTCTTTAGATTTTAATTTCTGTTACTAGGAATGGCTGTCTGAGTAGGGATGGAAAGGGATATATTTGGAAATGAAAGTAATGTAAAAATAAACTATTAAAAATAAGATCAGCTTTTTTTAAAAATGGCATTCCAGGGGAACTCCTTATTTGACATGAGTTGTTGAGAAAACTGGAAATGGAAAGCTGCTTGGCAGAAATTAGGTTCAGACTAACATCTCACACTATATAGCAATATCTGCTCAAAACAGTTATGTAACCAACATAAATACCATTAAAAAAGCCATAAAAAAATTAGGAAAGAACTAGATCAGGTACCTTTTATAACCTAGAACTGCAGTGTGAATTCTTAGTCATAGGAGAGAACCAATCACAAAAGGTAAAAATCACAAATTATGGAAATGTTTAGTCTATGTCAGAGATATAAAAAGACAAGCACTCTGAATTAGGAGCTCTGAATTAGTCTAACCATTCTGAAAAGTAATTTGGGATCATGCTTTAAAAAGTTACCAAAATAACCATATTTTTTTGATCTAAGGATCCACTGCTAAAAATCCCAAGGAGATAAATGACAAAAAAGGTGAGGGATGCATATATGCCAAAATGAGCATCACAATTTGTAGTAGTAAAGAGTTGGGAAACAAAAGTTCATGCCCAGTGACTGGGGAATGATTTAACAACTGTGGTATGTGAATATAAGAGAATATTATTACTGTACTAAAGGAAATTATTATTGTACTAAAGAAAATGGTGGATATTAAAAATACAGGGGCATAAAAAACCTTATGAAATGATGCAAAGTGAAGCAGAGACAGGAAAACCTAGGCATAATGACTACAGTGTAAATGTAAATAAATTAACAGATGAAATAAAAATTAAACTGAAAAACCTAGTTATAATTACACCAAGCTTGTCCCCAAAGAAGAAAATGCACTTCTCTACCCTCAATGGAAAAGCAGAAAATTGTGGATATGGAAAACAACACAAAGAGTACAGATAGAAGCACGTTTTCTCTTTTTATTTTTCTTGCGCCCCTCCCCCCCACAACATGGCTAATGTGGAAATAAATTCTATATGACTTCATATATATAATATATACATGTATGTGTGTGTAATATATGAAATAAATAAAATGGGTATTGTATTTTTTTTGCCTTCTCATGGAGTGGGGGAGGGCAGAGAGGGAAGGAGAGAATTTGGAACTGAAAATTAAAACCTTAAAAATGTTCAAAAAAAAGAAGAAAAGAACACACCGTCAGGGTTCAGTTGATATGCTGGTTAATTTTTTGGTAACAAATATGCTTAGTTAAGAAAAATATATTCCTGCAACAGTAATGAACAAAAATGCATGCCTCATTCGGCATGGTGAATCTATCATCTCCGTCAAGAGGTAAATAACTTCATCAGGAGTCCTCTGGAATTGTAGTTTGTTATTTCATTACTAAGGTCTCTCAAGTCTTGCAAAGTTATTTTTCTTCATATTGTTTTAACTGCATAAAATGTTCTTTTGCTCACTTCACTCGGCATCATTTCATACAGGTATTCTCAAGGTTTCTCTGAAACAGCCCATTCAATTATTTCTCATAGTACAAAAATATTCCATTATATTCATATCCATAATTTGTTCAACCATTCCCCAATAGATGGGCACTCCCTTAGCTTCCAGTTTTTTGCTACTCTGAAAGTAGCTGTCACAATGCTTTTGAATATATAGGTCTTTTTTATCTTTTGTTGGTGTCTTTGGGGGTCTAGTAGGGTCTAGGATAAAGAATATGCATAATTAACTTTTTTGGTCATAATTCCAAATTGCTTTCCAGAATGGCTATGCCAATTCAGAGCTCCATTAACACTGGATTAATTTGTCTTTTTTCCTATAATTCCTCTAACATGTCATTTTTTTTTTGGCTATTCTGATGAGTGAGAGGTGGAACATCAGAGTTGTTTTGATTTTGCTCTTTTAGTTTTTCTCTAATGTTCTTTTTAAAAGATGCAACTATTATTTCCTTGTCCATTTTTTATTTGGGGGATTGGCTATAGAACTATGTTTGGTAATAAAGTTGAGAAAATAAAAATATATCTCCCCAAAACTGTTACTTCAAAACTTAGATTTCAGCATCTAAACAAAGAATAGGTATTCCACAGGAGACAGAAAGGCCACAGTCCTGGTAGATGAAATTTTTTCAATGAAATACTATACCATACAGGTGAATATTTTTGGGGACGACTACTTGTTTTTAAAACTATTTGGCTTAACATGTTATCGTGTGTAAGGTAACGAAAAATTAAGTAATACACAACCTTCCATTATATGTATAGCATGACTTTTATCATCAGTAACAAGGTTTATCAGCAAGTTGCCCCTTAAAACTCTGGAACTTTCTTGACTGTATCAGAGAAGCAGCAGCATGACCTTTGTGATATTTAATTACCACAAGTTATGATAAAAGCACTGATTTTTGGTGTTGTGACTCATTTATGACAGCAAGATGGCAATTGTTTCAAACTGCTAAAAGCGCAGGTGTAAAAAGACAACCTTAACGTTTAAAAAATGTCAACTACAAAACATTAAAAGTTCTTCCTGGAAAAGATAATTCTAGCAATGGTGTTGGAACATAGTAGATAGAGATGAAGAAGAAAATTTAAGAGATAGCTAATATTCATGACTTCAAAAAGCATAAAGAAAATAATTTTAAAATAATGGGTGTATGCTATTAGTTCTAAATGACATATACTACATTTATTGATACATTAAAGCAATGCTTTTCCTTAATAAAGAAAATTCCTCTGCATGTACAAGTCATTCCATTTTATCCTATCTTCTCCAACAGTCTGTCTTCCATCCTTCATCACTCCCACTTTCTTATTAACCTTTAATATCTTCCTCTTTACTGGCTGCTCCCCTAATGCCTACAATCATGACTGTCTCCATCACCTTCAAAAGGCCCTCACTCGATCCATCCATCACTGCTAGTTACCATCCTATGACTCTTCCTTTTCTTGGCTAAAGTACTTAAGAAGGCCATCTTGCAACTAGGTCCTCCATTTCACTATGGCTTCTGAGTACATAATTCAACTGAACTTGATATTTCCACTTACAAATGATCTCTTAATTGTCAAATCTAATTGCCTTTTCCTTAAAACTCATCCTCCATAACCTATCTGCAGTCTTAGGCATTGTTGATCACTCGTCTGGATACTCTCTTCACTCTAGGTTTTCATGACACTGCTCTCTCCTGGTTCTCCTTCCTACATGGTTGAATGTTTTTTCCTAGTATCCTTTTCTGGCTTTCATCCTGGTCATGCCCATTAATAGTGGTACATATTCACCAAGGCTCTGTCTCTGATCCACTTTCTCTTCTCACTCTACACTACCTCATTTGGTGATCTCATCAGCTCCCATAATTATCTTGCTGTAGCTAATTCCCAAATCTCACACACACATGCACGCACGCATGCATACACTCACCTCAGAACCTCTCTCTCAGCCTCTAAGATTATATCACTAAACTGTTTACTTCACATCTCTAAATGGATCTACAAGGGATCGAACTCAATATATCCAAAACAGAATTCGGTATCTTTCCCAATGAAACTTTCCCATCTTCTATATTTCCTATTACGCTGAAGGAGTACTACTATCCTACTAGTACACTATCTTACCAGACACCTTCAGTGTCTCTTCTCATATTTATTCCATATATTCATCTGTTTCCAAGTTACCTTATTTCTACCTTTGTAATATTGCTCATATACACTCTGGTGCAGGCATTCCTTTATCACCTCAAACCTGCAACAGATTTCTGGTTGGTCTCCCTGCCTGAAGCCTCTCCCTACATCCTCCACTCAGGTGCCAAAGTAACTTTTCTAATGCACAGTTCTGCCCATGTTACCCCCTCTCCCATAAACTCCAGAGGCTTCCTGCTACCTTCAGGATCAAACATAAAAACATACCTGACTCTTAAAGCCCTTCAGAACTTGGTCCCTTCTTTTCTTTCCAGTCTTCTTATTCTTTACTCCCCTTCGCATAGTCTATGATTCAGGAACACTAGCCTTGCTGTTCCTCACAAACAACACTCCCATCTCCCTTCCTTGACACTGGCTGTATCCTATGTTTGGAATGTTTCCCATCTCATATCCACTTTTTGGTTTCCCTCAAGATTCACTTTAAATCCCATCTTGTGCAAGAGGTCCTTCCCACTCCATTACCACTCCACACTGGTGCCCTCCCAATTTAGCCTGTACATATCTTATAGGTACATTGTTTGTATAACTCCCCCATTAGAATTTGAGCTCCCTGAGGGCAGGTATTTTTGCCTTTCTATATATCGCTGGGGCTTATCACAGTGTCTGCCACATGGCAGATACATAATAAATGCCTGACTGAATGTACAGTACTTTCCAACCTGCCTTGTGGTATTTACATTACATACACAGCCCCAGCTACTTAGGAAGCTAGAGGTTGGAGGGGTTCTGAGCTCCAGAAAGCTACGCTGATTAGATGACAACACTAAATTTGGCATTAATATGGTAAGGCCCTAGGAATAGGAGATTATTAGGTTGCCTAAGTAAGGATAAATGAGCCTATGTAGGAATGAAATAGGTCCATCCTCTTGAGTCAATCAGTAGTGGGATTATGACTGTGAATAGCCACTCTGCTCCATCCTGGAAGGTAGTGATATATAGTCTTTTTTTTTTGGTGGTTCAAGAGGCAGTGTGGCACAGTGGAAACAAATCACTGATTCAAAAATTCAAAAGGATCTGGGTTCAAATCTCACACTAATACTTATTAGCTATGTGACAAACTCTTAGAGTTTCAGAGTTTCCTCATCTAGAAACAAGTGGGATGGCCTAGATGATTTCTAAGAACTCTTCTATAAATAATCCCATGAATTTTCTTTTGGAAAAAGCTTTCATGATATATAGGTACAAGGACACTTTTTTCTTAATAAACCATGTTTTCAAACATTTTTCACCACATTCCTCTACTTCAACTTTTACAGTAAAGGCACTGATTATTAAGATATATGATGACTTAGTTTGGAGGATCTTCACAATTTCTCTACTTCTTCAACTTTGGCAACAGATTTCATTGTCTAAACTGTCATTACCTTCATGGTGGACCAAGTATGCCATACAATGATATCTTTTAGTTAATGCTGTTTGATCTAAAACAACTCATGTTTTTCCATCTCCAAGGGTAACCTATGAGGAATCCTTCTGTTTAACTAGAACTTCTTTGTTCCTCCTAATTTCATTTCTATCAAGAATTAGAGCTATCCAAAAATCGAATGGATAAATTGGAAGTAGTGAATTCCTATGCAATAAAGTATACAAAAGCAAATGCTGGATTCCTTTGTCAGATATGTGGTTGTAAAGGGAATTCTTTTTCAAGAATGCTATGGACTAGTTGGCCACTGAGGTCCTATCTAACTCTGAAATTTTATGATTCTCAACAATGTCAATACTGGTATGTTCAGTTCCTCTAGGAATTCACATGTTCATATAATAGTTAACACTTATAAAGCACTCCAAGGTTTTCAAAGATGTGGGCGGGGGGGGGAGAATACGAAATACTAAAATTCAAATCTGATCTCAGATACTTGTTTTATTACCCTAGGCAAGTCACTTAACCATTCTCAGTCACAAATTTTTCCTCAACATCTCCATCACAGAATTATTGTGAAAATCAAATGAGATCTTTATGTGTGTATCTGTACATATACATATTTTATGTACATAGTTACACATAAATTATATGTAAATAAAAATTTATATACATATCTACGTCTTAATATAGTATGCATATATAAATAAAAGTAGTTTATAACGTATCTGTACATATTTATGTTACTCATGTAAATAAAATCTGAATGTATAAATATACACAGAAATATCATACGATCTTTACAAGAATATTATGAAGTGGGTGCTGAGAAAAGTTAAGTGATTTGCCCAGAGTCATAAAACTATTAAGTGCCTGAGAAGATAGAAAGAAATCTACATATATGCGTGTATATATGTATACACACATCTTCTCTCTTACTACCCTCAACACAACAGTTTATGGGTGTGTATATATTTTTGTATATAGATTTTATGTCTAATAAACATAATATATATATATTCTGCATGTATGCATGTGTATATATATATATACACACACACATATGTAAATTTAATCTTCACAATAATATCTCCATTTTACAAATGAAAAATCTGTGGCTAAAAAAGGTTAAGTGATTTGTCCAGCATTAAGAGTCTGAAGCTGGATTCAAGTTTAGGTCTTCCTGATTTTAAACCCAGCAACTCATCCATTATATACCACTCATATAAGATCAAATAAAGATCTCATATTTAGAATACCAATAATTAAATAATATCTATAGAGTGTCTAAAAATTATGATTCTGAGTATCTTCTGCCCTTGCCACTGTAGACATTCAGAGGGGAAGAAGATACTCAGAACTGAAGGCTACTTTGAATTTTTGCTAAGCCACGACAACCCAGGAAATAATAAATCATCACCTAGTGGTGATTCTCCATATTTGGTTCTTGAACAAGCAGACTCAGGCTAATTACTAGGACTGTCCTCAAAGCAGTTTCAGCTCAGTACAACTCATTATAGTTTGTGTTTCACTGGCAAAGCTTTCTAGAATCCAAGGTTACTTAGTCCACAATAAAGTGCTAGACTAGGACTTTTGTCGAAAGCTGAAATAATCAAAACAGTTGAGAGGAATGGGAAACTATAGAGGTATCCATAAGCATTTGCTCCCTGCAGGAGACATCTAGGAAAGAGAGAACTGCTGTGAATTAAACAAACCTATATTTTTGTATTATAATTTATTACGTACTTTTCATCAATGTTGTGTTGTCTTCAAACACTGACATAAGCAGTGGTTAGTTTATAAAAAGGGAGCATGTTCAATCTTCAATACTTTGAGGGCAAAAAACACTGATAGTGATTACTGCTTCAGTATTACTAATACTGAATGCTTTGGATAATAAAACAATGCACAACAGTTAGAATCATTTGCTAAAATTTAATTTTGGTCTGAGAATTCTTCCTTTTCAGTGTCATTTTTCAGTGATCACTGAAACGACCTCTGCTAATTTGGAAACATCCTCTCTCATAATACCCTCAACACACACACACAAATAATGGTTGAGCTGACAGAAGACAATGATAGTTTCAGACAGATGACGAAGTGACTGGAAGGATCATGGAATTAAGATAAGTCCCAAAATAAACATGTATTGTACCATGATGTACCCCTCTTTATGAGACTATAAAACAAAGACAGTATGCTACTCTATTGCAGATATATCTGGTAGCCTAGGCAATTTAATAAGCTGTGTCTGTAAAGATAACACAAACAAAACAACTAAATTTCAAGTAGAATTCTACCATCAATAAAAGGGTACACCATACTATTAGTAGTTTTAATAGTCAAGTCATGCCTTACAAATCACTGGTGTTAACCATTCAAAAAAGACCCAATTGTTTAGGCAGTTTTCTAGTATAAAGCATGCTACTTCATTACACATCCCAATGATTCCAATAAATATTGACTCTCAAGGCATTATAGCATCAAAAACGCATCCCCAGTGATACAGCATTCTATAATGTAGTGTGGCCAATAGCACTGCACAACACTAGCAGTGAATAGCCAGAGAAATCTAAGGCTCCACTTTCCTAGGACTGTCTCCTATTATACAAACTCTGATATACTTGACTCAAATGACTTGAGGTTCAAATCGCACCCAGTTCTGGTTAGAGCCGACTGTTGAAACTCTCAGCAATCTTACGGATGTGGCAACATTATGATTCCACCTTCTTCACCCTAAGTAAGTCTTCTACATTACAAATGCTCCCTTCTCTTTACTACTGGTTCATGCTGCCTAGCCCCATCATTCTGCTGATAACATGATGGCAATCCCAGCAAGACTTTTGTATGAAAAGTCTTCTCTATGTAAACTCCAGGTCCCCAGTGTGTCTGGGTCTTCAAACAATAAGCATATCCACTATTTATCTGTGCCACCCCAATATGCTGCCACTAGCACAGGAGGAAGGCAACAGAAACCACATGCAATTCTATTCCTGACTGCACCTGTCCATACCTTCCAATGCTGTGCTTTGCTTTTTAAAAAAAATCATTCTAATCCATACTAGATTTGTTGTGCGCCATGCACTTGAAATTAGTCCTAAATTTACCTGACACCAAAAATGTATAGTGAAATGTATAGTAAACTTCTATAAAAGGATTAATGCACTGAGGACTAGATGTCAAAACAACTGATAAGACTCTATGCCTGATGTGTACACATCAAGTCACATTTATATGCAATAATCTGTAGGTGATTTATATGAAGATGTAGGTGGTAAAAAAACAAACAACTGGTGAAGAGAAAGGTGACTGTCTTATAAAAGTCACAACTGATAGAAAAGTGCTCTGCTTCCCAGAAAGTCAGTGTAGGTATGTATACTTATTATTATCCATCACTGTGAAAAAAGCTGGATGAATAGAGGAAAAGCAACTGGGCAACTAAGAATTTGATCATAAAGTTATTCTTTGGTATACAGTACTCAATCTTTCCTTCTATTTGCTTAAAATGTTGCAATAATTCAATGGACATAAACTTGAAAGTTTCTTCTCTACAAAGAATCTAGTAAGTACTGTTGACACTTAATAGATTTTTAAAAAGCCGGTTATATTGTACATAGTAACGGCAATATTGTAAGAATGGCCAACTGTGAAAGACTTTACTACCCTGATCAAGACAGCAATCCAAGACAATTTCAAAAGATGATGAAAAATGCTATCCACTTTTAGAGAGATAACTGATGAACTCTGAATGAAGATTGCAAAATACTTTTTAAAAATTATTGTTCTTGTTTTATTTTTTATATACTTTTTTTTGCAACATGGCTAATGTGCACATGTTTTGCATGATTTCTTTCACATGTGTTGATATCAAATTCCTTGCCTTTTCAGGGAGAGGAGCAGGGAATTTGGAACTCATAATTTTAAAAAACTGATAGCTGAACTTTTTTACATGTAATTTGGAAATATTTAGTAAAACTATATATATATTTAAAAGTATGTTATGCCATCATAATCAAAAGTAAATAATGATTAGTCTTCTTATTCCACAGATGCCACTATCCTTCTTGGAACCCTTCCAAGTCTGCCCAGCACTGGCATAATGTCACATCAATCTGTCTCCTTCAGTCTTCATACCTTCTCTTTGGGCAATGAACCTTAGAATTCTCTCCAAAAGCATACATCAGCTGTTCTAAGAAGAAACTTGGAACAAGTAGAAAGACTCTTCTAGAGTTTTTAAGAGAGAAAACATTGAGAAGCATTGTTCTAACAGGCACTTTGGGCCATGGAAGGAGTCAGACAGACCTGTAATTCGATGGTTTAGGGAGCTCACAAGTATAGAAATTGCTTCCATAGATAGATTGGCTTGACAGTACCTAAAACAAGTATCTAAAACCATGAACAAAGCTATGAATTTTTCAGGTTTATTCTGAAATATTAAATAAACTATAACAAATTAATAAAGATAAAACATTTACCTGCTCTTCTCTTTTTTGTTTGCGTAACTGAAGTCCTTCTTCTTCCCTCCTCCGGCGCATCTCATCGGGATTCAGGGACTTGTTCTTGTAGCTCTTTAGGCGGAAGTTCTCTTTTCCTGAGGTGGTCATGATTTCTGCAATGTTATATTGAAAAAATGAGTCTAGCAGAGAGGTTTCCCTGGGAAAGACTGTTTTGTAATCTATCTTCTATAGTCTACTACGATATTTTCGAGTCAAAACTTCGGTCTAAAACTATGATTTATTTTATCTTTAAAAAGGTTGTTTCCAACAAAAGGACAGGCAAACCAAGTTTCCAAGTTTTCCTGGAAACCAATTTCAAGAGATTCTGAGCTTTCTAAAATGAATATAGCTTGGCAGAAGTAATTGTATTGCATTTCCTCAGATGTCCTACTCTTACTCTTTTACTGAATCCCTAAAAGCAGTTTTCTTAAACCTTTTCCAGTAAAAACAAAAGCAGATAGCCTCCAATTTTTATTTATCACTGATTATCTGGTATAAAAGTACATTTATTTAGTATACTTCAGCTAATATCAGCATATACACTTTCAATACTAGAACTGGTTATTAACAGATTAATAAGTGATATCACTAAGAAAAAGTTTTTAGTTTTGCTTAGGTCCTAGCCCAAAGAAAAGGTTAAAAAAAAACCAAAACAAAAAAGAAACTAGAACCTTGGGAATGAGGCAGACGACTCAAAAAGTTGGATGAATAGAAGGAACATGAAACAAAAATGAAGGGAACACAAATAAAGATAACCTCAACTGACAAGAATTGGGGGCCAAAAGAAATCCCTCCTTCAACTAGGGGACCTAGTAAAACATTGCATTATAGAACTAGAAAAAAAAAAGACTTCCTGGGAAGGCAAGGAGAAAAAATAAATGACCTGCACAAGGTACAGGTTGCATCTCTAAGCCACTTATTACACAATAAATACACTTCTGTATATACTTCTTTGCCCTTGTAATTTCCTGTTTGTGATATGTACCTTCTAATAATCCTACATCTACAATTTTGATTCATTACTAAAATTACCTTGCTATTGACAGACTATGAAGAATACAGAAGATACAGAGACACCAATCCTCTGATAATAGTTATAAATACATTGAGCCTTTCATGGTTACACTCTCCAGCACTTAAAGAAAAAAAATTGACTTAGTCAATTTTCCAAGATTTATTTTCTAGTGAATCAGTGTTTGTTCTCCAGAATTACTGTATTCAGATACAAATTATATTCTAATAGGCTAACCAAATTAGTGAAGTGTCTATCTGGGAAGAATCTGACAGGAAATAAAAAGATAGAGCTTTCCTCATGACTTCAATGAATAAACACAAGTCTGATGAAGATTGTGAATAATAACTATGATGGAGTCATACATTCAAAATAAATCAAGTTAAGATGTCAGATTGAGATTTCCTGATGTGGGCAGCATTTAGGGTCTGAGCACTCAGAAGCAGCAAGTCTAGATCTACTGATCAACAGTAATAAAAGTTCAAAAATCATTATAGGTCAAATTATAGGTCAAATGGTATTATTTACAAGGTAGTAGGAGTTGTATGAAGTATTAAAATAATATATTTATGAGAGACTCACAAAATAGGGCAGAAATGTGGTAGAGAATGGAAGAGATAGGTAGCTGGAATATACTAGAACCCACAGTCAAAAGGAAAAAATGAACACAGCCATATGCACAAAATATAGTGATAGAGTACTATTGACATTGGCTAGATCTTTTTCTCTTTCAAAAGTAGAGTGGACAATAAATTTTTGACTTGTCCTAAGGACTCTTACTGTATAACTCTGGCCAAGTGATTTAATGCATCTGTGAGATGCAGTTTCCTAAACTATAAATGAGGAGTTTGACTAGATGGTCTGAGATAACTTTCACCTCTATACCTATGATCATCTATAATCATTCTATTCTCTCCCTCCACAAAAGATGTCATTTCAAAAGAAGTGCTATTCTGGAACTAATTCTAATTATGAGAAACTGGTGGTTGGCCACCTCTGGGGGGGAGGCAGGGAAGAAAAAAAGGGAAAAAAATTTACATGATAACTTTATTATATATTTGAAAGGAATAGCAAGGTGTACATAAGAGAGCTGCAGTTTCATGTACAATCTTTTTTCTCATTATGCTGTCACATAAATGTTTGTTTTAGTCCATAAATTAAAAAAGAAAAGAAAATGATGGTTAAAATGTAAACTATGGGAATTTGAAAGGAAGTTTTAAGAGCCTATGGTAAATAAGTTGAGTCTCTACTGAACATAGCTTGGCAGAAATTGAGTTGCATGACATTTTCTCAAGTTCCCTATTCCCTTCTTTGGAATCCCTTAAAGAAGTTTCTTTAAACTCTTTCCAACAAATGTAGTTTATTTACTGTGGTTACTTCCAACTTTTAGATTTAATTCAACTTTGGTTATCTGATATTAAAATATTTGTTTAATATACTTAAGCTAATTATCTGCACACTCACAATACTAGAACTGATTATCAACAGGTTATTAAGTGACCTCAACAAAAAAAGAAAAAGGCATTAGGTCCTAACCACCCCGCATTCCCCCAAAGTTAAAAAAAAAAGCAACCTAGAATCACTTCAACAGCTCATTGTAGTACAGAAATGACTGATTTCTCAAAGCCTAAGTCAAGAGAGCTTAGGGTTCTGGTAAGGTGGCATACCAACCAAAATAACTTCAAGGAAAATAATGACAAACTTTATGTCCATTGTTAAGAGTAAGTTTTGCTTAATTAAAAGAGGTAGAGTACTACTAAATTGGCTTCAAAAGACTTATAATTTTTGTTTGGCACATTTAGTCTCAAAGTACTGGAATAAGGAAGATTGAACATAATCTGACATATACCCTAGATATAGGGAAAAAAAGATTCCAAAGAGCTCAGAGAAAGGTTTAAGGAATCGTCCGGAAACAATGGCACCTTGTAAGAACCACACTGTAATGATTTAAACTATTACACTGCTGAAAAAAAATTCTAACAAAAACAATGAGAATGTATAGTATCCACTGACCAAAAGAAAAATATCCTGGCCTACTTTAAAAATAGCACAAGATAAATGGTCAAAGGATATGAAAAAAATTTTTAAAGGAAAAAAATCAAACTATCAATAGTCATAAGAAAAAATGTTCCAAATCACTCTTAGAGAAATTAAAGCAATTCTAAGAGTCTACCTTACATTCATCAAAATGGGCCTATGTGTACAAAAATATAGCAACTCTTTCTGTAGCGCTAAAGAACAGTGCCCACCAACTGGGTAATGGGGAAACAAGTTGTTTTATTAGTGTAATGGAATATACAGGGTAATAAAATCTACAAGATGGAGAATTAGATATTTTTCTCCAATGCCTACTCTGAAATATGTGTGGGAGATAAAACAATTACAGCATTATGAATTCACAGTGGAGAACACTAATTCAGCACCCTCCCTTTCCCACCAACCTTCAGGTTGAAGGTAGGGCATACAATCTGACTCACAGGCTTGTGTTCTGAGACCCACTCATGGATTTTCCTCCTGCTGAAGTTTCTACTGGCACACTCCACCCCTGCCGTTCCCCTTAGCATCCAGCAGTAACAAAAAGAACTCAATTCTGCCCTGTCAAATGTGGAGATAGTTGAGGTATAGGGTGTAGGGGTCCTTGCTCTGCCTAGGGTGGTGCTCAGGTTAGGAAACTCTAAGAGGGCAGATCTGTCAGTATACAACCATAGCATCTTCCCCCAAGCCTAAAAAGGGAGGCAAACACAGAACCAGTCATCTACAGAACTAAAATATGGAGAGAATTGTGTTGGTGGGGAAGGGAAAGTACATAGTATATAACAGGGCTATAACAGATCTGAAGGAAAACTGGAATCCAGCTGGGTCAGCCCTATCCACCTAGTAACCACTTGGGTCACAGAATGAAGCCAGTGAAAAGGAAATTACTTAACATAGGAGTCCAAAAAAAAACTTTGCAGTCCAGCACAGCCAGGCATGGGAGTGGGAGGTTGCAAACCCAACATCAACTGAGCAATCAGAAAATGAGCCATATGGAACATGAAGAAGGGAAAAAGACTATACCAAACCAACACCAGACCAACACCAAAGATCTCAGGAGAGAAAAAAAATTCAGCTGAAAACCAAGAACACAAGCAGATAGATCAACAAGGAAGATGGAAAAATTAGAAAGATGAGAAACAAGACATGTAAAAGATTATGAATTAACTTTAAATAAGTACTGTAAAACAAAGGAAAATGAACTAACACCTGATGAAACACAGAACACCGCGGATTCCTAAGAGAGGGTGGAACCACAGCAGAATGTTCCAGAATGATTCAAGAGAGAAAATCAGAATCTGGAGAGAAAAAGAAAGGAATAAAGGCAGTTAATGGCCTAAATAGTAAAAATAATTAGAACTACAGAAAACGTCAAAATACTGTAGTAGTTCTCTCAAAAACTCAGCAACACAAGATCTCCATACAAACACAAAGCAAACCAAACCACTTAATCTCAAAGACAGGATGCCTAGAAATCATTTAAGACTGACTGCCAGAAAAACATGACAAGTCAAAAAACCTAAATATCCTAATACAAGAAATAGTATAAGAAAACTTCTCAGAACCTCTGAATGAAGAAAACAAAACACCAATCAAAAGAATCTACAGATTACATCCAGCGGAAAAGAAAAAGCAAAAGCAAAAACAAAACTTGTTTCAAAATCCAAGACACATAAATTTGACAACTGCAATGACAACACATTTAACAAATGACTAGACAACCTTCAAATATAAAGAAATAACACAAAATTACTTTATACTAATCAGAAACCACAGAAAGGAATGGAATAATATATTTAAAGCAAAGGCAGACAAGATATAATAAATCTGAGCCCAACCACTCAATGAAAAAAGATGGCATTTGAAGCCTAGCAAAAAGCAAAAACAATGCCTTGGACAGGGGCAGATCATTCAAATGCAAATACTGCCACCTACTCATCAAAAAAGTCTACTAACACGCCCCCCCCACCCCCCACCGCCACGAAAAGCAAATAAAATGCAACTACCAGAAAAAGCAAAAGGAAAGAATTACCCTATCTCTAGGGACTATTAGAAGGGGGGGGGGAACCTGGATAAAGACACCTACTGACAAGAAAGAAAAGAATAAAGAAAGACCCTTAAAGAGATTTGCTTCTGAAAGAATGCAAAGATAAGGAAAAAAAGAATAACTTAAAATAGAAGAATATTACATGCACTAGGGAATAAAATCCAGGCAACTGTTGTCTACAGAGAAATCAGTATTTTGTGAGACTAAAATGAAGAATACTAATGTGCATAAAAGCAGAAACAAGAGTTGAAGGATAGAGAGAATGTTATGATCTACCCTAATCAAGTGGTCTCTTAGCAAGGAAAGAAGCTACAGAAGAATGAGTTAGGTGGCAACAGGAGGAAGTGAAAAGAAAGGACAAGAATGGGAGAGATCTTGACTCATTCAGTTAAGGGGGTTCCAACTGAAGAACATTTTCATGGAGGGACAAGTACATTTTGTAATGGAGGTGATAAAACTATAAGGATTTAATTTGCAGGGAGTTGGTGCAAAGGGAGACCACTTTCTCTGAAAGAGTTTTGTATCTACATGGACGTTCTACCTTAGAAATAAAACTAGAGCCAGTATTGCTACTTGGAGGGTGGGATGGGGGAAGTGAACAACACAGGTACCCCAAAAAGTAGACAGGCATGGACCTAGAGAGAAGATTGCATGGTAAATGGGAGAGGATAGAGGAATAAGCATTTATAGAATGGTATCGTCCCCATTTTATAACTGAGGAAACTGAGGCAAATAGTGGTCAAGTGACTTGCCCAGGGTCATGTAACTAGTAAATACATGAGGCTGGATTTGAACTCAGGTGTTCCTGAAGCCAGGACCCGCGTTCTATCCACTGTGCCACCATCTGACTCTGAAAGGGGGAAAGTGATTATGAGAAGGGCAGGGGGCAGAACTGGACCACAGGACCTGGGACATGAGGAGACTTTAACTTTGGAGCAATCTTTCTATCCTTATTACCTCTCTCAAGAATTGATATTTCTAAGAGTGAAGCACAACAGAAATGGGTGGGTCAAGGGGGGGCAGGGTGAAGAAGCAAGACTGACAAAACAGTAATAGAGAAACTACTGGTGAGAAGAAGGGACTCAGACTCGGTCCTTTAGAAGTCCTAATTCCATGAGGAACAAAAGAAGAGAAGGTAACAGGAGAGGCTAGGAAGGAATAAATAAGCATAAAGTCCATGCAGGAATGTATAACTATACATTATAATACATAATGTATACTTACGTCTTATAATTATGTCTTACGATGTATCAAAGAGAAAGGATCAATGAAGACAACAAGTAAAAGAAATCCTTAGAAAAGGTGCAGAAAATGAAAAAATATAAATAAAAGAAGGTGGGATGTAGGAAAGAGGACAGATTTTTTAATTAATCACTTAACTGAGAGGGGGAAACAGAGGGCTAGAAAAAGGGGAAGAAATGAAGACACTCAGTTCAAGAAGGAAGATATGAATTAAGTAAAGCTACAAAACTAACGTGAGGGTTGACAAACAGAAGAGTGATACCGAGGGTGAGGGGAAGAAAGCCTGTAAGAATAGGATCACCTTAGAGTACACACACAAGTACTATCTTAAAAGAAAGGGAATAACACACACACACACACACACAATACTAATTAAAAAAAAAAATACCAGAGACACAAATGTAGAAAAACAAATTCAGTTTCCGTAACTTTAAATATGAATGAATTAATAACAAAAAGTGATACACTTGATAAGAAAACAGAATCCTGCAATTTACTGCTCACAAGGAACATGGATAAAAATCAAAGACATACACAGGATAAATATGAGAAACTGGACCCCAATTTACTAAGTATCAAGTGAATACAAAGAAACCTGAGTTGAAAGCATCAAAGGGAAAAAACAAAACAAAACAGAGACAAACAAGGAAATTACAACAAATATAGTTAGTTCCTAGTTCTGAACACATGAATTTGTTCTAATCAGACTGATATATTTGGGAATGATTTGATCTCGAATTATAACTCAAAATTTGTGTTTATACATAATTTCATCCATAAGAAATGGTGAGAGAATCCAAGAAAATGCACCATTTCACAACTCACAGCTCTTCTGACACCCACCTCTAAAAGCAAATACCAGGTCTTTTTCAAGATAAAATATGCACAAAGGAGTTATGGGCTGGGAAAGGGCTGGTCAGTCTATAACCCCATTAGAGAGGATGTGCCTGGGGCCGGAGGGGGGGGGGGGGAGAGGAAGTAGCATGAAAACCCAATGAGAAAGGACAAAGGGCCAAGCATAGCAGTGTTGGAGGCACGAGTTGATTGGTAACATGTTTTCCCTGTATGCCCATTCTTCCCATTGGTGCTAAGTGTATTTATGGGACAGTGTGTCCAAGGTTTATGGGGGAGTGGGGTGGGGCATGGTTTCTATCCACTGTTCTTAGTATGCTATCTGAGTGTTTCCTCCTTTGAGCTAATTGTGTCTAGGGTTATTAAAGGTAAGTATATTGGTAGAGGTATTTGAACTATAGTTTTAGAAGTGGAAACCCACAGAATACCTTGACCTTGGATAGTTGCTTCCCTTCAAGGAGACCAACTAAGAAATAAGAATGGAGCTAATGAAGGTAGCTACTGGAAGGACACTTCAAAAGGAACAGGGCAACTGCTGAGTAGATGGGAATAACAACCAAAAAATGGAGAGTAGGTAGAACTCCTTAACAAGGTAATTTTTTTTCTAGGTAGAGGAAAAAAAAGAAACATCTTTAGACAGTGAGAGGTAGAACACAAATGCCTAACAGGCAGTTGAAGTCCAGATAAGTGAAAAGAGTCTTGATAGCTACTAGACTTGGATATCATGACAATATCATTGAAATATCACATGTGGATTTCAGCAAACATTTGACAAAGCTGCTCATATATCACTGTAGATAAGATGTAGAACAGTAAGAACTGTGCAATGGAAAGAGAATTGATTCAGTGTATGAATACAGGGTGATAAAAAAAAGAATCAAACTCTTTTTAAAAAAGGTATTATTCAGTCACTAGGTTGCATAAGAACACATAATATGTACCAAATAGTCTTACACTGCACAATTTTCTTCCACATAGTTCCTTTTACAAATTGGTTTTGACTACATGTTCATATAAACCTAACTGCTGAGTAATAAATTTTTAAAGGGCTCTTTTTGTATATGATTCTCTCTAGGCTCATTCTCCCAAATCCCAAAGGCATGTCAGGTTCCTAGGTAGCTGACATACATAGGTTGTGAGTTTTAACCGTTCCAATGCTCTTTTTATAATAAATCAAGAGTGTTTGGGAAGTAGAAACACTTCCATACGTTGAAGGACCTGTGCCCTCATCAATGTGTGTGTGTGTGTGTGTGTGTGTGTGTGTGTTCGTCCTTCATTCCTGCAGAAGACCATGTCATCAGTGAAATGATGACATGACCTGCACTTAATTTTGTTTTGAGTGAGGGAAGGCTGAGCAGGTCACCAACCTCACTTCTCCTCCAGAACCACCTAATCCAGTGACCAGATACGAATGTAGACTGCAACCCATCTTATCTTGTGTGAATTGTTCAAACACTTCCCTAAAATCCTCCATAGGGATTCTTCGGACCTTTCTTTAGCTATCTTGGAATTGCATGCATATCAGTGGAGCATGTGTGCTGTCCATCAAATATCCTTTCCTCTAAATATATAACTCCCCCTTCCTGTTCTTCAGTTCTGGGACCACAATATTATGCATCTGAACTGCCTGATCAAGAAAAATGGTCTAGGTCTACTAGCAGTCACTATATATCATATTTGGTTTGTCGTGTATAGAAAGAAGCTGGATGGCACAATAAATAGAACACTGGGCCCAGAATAAGAAGATTTGAGTTCAAATTCAGCCTCAGACGTGTGCTAGCTATGTGACCTTGTGCAAATCACTTAAATTCCATTTTCTTCGGTTTACTAAACGATTAAATGGGCTTAATAATAGCACCTACTTTTCAGAGCTGTTGTGAAGATGCTCAGATATGCATCATGATCCAAATCACAACATATGAGAACACCCCATGAGGCACTATGAGGTCCTAGACTATCTTTTCTATTCTCTGTACAAAAAAACCCCAACTCATTAGCTCCCATGAGTTTGCTTATCAACACTAAGATGACTCCAAGCTCTATACAGATCCTGCCCTAGTCTCTTTTATTGGGCTCCAGTCCTACATCATCAACTGCCAAATGGACAAGAATATCTTGCAGGGATCTCAAACTCAACATAACTGAAACAGAACTAACCTTTCTACTCAGATCCACCCCTTTTCCAAATTCCTCTATCTACAGGGCAATGGTTCTCAAAGTGTGGCCTTAAAGGAATCCTGAGGTCTCTAAAACCTTTTCAGGAAGTCTGAAGCCCAAACTATTTTTATAATAAATCTAAGAGACTATTTGCCCCTTTCCAACTCTCATTCTGTCACAAGTTACATATTCTTGTTGTCATTATAGTCCACCTCTTCATGACCTCATTTGGGGTTCTCCTGGCAAAAATACTGCAGTAGTGTGCCATTTTCTTGTCCAGAATCACACAGCTAAAAATTGTCTGAGGCCAGATTTGAACTCATAAAGGTAAGTCTTCCTGACTCCAGGCCCAGCACTCTATCCACTATGCCACTTATCTGCCCACAAGTGTTATATACAGAGGAGTTTTCAAGAGGTTGCCTGACTTTCAAATTTAAAGATTTAGTTGCAAATATGAAGGCTAAGTTATTATCTCATGTGCAAAACTGTACTTGTCTTTTAACAAACTGACAAATCTATAGATGACTAGACTGCTGTTTTGCTTGTATTTATCAAAATTCTTCTCTGAATATCCTATCTTTCCTGGACCATCTGAGTCTTAACATGAATCAAGGCAGTTACACTAACTTGTATTACTAGCTACTGTATTCTTCACATCCAGTCACAGGAAGAAAAAAAAAAGTCATTTGCACCTAAAAATGCCCTTATGAAGCAATAAAAATTATTTCACTTTATTAAACCTCAGTACAAACTTTAAGTACACATATTTTAAATATGCTGTGTGATGAAACAGAAGTACCTGTGTAAAGCAGTAAAGTACTCTGTTCCTTAATTCAAGTGCAAACTGAACTAATTAGCTCCTTTTTTCACAGAACATTATTTTTACATGAAAGAATGGCAAATTATGTTTAATTAAGATTTGGTTATTTGGAAGATATTTTCTCAAAAAATAAAAAAAATGAAGCTGTTCTTCAAATAAAACAAATGACAGTATTTGTTGAAATGATAACATTCAAGTTTTCAAACAAAAATTAAAATTTTAGAAAACCTGTATCCGCCACCATGAACTTGACAGTTTCCCAATACTTAAAGACTTTTCTGATGACATTAATGATAATATTAGCAAATGCGATTTTTTTTGATATTGTATAAAGAGGTGTCAACATTTAGAAGGACAGACTAACGAATTTCAAAGTACTAGAACAGGAAAAGTTCATTGACTTGGTTTTGAGTTTCACGCTGCAGCTAACTTTAAAAGTCTATCACTTATCAAGCTTCGGTGTAATATCAAAGAAGAATATTATCTGAAAAAGCTATTTCTCTCTCAATAAAATCCAGTGGTTTCCTATTGCCACCAGGAACAAATACAAAATACTCGGTTTTGGTCATAACCTAGCCCTCTTTCTTTTTTCCAGTCTTTTTATACCTTATTCCCCAATATGTACTATTCAATCTAGTGACACTGGACTTCTGGCTGTTCCATGAACAAGATGTTCCATTTCTTGGCTCCAGGAATTTTCTTTGGCTGTCCACCATGACTGGAACACTCTCCTTCTTCCATTCCAAACTCTAATCTTCCTGGCCTCTTCTAAGTCCCAACTAAAATTCCATCTTCGTCCCTAACTTCTCTTACTTCCAGTGCTTTCCCTCTTTTAATTACTTCCTACTTATATTTTATATACTTTGCTTTGTATATATGTGTTTGTATGTAATCCCTCTAGTTATGATTGTAAGCTCCCTGAAGGCAGAGGGCTATCTTTTACCTCTTTTTATATTCCCAGCGATTAGCACAGTGCCTGGCACACAGCTTGATAAATGTTTATTGAATTGAATTGAGTCATAATCTCTCAACTTTTAGCACCCTCCTCATCAAAATCACCTATTTTGTATACAGTTATATATGTGTGTTTTGTCTCCCCCAAAAGAATATAAACTCCTTGAGGGCTGGGACTATTTAGATCTCTAGCACCCATTTACAGGGCTTGGCATGTTACAGTCACTAAATAAATGCTTATTAAATGATTAGGACCAATTTCTTCTCCAGACTAAACATTTAGCTAAACATTTGTACAGGAAAATAAAGACAAGTATCTCTCATAAGTAAAAATATTAGAAAAAAATTAGGGTGATTTCTCAAAGAGATGACAAACTTGATGATAAAGACTCACAGCTATGAAATTACTAGATCCACATAAACCACATGTTTTTGGAAATATGGTCCCCTATTTATTCATATCAAGTCAAATCAGCAAGAATTAAGCATTTGCTATGTGGGGAAATACAGAAAAGCAAAAATAGTGAAGTCAAAAATTTCCTACTAAAATGCTAAACAGAATTGATTGATGCCTTTACTATGCCTGTCTCATCCACTTTCAGCTTAGATCAAGATAATCATTTTAAATGTCAAATAGTTTTTGTTGTCAGAAATTGAAGAGCTGAATATCATCCTTATACTGAACGTTAGGAAAGGGGACCCTAGATTCCAATTTTGCTAGTATTTGACCTTGGATACAACTTTCCCCAAGAAAAATGGCCAGATAATTGCCAACTGTCTTGCATTTCTGAAATTCTGAACTTCTATAACCCTGAAATTTGACAGAGTGACTTTTCAATTCAATATAGTCTAAAAAAACATACAGAGACAGGATAACGTAAGGCAAATAACATTTGATGATTGACCCTTGGCAATTATTTTCCATGTGACTCAGGCAACTTCCTAAGTGTAAGCCACTAAGTCATGACTGTGGTCTAATGGGAAGAATTCCTCACACTGATGAAATCACATGCCCTGTTTTGTAAAATTGAGTTGTGTTGGATTATTTTTGCTTCTGAAACCTTAAGCTACGTTCAAGTACATGACAAAAGTACAACACAATGTCAGTATGAGGTCCTTGAAGTTCAGAGGCAGAACAAAAAGGCAGGACCAGGGGTTAAACAGGGCAGTAGGCCTAGACTTGGGATAAAAGTCAGAAGCTAATGGTCAATACTAAATTTCAGGATCTGAGTCCAGACTCAGAAAAAACTAGAGTAAGAAAGAGTCAACAAATAGAATCTAGACAAAAAAGTCTGTGGAGATGGGGGGAAAAGAGAATGGAATAAATGCCTACAATGTACCTACCAGTCCCTATACTAAGCATTTTTTATAAATATTATCTCATTTGAAACAGCAGTTTCTATTTACTCTCTTACCTCATTCTCTTTACTTCACTTAACTCTACCTGCTAACCATTTTCTGTGGGTCCCACAATGACCTCAATTTTAACTGTGGGTAATTAAATATATTTTGGCTTAGTCTCAAGATAGCCTTCAATCATTCATTCAACAAATGTACTAAGGTAAGTACATGCTTTATATGGGGGGTACATAGTGCCAGAGCATTAAGACAGGAGATATAGTTTTCTCATGTTAACATATGTAAGGAAAAATGAAAAGGCTAGTTGAGCTAAGTGGTATAGTGTAGGTGTAGTAGCAATATTCAGTGAGGATGAAAAGGTAGATTGGAGTGAGATTGTAAAGAGCTTTAAAAGTTACAACTACAAAACAACTGTAAATGACTGTTGCAAAATTCCAAAGAACAAACTTGGCCCTAAAGAAAACATCAGAAGACACTCCTAACACATACTTTTGCAGAAGTGTCTCACATATATGGGTGTGGAATACTGCAAATAATGTTAGTTACCTTGATGTACTGATCAAGGTTGCTGACATTTTTTTCTTTTTTTTAAAGTTCTTTGTCAGAGAGATGACTCTCTGGGAGCAGGAAGAAATCTAAGAGATGCAAAAACAAAAGATACCAATAAATATATTTTTTAAAAGCTTAAAACAGGAATTTTATTTGAGTTGACAGCAGGAGAGTGACGGTAAAAACTGCATTTAAGGAAAACCATTTTGCTGGCATGAATGATATAATGGATTGGAATAAGAGAAGATTTGACACAGGAAGAATAAAAGACTAAGTTGATAATACATACAGGTAAGAGGTATTGAGGGTCTGAACTAAGGTGCTGACTGTATCTGCCTTTACCAGTTACCTGATATGAGTTATCCTGATAACCAGTCTCTCAAGGGTTAGATTCTGAATTTGTTTACTATATTTCTTTGTACTCAATTATCCAGTTTCTTTGAGTTTGGGATGTTCTGAATATTCAAGCATGGCTTCCAATTCATTCTGTCCTGTCCTTTTGTGAGGGAATTCTGAAAATTCACTACCCAGTTCCTGAGGTTCACAACGTAGGAGTCAACCTGGATTCCTCACTATCTGTAAGTTCCCCATCCATTTGTTGCCAAGGCCTGTCAATTTCACCACTGCAACATCTCTTAAATAAGCACACTATCACCAGGCACTCATCATTCCAAACTGGACTACTGAAACAGCCTGCTGAAAGGTCTACTTGCCTTAAGTCTCTACCCATTCTCCATTTAGCCATTAAAGTGATGCTCCTTAAATCCAGACCAGACCACTTCGAAAACTCCTCTCCCCACCTCCTCTCACTTGATTAAATCAAGTGCTATTGTCTGCAGAAGCAAATACAAAACACTCTAACCTTCCAAGTCCTTCATAGCCTGTCCCCCTTCTACTTTTCCAGTCTTCTTACACTTTACTCCTCCCTCTTCCACCATTCCCCACCATGCACCTAGATTTCTGGGATTCCACAAACAAAATACTCTCTCAGCTCCAGACAGTTTCTCTGGCTGTCCATCATGCCTGGAATGCTCTCCCTTCTCTACTCCAACTACTGACCTCTATTAAACCCCAACTAAAACCCCATCTTTTAAGGGCTGTATCCCCAAGAGATCATAAAAATGGGAAAAGGACCCACATGTACAAAAATATTTATAGCAGCTCTTTTTGTGGTAGCCAAGAATTGGAAATCAAGAGGATGTCCATCAATTGGAGAATGGCTGAACAAGTTGTGGTATATGAATGCAATGGAATAATACTGTGCTATAAGGAATGACGAACAGGTGAACTTCAGAAAAACCTGTAAAGACTTACATGAACTGAAGCTGACTGAAATGAGCAGAACCAGGAGACCATTACACGGTAACAGCCACAGTGTTCGAGGACTGTTTCTAAAAAGACTTAGCCCTTCACAGTAACGCAAGGACCTAAAAATATTTCCAAAGGACTCATGATGCAAAATGTCATCCACATCCAGAGAAAGAAGTATGGAGTCAGAATGCAAAATGATGCAGACTATTTTTTCCTTTGTTATGTTTTGTTTTTCTCATGGTTTCTCCTATTTGTTTTAATTCTGCTATACAACATGACTAAGGTGAAAATGTGCTTAATGAGAATGTATTTGTAGATCCCATATAAGACTGCAAGCTGTCATGGGGAAAGAGCACAGAGGGAAGGGAAGAAAATTTGGAAGTGCTTGTTGAAAACTTAAATAAGTTTGGGGAAAAAAATCTCATCTTTTAGAGGGAATCTTTCTCAATCTTACTTAATTCTAGTGCCTTCCCTCTGTTATTTCCTATTTATCCAGTATATGGTTTACTTTTGTATATATTTGTTTTTATGTTGTCTCCCCCATTTGGATTGTAAACTCCTTGAGGACAGGGACTATCATTGGCCTCCTTTTTTTAATCCCCAGAGACATTAGCACAATACTTAGCACAGAGTAGATGCTTGAAAAAGGTTTGTTGACTGAAATAGTCTGTGCCCAGGTTCTACTTTGTTTTCTGAGTCCTTGGCCAGTCTTGGAAAAGTTTTTCCTAAGTCTGTGCCAGGATCTTATAATTTTCTCTAGCTCCTAGAAGCCGGATTTTTTTTGCTGCCTAGGGAAATCCTGTCATATTCTTCATTGCAGAAAGCAACTTGTAAAGTTACCTCAGCTCCAAAAACCCTGAGTGTATTGGTCAAAAATCACCGAAAATTTGCCCAAATGGATCTCTAAAACTACCAAAAGATAAAACTCTTCCTTCCTCTTGTAAACAATATATTGCTGGATTCTGGCTTCTAATCTGTTTTATCTTTTTCCATTTTATTAGTTTGTCCCATTCATATTTATGACTATATATTTCCCTCCATCCTATTCTCTTCTGTCTCTTCTTTTTCACTCAGTCCCTTTTAGCCTTTGATTACTGTCTCCTTTAATCTATCCTTCCTCTTTATCATCTTATCCCTTTTCTCTTGGTTCCTTTCCTTCCCCTTCCTACTTCCTTGTAGGATAAGATGAATTTCTATTCCCAACTCTGTGCGTGTATATATTGTTACTTCCTTGAACCAGTACAGAAGAGAGGGAGGTTCAAGCATTGCCCCACTCCCCCTCATTTTCCCCTCCATTATAAAAACTCTTCCTTGTATAATTCTTTTATGTGAGATTAATTTCCTTCATTCTTTCTCTTCCTCTATTCTTTTTCCAAGATCCCAAATTAATACTCACCCATGCCCCCTAAGTAGACAGATTCCTAACTGTCTTAATGATAATGAAGTTTTCAGTAGGCAGTGCAGTGGATAGAGCACCAGCACTGGAGTTGCGATGACCTGGGTTCAAATTGGACCTCAGATTATTACTGGCTTTGTTACTCTGAGCAAGTCACTTAACCACAAATGCCTCAAAAAAAAAAAAGGAAGGGGAGTTACATGTATCAATTTGTCATATAGGAATGGAACAATTTAATCTTATTAAGTCCTTTATGATTTCTTATTAATGTTTATCTTTTTACACTTCTCTGGAGTCTTTAAATGTCAGATTTTCTATTCAATTCTGGTCCTTTCATTAGGAATGCTTGAAAGTTCTCTAATGCATTAAATAGCCTTTATTTCTTCTCTAGGATTTATACTCACTTTTGCTGGGTAGGTGATTCTTACTTCCTTTTGCCTTACAAGAATCATATTTCCAAGCCCTCTGTTCTTTTAAAGTTGTAGGTACTAAATCTTGCAGCTCCATGGTAATTCTTTCTGAATGCTTGCAGTATTTTCTCCTTGACCTGGATGCTCCAAATTTGGGTATAACATTCTGGGACTTTTCATTTGGGGGATCTCTTTCAGGAGGTAACCTGAGGATTCCTTCAATTTCTACTTTGCCCTCTGGTTCTATGATATCCGGGAAGTTTTCCTTTAAAAGTCCTTGAAATATGATAGGCTTAGGCTCTTTTTTTGATCATGGCTTTCATGTAGTCCAGTGATTCTTAAATGATCTGTCCTCGATCTATTTTTCATGACTGTTGTTTTTTCTGATGAGTTATTTCACATTCTTTTTCCTTTTTAGTCTTTTGTCCTTATATTATTGTTTCTTGATATCTTGTGAAGTCATTGGCTTCCACTTGACCAATTCTATATGGTTATTTTCTTCAGTGAAATTTTATATTTCTTTTGCCAAGCTATTAATTCTCTTTTCATAATTTTCTTGCATTCCTTCAGTGAAGGTATCCTTGACTCTTCACTCCCTTTCACTCCTAATATACAATCAGTTGTCACATCCTTTTAATTCTAGTTCCCCAACTCTTCTTGCATCCACTTCTTTCTTTGTCTTCACAACACAATAACAATCACCTTAGTTCAAGTCTTTATTAATACTACCTTGGACTATTGCAATAACTTTCTAATTAGAAGATCAATTGGTCTCCCTTGCCTCTAGCCTCTCCTGTCTCCAATCCATCTTCCACATAGCTCCTAAAATGATATTCTTAAGGGACAAATCCACATTACTCCTTGGCTCAAAAAACTCCAGTGGCTCCCTCTTATCTCTAGGAGCAAACAAACTCTTCTGGCATGTTACAATCTACTTCTAATCTATCTTTATAGACTTAATGTACACTACTCCTGCTCCTGAATTCTTCCATCATGGCATTACATTAACTAATTGATCAAGAAGCATTTATTATATGTAAGGGAATTTTAGAGTCAAAGGTAAGGAGGAAGTGCATTCCAGGCATGGGAGACAGCTCCCAAAGGCATCAAAATAGGAGTAGCGAAGTTAACTATATCTAGCTAGCCTCAGAACATACTTCATATCCCATCCAGACATCTACTCTAGACAGCTTGTTAGGGGTACCTTGCTGCTACAATTAGAATGTTTTGGACCTCATCTCATCTTCTACTCTCCTTAAATTCCTCCCTTCACCTTCCTCTCCACCCAGAGGGACTATTCATCTAACTCATATTAGCTAGTCAGTTCCAGATAATGCTTCAAATCTCACTCAGGCATCCATCCCAGGTTTCTTGCTATGTGTCCTGTTGCTGAACACACAGAGCTCTTTTCTCCAAAATCATCCCTGCTCTGGCTTCACTTTCCTCCCTTCAGTCTTAACTTTAGAGATGACAAATAAACTATATTCATTGCCCTTTATCCATGAATTTCTCGCTTCCCTGTGTTTCCATCGTTCATGTTCTACCAATCCTAAATCCGCCAAGAATCCCTTAGTTGTTGAATCTAATAGCCTTTTTTTGGAATTCATTCTTTTTAAATTTTCTGGAGTCTGTGCAAGTATTAATAACCTCCTTTCTCCTGGATACTTTTTCCTCTTAAAAAGTTTCATAACACTGCTCTCTCCAGTTTTATAACAGTGCTCCTCCTATAATGATCCTTCTATGCTGGATTGTCATCCAGTTCATATCTCTTACATATGTTTGTCCTCGATTCTTTCCTTGTTCTCTGGTGATTGTATCTGCTTCCATGAATCTGTATGCAGATGATTCCCAAACCTATATATTCAGGCCTCTTTTCTCTCCTAATTCCAATCTTCCATCACCAATTAGCTGCTGGGCTTCTCTACCTAGATAATCCACTAGAATCACAAATTGTGCATGATTTAAAACTGAATTCTTCACCTAACACTGCACTCCAAACTTCCCTATCTCCCATCATTCCTCAGTTACTCATGTTCATAACTTTGGTGTCATTCTTGACTCTTTACTCTTCCTTACTTCTCCCCTTAATCAGTTGCCAAATCTTAGCGCTTCTTCTGCTGAAAAAGATTTTACAACCTGTCCCTTTCTCTCCACTTACAAAGCCACAAATCTTCATCACCTCTCACTGATTATTTTAATAATTTCCTAATCCATCTGCCTGCCTCTGGTCTCTCTTCTTTACAATCCACCCCTCACAGTTGCCAAAACAATCTTACTAAGGTATATGTCTGACCATATCAGTCCCAAACTCCCTCTTGCCTCTAGCATAAATGGGAATACTTAAAATCCTTGCAATCTGGTTCCAGCCTACCATTTCGAATGTATTACTCCCCTTTATGCACTCTGTATTTCATGGTCATTCTATCTTCCTCTGTGTATTTCACATGCCACTCTCCCTCAAGTCTAGAATTCACACCTTCATTTCCCTTGACAGAATTCTTAGCTTTCTTAGGATTCAACACAGATACCATTTCCTCCCTAAGATCCTCCCCTAATTTCCCAAGTTGCATGTTTTCTTCCTAATTGTCATACCTTCCCTACTTTCCAAAAGTATTTAAAGAACTTTAAAGAAAAAAATCTGTTTGTTCTTTTGTCTCTATATTACCAGTTTTAGCATATCTTTGCACATAACATATGTTTGTTGAATTAACTATAGCTAGGTATATGAAACACAAAAAGGTATAAAACAGTCTCTACCCAGGAAATAGCTTGGTTATAGTGGAGAAGACAAAAGAGTATGAAAAGTCAATTGTGTGTGTTCGTCCTTCATTGTTGAAGAAGACCATGCCATCCATGAAATGATGACATGACTTGCACTTTGTTTTGAGTGAGGGAGGGCTGTGCAGGTCACCAACCTCACTTCTCCTCCAGAACCATCTGAATTCAGTCACCAGATATTCATCAGGATGACTGGAGATGACCCAGGATGAGGCAATTGGGATTAAGTGATTTACCTAAGGCCATACAGCTAGTGAGGTAAGATTTGAACTCAGGTCCTCCTGACTCCTGCACTGGTGCTCTATCCACTGCACCACCTAGCTGCCCCATGAAAAGTCTTATTATTCTGAACAGGTAGTAGAAAAGTGTAGAAAAAAGAAGTTGCTAAAATTCACAAACTACCAATAAGCACCAACTTAACACTGGTGTTCTAAATATGATTACACTAAGATCATCTAATAATCAGTCAGTGTACTAGTGTAAGAACTGAATTATCTCATTATTGACATTCTTGCTATAAATGAAACCAGAAAATATAATTAAGTTGAAATAAAAAGGTTCACTTAATTAACAAGTTTTTATTAAGCACATTGCTATGTTTGGTACTATGCTAGATGCTAAAGATACAAAGATTAGAGTAAAACAGTCCCTATTCCCAGGAAACTTACAAGCAATCAGGGGAAACAACAGGTATACATAAATACACACCCAATTTATACAAAATAAATATAAATTCTGAGTACTGGAGGAATCCAAGTAAAGTGTTATATAAAAGATGGTACTTGAGCTAGGAAATGAGCAATTCTGAGGAGTAGGGGTGTATTCCTAGCATGGGGAACAGCCAATACAAAGGTAAGAAGACAAGATAATGGAGCATAACATGTGAGGAACAGAAGGTCAGTTTGGATGGCCCACTAAGTGTATGAAGGGGACTAACATATTAACAAGAAGTTCACAGGTTGTTCTTGGGCTGACATATAAAGAAATCAGTATTATCATGGGTCCTAAGGCAAAAAGAAACATAATATGAGATGCTTAGTGTGGTACAGTGGAAAGAACACTCAAGAGTCAGAAGAATTGGGTTTAAAGGTTACCTCTGATTACTCCTGCAATTGTAGTCTTGGACAAGTTAGTTAATCTCCCTAGACCTTGGTTTTCTCAATTGTAAAATGAGAAGGGTCAGAGGAGATGGCCTCCATGATCGATTCCAGTTTTAGCTCTATGATCCTTTTATCACAGCAAAAAAAAAGACTAACAGGATAAGTGCAACTCAGGCACTAACACTTTACACAAAAGATGAGGAGACATAGTTAGAAGAGGGTGGAACAAACCAGGATAGCCAGTACCAGCTCAGGAAAAGTATAAGCCATGGAGGTCAAGAGAATGTTCAACTAAGAAATAAGCACAAACTTTGCTAGTAAGGCTGAAGCTAACAGAGGTAGAGATGAACATGAACTCTCACCAAAAAAATGAAACCAAGCTTGCACTCTGAACAGAGATAGCCAAACCAGTTCCTTCCACTAATGCAGATAAGCAAGTCCTGAGTTTCTGTAACTTAATTGACTGGGAGACTGATAAAATGACTTGTTCATGGTCACACATCTAATACATGTCAGATGTTGAATTTAATAACTTCCTGACTCCAAAGCCAGTCCTCTATCCATTAAACCAGGTTGCTTCTTGAAGATTAACACATAGTTGGAAAAAAAAATCACATACTTTATTACTACTAAAAAAAAGTTATCAACTACTGACTCATATGGCTACTTTCTAATCATTACAAAATTTTTAAGAAATAACTTACAAACACATCTAGAACATACTTAATAAAAATACGGAAAGAGAAACAACAAAAGGTAGGCTTTTGCAAATGACATTCTGCATTACCAGTGTAACTCATTACATAACTGATCTAAAAGTTCAGGGAACACAAGATTTCACTGTGTTGACTGGTCTTTGTTATAAACAAACAACATGAGTCACATTAATCAACAAGTATTTATTAAGCAACTACTATATGGCAGGCACTGCACTAACTGCTTTGTTTTGCTCAACAACAAAAAAAAAGGATGAGACAATCCCCACTCTGGAGTTTATAAGTCAGACATGCATGTGCGTGTGCACATGCAGACACCCAGAAAACAAATCCAAAATAAACATAATGTAGTTAGGGATGAAGGTGATGAGAGCTGTTATGGAAATAAAAATGGATTACTACTTTTGAAGGTGGAAATGTTATCTCCATATTTGGCAACTAACTGGAAATGTGAGGTGAAAGAGTTGGGAATAATTAAAGCCAAAGTTACGAACCTGGAAGATTGGAAAAAACAGTAGTGCCTTTGACAGCAACAGGAGAGTCTGAAGAAAGGCAGGTTTGGAAGGGTTATGAGTTATGTTTTGGACACAATGAGTTTCAAATATTTCTATGACCCACTCTGAAATGTCCAATAGGCAACTGGTAGTATGAGAACAAGATCAAAGTGCAACTAGGACAAGATTTATAAATTTGCGAGTCATTTGCATAGAAATAATAATTAAATCCACAGGAGCTGAAGATGACCAAGGGAGAGTATACAGCAAGAAGGCAGCCCAGGATAGAACCTCGGGGCACACCCAAAGAGAATATACTGTGCATAACAACCCAGAATGAAGGAAACTAATGGACTAGTCAAACAGGTAGGGAGAGAATCAGAAAGAGTAGTGACAAGAAAATAGAGGGAATATGAAGGAGGAGAGGATGGTCAGTGTTAAATAAAGCTGGTCAAAAAGGAAGAGCACTGAGAAAAGACTAACATTTAGCAAATGTGATCACTGATAACTTTGGAGAGAGGTAGCTTTGGATGAGGCAAGAAGTCAGAAGCTGGACTACAAAGGGTTGAGAGGAAAATAAGTGGAGGCAAAATGCATTTTTTTTGGGGGGGGAAGTCTGGCTAAGAAAGAAATAACATATAATAAGGACAATAACTTATGAGAAGAAAAGTCAAGTGAGGGTTTTTCTAGGGATGAAGAAAACTGAGTACATTTGAAGGTAGTAAGGAACACAACAGAGAGTGTTGAGACTGAGTGGGGGATCACGGAAGGGGCAATTTACTGGAGTGAAGGGGTTTTGAGATATAGTGAAGGGAAGAAAAGTGAGTTTACAGTGAAATTACCCTAATTTCCTCAATAGTTAATAAACATGTATTGAGCATTTATGTGCCAGGCACTGTGCTAAACTCTGAAAATACAAATATAAAAAAAAGAAAAAGAGTCTCTATCTTCAAATAACACAAAAGTAAACTGAAAACGGGGGAGAAGGGAAGGCAACCAATATGAAAGTGGGAGACATGATGGAAAATCAGATAAGTCCCAAAGCAGTGCAGCCAGACGAGAAATGCGATACCTAAACAGAACTCTCTCAGAATATAAGCTTGGAGTTCATGTCTCCATTCTCCAATCAGAAGGGCAGAAGGTAGTGATAAGGTAGAATACCAAGGCTGATGAGATCTTGCCTTATCAGAGGCAAGATAGGGAGAAAGGGAGGGAGAAGTGTGGGACACTGGAAAAACAGTTCCATATTTCCAACTAACTTCAAACATAGCTGCTTGCTTGCTCCATAGTAACTTCCAATTAAACATGTTCAAAATTAATTATGACCTCTTAAGACTAGGTGTTATAATAGAACCAGTAACAGAAAGGAAAAACCAAAAGACTTGGGTTTTAATCCCAGTTAACTAGTGTAATTGGTGTCTCTAAATTCCAAAGAAAACATACATAATGCATAACCTTTACCCTCAAATAAAATCTACATAAATGTGATTAGCCAACTGCTTAAGTCACTACCCCCTGTAAGTATAATCTGAAGGAGTGAAGTGGTCCCTAATCTGATCTGAAATAAGGAACCAACAATTACTGTGTAGTCTATCAGCAAGCACTGATTACATATTACACTGAGAAGATAATTTAGTACTCGTCCTCATTGTCCAATTCCTTATTTTCTCAGGGTTCTGCAGAAAGATTGATTAGGGAGAAAGGATTGATTAGAAAGGGTTCTGCATCAGCTCTCACACCTCTAAAATGATTTTTAGCCATGCATATTAAAGATTTTAAAGTAAATTATCTCTATTACCATCTCCTTTCCCTTGTTTCAAGAAATGGAAACAAAAAGTTGATACTAGAACTTTTTTACTGCAAAAGAAGCAAAACCATTATGCTTTTCTTCATTGTTTAGGTGGAAAAGCCATGAACCCAGAATCAGAAATAGGTCTGAGGTCTCACTCTGCTACTTAATTAGCTATATGACCTTGGATATCAGTTAAACTCTATACCTAGTCTATAAAATGGTTAGTGTAACACTTTTACTGCCTACTTCCCAGAACTGTTGGGAAGATCAAATAATGTATGTGGAAGTCTGTAATCATAAAAAGCTATATAACTGAGGCTATTACTGCTAGAATATGCAGAGACAGTGTGCACTGCAACTGTACATGTACATTGTACAATATAGTACCAGGAGCCCATAGCCTCACCCATGTCCTGGCCAGTCATCACCTGAGAAAAGATAAAAGGCAACATAACTAACGTTTATATAGGGTAGATGTATACTATGAGCAGTATATACAGAGCCAGGCCTTGGAATCAGAAAGATCTGAGTTCAAATTAGGCCCTAGACACTAGCTGGGCCACCCTGGGCAAGTCACTTATCCATTTGCCTCAGTTTCTTCTCTGTGTAAAACGAACTAAAGAAGGAAATGGCAAACCATTCCATATCTTTGACAAGAAAACCCCAAATGGAGTCATGAAGAGTTGGACACAACTGAAAATGACTGAACAACATCATTAAACTGGGAAGTTTTCTAGCTTTCTTCATTTGAAAGCCCCAGGCACTATCTCACTAGCTTCTCAAGGCTCAGACTTTTTAAATGGCTGTTTTTCCCGTTCTCTTCAACCTCTTCCACTATGAAAGATAATTAACAGGGAAAAAGTGAAAATAAAGAGAAAGGGAGAATTCTGGTACCATGATAAACATACTTATTTCTCTCTTTTTTTTTTTTCCTGCAAGACACACACCAAAAAATCTGGAATGGAGTATTTTCCCCCTGAATTTTTCCATTTTTTTTTTTTTTTTTAACAAACCCTTTATCTAAGCCCCAGATCTTGTTGATTCTACTTCTACTCCACATCAGTTCTGCTCCCTTTATGTTTACCTGGCTACCAGTCTCATTAAGACCCTCATTCTCTCTTGATTTGACTACCAGAATAGTTTCCAAAATGTTTTCCCCAATCCATCCCCCACATAAGTGTCAAAATGATTTTTACTAAAGTCCAAAAGGGAACACTACTTCACAAACTCCAGTGGGCTCCCTATCACCTGCAGAATCATATAAACTCCTCTGTTTGGTACTTAAGGCTTTTCATAACTTGGTCTTATCTTACTTTTCATGCTTTTACATAATACTCCCCCCCTTCACACTCACTACAGAGTAGCCAAAATGACCTTCTTACTGAGCTCTCACATAACAAAATTCTATCTCTTGTGTCTGAGGGTGGCCATTAGCCCACACCTGGAATGTACTCACTTCTCACCACCACTTCTTCAAGATCTAGTGCCATCTTCTACAGAAAATTTTTTCATACCTCCTACTTACTTTAAAAGGGTTTTGCTCCAAAATTATCTTTTATATATTATATCTGTCTCTCTCTACATAAATATATAAATACATATATATATAAAACCTATATATACACCTATATGAGGATATGCCTATACAGCCCTACACACACACATATATACATACACATGTATGTATATACATACACCTAATGCATGTATGTTACCCTGCCTCATTATATACTGTTAGCTCAAAGACAGGGACAGTTTCACCTGTTTTTTAATGTTTAGGTGCTTGGTAGTGCCTGGCACATAGAAGAAGCCCAATTCCTGTTCCATTTTCTGCCTTGCTTGTTGATTAAATGTAGTCTTGGTCTTATATATCTTTATTAATTAATTGCCTCTATATCTTGGATATCAATCCTTTTTCAGACATATTTGATATACCTCTCCCTGCCCAATTCATGTTTGTTTTTATCCTAGATACAGTAATTTTGTTCTTGCAAAAGTCTTTCAATTTCACGCAGTTGAAATTATCTATTTTATCTTTTGTAACCATCTCTAACCTGTATTTCCCCTAGTTATAATTTTAAAAGGTACCTGATCTGATTCTCTTCTAATGTTTTTATAGTGTGACCTTTTATATGAAAGTTATAATGTCCATTTTGGACATTACTTCATTAATTAATTACATCATGTAAGATGTTGGGCTAAACCTAATTTCTATCAAACTGCTTTCTTGTCCTCCTAATAGTTGTCACATCACGAATCCTTACCCAAATAATTTATGATCTTGGCAATTAATTGTTAAACATTTATTAAGAAACTATCATAGGTGGAATGCTCACCTAGATTTTGAGGGTGAAATGAAAGACTAAAAACCCAATAGTATTTCTAAAAAATAACCCTCCCCCCCAATCTCATAATTTTTCTCACTGATGATTTATCAGAATGCTGCCATGTCTGAAGTATGGTAATTCAACCCTCTGTACATCACTATTTCATACAATGGAGGAAATGTGGCAGAACCTAGCTGGGAAGGATGCTGGAGCAGTCAAATAAGTTGGTTAAATGAATCAGTGAGGTAGTTAAGAGAAGTATGGAAGTGGGAGGGTAAAATGGCTCAAGAGTTGGTGAAGTAAAGATGAGAAATTAAGGTTAGCCAAAAAGTGCAGGAAAAAAAAAAAGCACCAAAAATACAGCAATTAGGAAGGGCAGAGAAAAATAATGGAGATGATGGCCAATGGAATACAGAGGAAAAACACCAGGGTTTCAGTAGAAGTGTAAAGAAAACACCATTAACTTCCAAATGCTTTGAATTAATTCCACAAAATGTCAAATGGAAATATTCAACAAATATTTACTGATTACCTAACCATACTATGCTCTGTAACTTTAAGCAAATAATAACCTGTTTCCTCATCTGTAATTTTACTACCAACTTCTTTATTTGTGTAATAATTTTTATGAAAGCAATAATCATTAAGCACAATATAAATCAAGCAATAACGTTATTACCATGAAGGTTCCTGTATCTTAAAAGCACAGCTGAAGACCTACCTTCTTTCAAATGCAACAATGAACTTTCTCTTACCTTGGAACATTAGAATTATTTTTGAATTCACAGAATCATAAATTTATAGTTGGGTGGGAATTTAGATGTCATCTAGGTCAATACCTTCATTTTTGCAAATGAAGAAACTGAGGCACAGAGATTAAATTATTTGCCCCATGTCATGCAGTCAGTAGGGGAAAAGGAAGGAAGGGGGAATAAGCATTTATAAAGTGCCTATTATGTGTCAGGCCCCATGCTATTTTTTTTTTAACAGATATCTAATCTAATTCTCACAACAATCCTAATCCTGTGAGGTAGATGTTATCACTTCCTCATTTTATAGCAGAGGCAGACAGAAAGTAAATAACATGCTAGGAGGTCACACACAGTTAATTAGCATCTAAGGTCAGGTCTTCCTAACTCCAGTCCAGTACTCTTTCCAGTAAGCCACCAGCTGCCTCAGGTGGTACAGGCATATCCTGGCTCAAAATCCAGTTCTATTTCCACACATTACCCAAGGCTTCCAGTGCTTAATGTCTTCTTTCCCAAATTTGATAACAAGAGTAAAGGTAGGAATCATATTTTCTGATTATTTTGTTTGGACACCTAAGAATGAGCTGGAACACACAATAGGCCCTTATTTAAAATGCTTATTGCAAAAAATTAATTGAATGGCAGAACATGATGTAAATTTTCTGAAAACACTAATGAACAAATCTGTTTTTCTTAACAATAACTATTATAGAGAAGGATGGTTTGATTTGAGGAAGGGGAAGATGAATTAAATGTGAATGAAATACCCCCAAAAGGGAAAAGTAGATGCAAAATAAGAACATCAATAAAATATTTTTAAAATACACAGAAGAAACTGAAAGAGATCAAGTGGCACAATGAGATAATTTTGTTATAATAGTATGCTGACTGGAGCAAAGTCAACTATTTATTGACTTAGCCACATGTTAAAGAAACTTTTAAAATATGTAATAGGTCTTCCATTTGTCAAAATCACTTATTTTATATGATTTGATTCTTCATCACGACACTGGATATTAAGTATATCTGACAGACAACTCATTTTTCACAATCTAGCCTGAGAAAAGGATGGCCTATAAATTTTTCCCCCCAACAGGGTTTAAAAATCAAGCAAGTTCTCAGGACATTGTAATATTAATTTCTTAACCTTCTGTTGACACATGGCAAGGTGTTCATTTTATATTACAATATTCTGTTCCTATCTTGGAATTTCTATAATTCTAGAACGATTCTGCTTCTCAGGATATCAATACATTTATCAGAGTTCATTATTCCTTCAATGGGAAATAAGACTTACAGGCTCACTGAAAGTGAAAAAAAAAAATTCCCACCAAATTTGGATATTTGGGTGTGTGTGTGTGTGTGTGTGTGTGTGTGAATATTTCACAATTTGATGTTGTTTTGTAGTTGTTAACAGGTGTATTCAGACTTCTAATAACAGTTTTGCCATAGACTTGAATTAAAAAATGAATTTCATTGTTAAAAATTACCTTTCTCAAATCTCCAATACTTCAGTCTTTGTATTGTCTTGCCTATGTCAAGCATTTTTTTTCTTCATAGCAAGTCAGAAACTTTTATTTTTTTAAACAGGTCTTCTCTCTGTTCTTCCGTTCTCAAGACATGTACGTCACATAGCGAAAGCACCAGTAACAACTTCTTTGGCTACCAGGTCCTTATGAAGATCTTAGTTTTCTGAGATTAGACTATTTTGCAGCTAAAATGTGTCAGTTCCTCACACTGGTTTTTCATTTTGGACCACATTTTCCTTTGCATTTCAGTGTGACTATTCTTTATGGGTTGAACAATCTCTGAATCATTTGAGATCTCCAGGCCAAGAAGCCATTGCGATTATCTTACAATATCAAAGTATGCTTTTCAAAAGCTACAACTTTTGCACATTTCCTTAGAATGATAACATCCCTTCTTAATAACCAGAAATTTAAAAACACAACAAAAAGAGCAATAAAACATTTGTGTACGGCACTAAATCTAATACTCAAGTGAAAGTACTAAAGGTAAGGCTGGTCAGAGAAAACCAATTCAATCTAGTTTTGTCTGGTCAAGGTCAAACATTCTGAGTTATCACAAGTATGTATGCATGACCATTGCAGTCTCACACACACAAAAAAGCACAGGACTGGACCTGTCATTTTATTAGTGTAGAGAACTCTAAGGTGAGGATACCCCCTCTATCAATACAGGTTTTACCTTTTCCACTTCTCTTAAGACAGCTACCTAGTGTAATGAGAGGTTAAGTGACTTCAATCTTGGTTTTTCTGGTTTCCAGGTGAGCTCTCCATCAATTGCAAATTACTGCCTCATAAAATGAAATACCGAAATAGTTGCCAGTGCCAAATAATTCATACACTCTGCATTACCATGTTATACTTAAATGTCCTTTTAAAAAAACTGTACATAATAAAAGCTAACAGTTTCAGACACAAGTATTTTTTGTTCTTTGTACACTGAAATGTACATATACTCATACCGAAAATATAAGACAAAAAAATGAAATGGTGAACTGCGACAATTTTCTAGCTCCTACAAATCTTGCAATGTAATTGTTAGTATGCCTCATCTTCCCCCTGTACCTCAATCCACTAGGTTCAAATTCTAAAAAGATCCCATAAAAATCTCTAACCAAATGCACAATCCAAGACACAAACTGCCCTAACTCCAAGTCTCCTTTCCTAGTTTGGTAATTATGGATGAACAATCTGAAAGAAAACCTCAAGTTTCATTTTTCCTATCTCTCTTAGGTGGATTCCTAAACATCATTATGTTGGAAAACAACTCTTGGTGATTTAATAACTTCATATTTTTGTTCAAAGGACAGTATCATTATACTTACTTGGAATACAAAGATTCTCCATAGGCAGAGTAATCCCATTTTGTATTGTTTAAAGACCCGAGAAGATATCTCTATTTGTCATCCAGCTACTTCAGATAAATTTCTTTTTACCTTTTCTACCAGTTGTTTTTGTAATCAGCCTTTCCCCTTCCACCCTGCAGCTTCAATTCTTCTTTGGAGGAGTGCAAAAATTTCTGCAAAACTTTCTTCTATTTACAACACCTGCCATCAACTGGATCAAAGTCACCTTCCTGCTTCCTATTAATTAACCACAACAATGTGGATTAGTGGATAGTGTTTTTTCAATTATGCCTAAAAACATTCACTTTCACTATTTGGTTAAATTCATCACTCAAAACACTTATTTTGGTTCAACAGGAATTTATTAAGTACCTACTACCTAGATGCTTAATGAGCACTAGAAATACAAAAATGTTCCCGAACATGTCCCCAAACTCAAGATTACATTCTACAGGAGAAATACAACTTTTAAGCTAAGTAAATATAAGAGAAGTTGTAATTTCAATAAACACAACTATGGAGTATTAAGAAAGGTTCTTGTAGAAAATGACACCTGCATTGGCTCCTTGAAGAAAGCTAAGGATTTTAATAGGGAGTGATGAGAATTGAGTTTAACTCAAACATAAACTAAATATAAGCAAGCTGGTTCAGCAGAATAAATTAAGTTTTAACTGATATTTATTTCTGCACTGTCATCTGTATGTTTTGAGGCCTGTATGGTTTATCTCCTCTACCAGAGGGTAAATTTAAGGATCATACTTAATCCTTTCCTAAGTATTCCTCATACTATTTAGTAATATTTAGATGTTCTTCATACAATTCCTCCTCACATATGTAAATGATAAAAGTACTGCACTAGATTAGTTAACAATTATTGTCTTTTTTGTAAACATATTATTCTAAAGTAGTAGTTCAGATCAATCAAATATTGGCCACCTGTACTACTTATGGGGAACAGTACTGGCAAAAAGTAAAGAGTATTCGAACCCATAATTCTTCAGAAACAAATAGGATAGGTGAGCAGCTCACTCAAAACTAGATTTTAGTTTCATATAGCAAATATAATCACTCAAAAATCTGAACTAACCATCCACAGAGGAAAGAACAGGTAAAAAAAAAAACTATTATCCACACAATGATATGTAATTGGGCAGAAAATCTACATAGCTTGACTATTAGCATAAATCTTGTTCATATACAGCAAATGGACAATGAGTTGGGCCCAAAATTGAAAAGCAAGAGAAGCAGGACTGCTTTTGAGATGTTGCAAAGGTCTTTTAATTACCCTAAGCCTTTAATAAATACCATTTTAAAAATACCAACATTCTTCTAGGTTGTAGTGAGAACAGTGTCATGGAACACTAGTGTCCAAATAACTGAAAATGAGACTAAACCAAAGAGTAATGGAGCAAGCACATAGTGAGCACAAGCAAACAAAGACTATACAAATATACAAAAATCATAAAGAAATATGGAATTATAGGGAGAAATAGACTAAAGAATATTACTAAAGAAATGTATGAGTGAAAAAGATAGGTTGGGCAAATGAAGTAAGAGGTAACTGATTTGACAACCGATAACAAGGGAAAGGAAGGGCAGCCCTTAACATTTCAGGAGGCTCTGGGTGATGTCTTTATGGTAGTCTAAGGGGCAGGAATTGCATGTAACAGGCAGGTACGGATGGGCTGTGATCATACTCCACATCCAGTATTCTCACACTGCACCCTGACCCTTACAGAAAGCTTGACTGGGTAGCCTAGCTCTGCTGAAATTAATCTAGGAAGGTAATCAGCTTCAGTCCCAAATCCTCCTGGCCTGCCTCAAATCTTTAGGCCTTCCTTCTGCCCCAACATGGATCACGGGCCTGCCCAATTGCTCTACTAGTTCCCCTAGTCCTCCATCCACTCTAGTCCAGACACACACCTTCTCTTCTCCATATTATGAAATCCACGTGCTGCAAATATAAATTTATTTCAATACATACATGAGGTTATTTACGATTTCTGCCAATGAGAAAATGCGTAATTCATTACTACTCAAAGGAGCTAAAAAAAACAAGCTCTTGATCATTTTAAAAATTAAAAACAGCAAAAACAAGATAGAACAAAAAAAAGATTAACCCGTTTGTATAGATTAAACCACAAAAAAGAGCTTAGTACAATGGTCCTTTGACATATCATACTGTGAGACGTGAGGAGGTAGAAGTATTTTGCCATTATTTGTCCTAAAGAGCTTAAACAGAATTTTTAAAGGATTGGTGTATTTTTTATTTCTCCAGTTTTACACTCGGGCAGCATTCGGGGCCGTCCTTGCCTCCCCAGGCCCAGGCCCCTCACCGGGCTCTACCACCTCCCCCGCACTGGGCACCCACCCTCCAGGACTCTTCGCACGTCACAGCTCCCAGCCTGGACGTTCGCAGCCAGGCCGGCACACGAATCGCCATTATCCGCGCTCTAGTCACAAGCGCTTCTGTCATGCCTATAATTACCACACCCCCGTCAGCCTTTTCAGGCCGGTGTTGTTATGACATCTGTCGCCGTAGCCGCGCCCCACCCCCACCTCCACAGCGCGGCGTCCTTTCTGGTCCCCCCCCCCCCCAAATACCCATCCGCTCCAGTTCCGGGAGGGGGGCGGGTGGGGGCGCTGGGACCCGTGAACTCCCACCCGGACCGTGCCTTCCTGTCTGGATTAACACGATGTCACACGCGCGCACACACTCACATCGCCCGGTCTCTCCCGGCTGTGACAAGCTCCTCCGGCGCCCCCCGCCCCCCAACCTACCACGCAGGCACCGCGTCTAGGCTCGCCCTCCCCGCCGCCGACGCCCCTGCGGGCGCCCAGTCCTAGCTCCCCTCCCCCACGCACTGCTCTCGCCGCCGCTGGTCCGCCGCAGCCGGCGTTCCCGACAGCGGCCAGCGCCTCAGGGCCCAGCCCCGGGCCGGCAGGGCCTCCCCAACCTTGCCGTTAGCCGCGCGGCTACCGGAGGAGGCGGCGCAGGATGACAGGGCCCGGGATCGGAGCTCGCGCCCCCGCCGCCCCCGCCCCGGGGCCTCTCCCCATTCCCCGCGGGAGGACAGCCCGGAGTGGGAGGGGGAGGGAGGAAGAAAAAGAGGGAGGATCCCGGCGGACGCCTTCCCCTGCCCAACCGCCGCCGCCCGCGCGCCCACCTGGTTCCGTGGCAGCCGATCCCGAGCGAACGGTGGGTAGAGTGGGGGCGTCGAGTGTCCGCCGGGTCTCTCGACCGCACAGCTGGCCTGCGGCTCCGGAGGCGCTCACCAGGCCTCGCTCGCGCTCCGCCGCCGCCGCGTACCGAGCGAGCAGCCAGACCAGAGAAGCCGGCGTTCGGGGCGCCTGCGTGATAGCAGCTTACCGACGTCGGAGGTTGGGAGGGGGCGGGCGGGGCGGGCGGGGGAAGAAGAGGGGGAAGCTCAGTGTCTACGCCTGCGCGCTCCCTTTCCGTGAGCGGGGTCCGGGACAGGCTTCTGGGAATTGTAGTTCCACCCGCCCGTTGTCGGCTTCTAACCAACAGCCCCTCCCCCTGCAGCTTGTGTTAAAAAGAAGAAAAACTAGGATCGGTCTAGCTCGGAAAATGGGATGGTTGGAAGATGAAGCCTGCAGTCGTTGGTTTATGTTGGGGAGCGAAGGGCCCGGGGATTAGGACGGATAATAAGGAGGGAGGAGCAGCCAGTGTCGAATTACTAGGGAAGGGAAGGGAACGGGCCTCGCCGAAGCTACCGGAGCGCTTTGGGAGCCTGGGCGTCGTCACCCCGGGGCGGAGGGGAGGGGCGCTGGGACGGGCCTACCCGGGCATTCTAGCCCGATTCGCGCATTTCCCTGCTGCGGACTAGGGCCTGGTAACAGTATCTCTTTGCTCCGGCTACACTAGCGTTACTGCTCCCTGTGCTATCCGCACCCGGTGTTCTGCGCCCTGCGAGAGCCTGATAAACATTTGTAGCCCTGCAGGCTTTTTGCGTTTCCCGGCCTAGACTTTGCCCTTTTGTTTCCATCCCGGGGAGGAAGCTCCCTTTGCCGATTCGGAGCCATAGCTTAGTGTACAGTCCCACGGGGTTGCCTGTGGCCCTGAGCGGTTAAATACTGATGTGGACTCAAGGTCCGGATCTCTCTGACGTGAGGACGGCCCTAGAGTCAGGTCAGCGGGTGGCCCGACGTTTGACTGCAGAAGGTGCTGCCGACCAGCTAGAAGATCGTGCCAGCGCAGTCTGGATTCTGGCTCATCGTTAGCTTCTGAGGAGGAACCAGTGTCCCAGTGAACTTGGCATTTCCCGACCTTGCCAAGTGGGGGCCTAGTTCTGATCTCTTCTCTTGTGTCTGTCATTTCAAGAAGTCTTAGAGTCACAAAGCTTAAGAGTCGCGAGCAGGAATTCACTTCATCCACCCCATGGGTTCTCAGCCCGTCTGACTTAGCAAATGACTTTTGAGAATGGCTTGTAGCTGGAAAAATGACCCATTCCCCTCCACAACATCTGAAACAAGGGGCCATCCAACCTCCCGAAGAAAGCTGCTTAGAAGGAGCCCGCTACCTCCATCTCATTTTTGTGTGCTGTGTTCATTAGAAAATCTTCACAGACAATCAAAGCAAGATCTGCCTCCCTGGAACGCCCACTCGCTGCTACCTCTGCTCTCCAAGGCCGTGCTCAATAAATTTAATCCATCTTCTACAAACCTGGGGGATAAAATACACATTTAAATATGAACAAGGACCTAGGAAGTGAGCATCTCCATCATATCTCTTAAAGCAGGGAAAGCAACACTAAAGCTTTGTTTAAAATACTCTTTTACTTTAACATAGTGTTTTATGTTTTGTAAAGCACTTTACTCACAACCACCCTATGATAATAAATATAATTATTCCCATTTTACAGATGAGAAAACTGTGGCTCACAGACGTCTTTTGGCCATAGTCCCCCTTTGGCCACAGTCACCTACCTCTAAAGCAAAAGTTCGCAAACTTATTTGGCCTTTCACCCCTTTTAAAAAAAATTTTCTCAGTGCCTCCCTCCCCGAAATCTACTTTCTTTAACCTTTAACTTTTTTTATTTGTGTCATTTCAAAAAAATACAAAATATTTTTTAAATGACGCATTTTAAAATTTAATAATTTATTGTAAATTTGTGGGGGTTTTCCTTCATTGAAATTTTGATGATGCAATATTATGTCATGTAACTGTATAGTATCATATCGTAAACAAGTCATTACCTGCACATATTCCTGCCAGTGTGTGCTGGACTTCCATACAATGCACAACATACTCACCTGCCAATACTTACTTATTGAGACCTGTCAGTGGATTTGACCACTGATTGCTTGTAACTTACATTTTGTGTGTTTATTTGGAAAATAACATAATCTCATGACTTTAATTCTGTTACACAACAGATGAAACGTACCAACCATTTTTCAAAAATTTTCTTATCTTCTTTCTTTATGCTTCCAACACTCTTTTATTTTTATTCAATGACCCCTAATTGCACTCAAGGACACTACAAGGTTAGTACTACTGGATTATTCGAGTGCCCCCTGGGGGGGGGGGGATGGCCACTTTGGAAACCTCTGCATTTAAAGCATCAAAGGCAGAATTCAAACCCAGTGACTCCAGGCCCAGCATCCAAGGGGCCATTCAAGCTCTGCTGGCCTTCACTGCCATTGAGGTAGCTCTGGCCACTGGAACTACCTTCCTCTTACTGTTCAGGACAGTAAATGAGGACACAGGGATGAAAGCCAGGCCAGATAGTTTTCAAGTAGTCTCAGGCCCACTGTCCAGACAAGACTTCAGACCAGAGGAAGATGTTTTCAATGACAATAATAATTTTCAGTCCTGCCTATTATTTGTTTTGTACTTCTTTCTCTCACAATATCACCTAGTACAAATACTCAGAAGACAAATAGGAATTGAATGAGAAGTCTGTCCTAAGCCTGGGATGATAGAGGTTAAAAAGACTATGTAGTACTACAGCCCATATCTTTCTCCCTTATTCAGTCAAACTGGAAATTGATCCCTGGACTACCAAGGGAAGTGGCATATAGGAAAGAGTCTGGGGCTGGAAGACCAAAGAACAGTATTTGAGCCCTAGATCTGATTTAAAGGAAAAAGTCATTTAGCACGCAATTTCTCATTTTCATATTCTGTAAAATAAGAAAAAAAATACCTTTTCCTGATTAGCATGCAGCCTTCATGAATTAGGATAAGGTATGATAATAAATGTAAAGGTGCTTTGAAAAAAATGTGTTCTTCTTCAAACTTAAAAGTACTCATTGTTAGTGGCAGTATATTCTCTCTGAGGACTCAAATTGGACTCTCTCCTGTAGTCAATAGTCTCTGCAGCAGGGTCTTTTCCTTTCGGTGTTGATTCCCCTGATACTGGTGGCCTGGGAAGCGAAAGAGCTCTCTAAAGCAGAAGTGTCAAGATATTCATCCAGAGGAAATGAAAGCTATCTATAGTCATGAAAAAATGCTCTAAATCACTATTAGAGAAATGCAAATTAAAACAACTCTGATATACCTCTCACACCCATCAAATTGGCTAATATAACAAAAGGAAAATGATAAACTTTGGAGAGGATGTGGGAAAATTGGGACACTAATGCACTATTGGTGGAGTTGTGAACTGATCCAGCCATTCTGGAGAACAATTTGGAACGGTGCCTAATGGGCGATCAAATTGTGCATACCCTTTGATCTAGCAATACCACTACTAGTTCTGTATACCAAAGAGATTATAAAAAAAAGGCAAAAGGGTCAACATGTACAAAAATATTTGTATCAACTCTTTTTTTGTGGTGACAAAGAATTGGAAATTGAGGGGATGCACCAGTTGGGGAATGGCTAAACAAGTTGTGATGTATGAATGTAATAAAATACTATCGTGCTGTAAGAAATGATGAACAGGCAGACTTCAGAAAAACCTGGTAAGACTTAAATGAACTGATGTACAGTGAAGTGAGCAGAACCAGGAAAACATTATACATAGTAATAGCAAAATTGTGTGATGATCAATTATGATTGACTCAGCTCTTCTCAGCAATACAAAGATCCAAGGCAATTCCAAAAGACTCACAATGGAAAATGCTATCCACATCCAGAGAAAGAACTGATGGGGTTTCAATGCAGATCAAAACAATGTATTTTCACTTTCTTTACTTTTTTCCATAGTTTTTCTGTTTGTAAACTTATTTTATTTTTTGCAAACTATTTCTTCTTTCACAACGTGGCTAATATGAAAATAGGTTTTACATGATTGCATACGTGTAATCTTTATCAAATTTCATGCTCTCTTGGGGGGGAGGGGAAAAAGGAAAGGAGAAAATTTGGAACTCAAAATTTTATACAAAATGAATGTTAAAAACTGTCTTTACATGTAATTGGAAAAAAATAAAATGCTATTAAAAATGCTTTACCCCACATTAAAAAAAAAAAGACTTCTATCCAGGTTTCTATTTGAGTTTCATAATACTTCTCTAAAGAGAAAATGACACACCTAATATTCAACCAACTCATGTGGGTAGGTATTGATAATCATTTAATATCAATTTAATAATCTCAATAAGGGTCAAACCCTGAACTAATCCCTCTGACTGCTTAGCTTTGCTCTAAAAATGCCCTTTCCTGTGTCAGCAGTTTCAAAGACCTGTTTGTGACAGGATGCCTGTAATCAGTGGTGAAATTTTTCTTATCTTGGTATGCAGAAACAGAGAAAAACAGATACCTGGGATCATAAATTCCAACTGACACTACTTTGTCAATTGTCTTGTCAATTTGTATTTACAACTTATTCAACTAAGAGAATTCCTTCCTCATGGTATAGTTAAAGATATATGGGAACCATAAATCTGAGGGACACAGACATCCTGGGATTGTCCTAAAACATATTTAAGCTTGGTCATTCTTTTATCAGTCAGTCAGAATTTATGTTTTGGCTCCTTGTATGTACAGGTTAAACTAGCTTTGGCTAGCTTTAAGGAAATAAACAATATGAATTTACATATCACCCAGCCTGTTTGCCTCTTTAACCAAACTTTCAGGTCAACAGTACCTAGAGTCACTAGTTCTAGTCTGAACTTCACTGTTTGCCATGTGGCACTGGTTGAGATACTTAACTACTCTCAGTCTCAATTTCCTCATCTATAAAATAGGAAAAATACCTGCATGCTCTGTTTATCAGTCACTTATGTCATACAGGTACTGTCCTAAGCACTGAAGATGCAATTAAGAAAAAGAGTTCCTGCCTTCAAGGAATTTACAATCTAATAGAAAAAGACACACCAAAAGCAAATGGAGGATGAGAAAAGGAGAATAAGGAGAGGAATGAGGAAGGTACTTGATCCAGGGGCATGATGGGAAAACCAGAAGTCCCAAAGTGAAGCAGTCAGGTAAGAAAGGAGAAGATAGTCTGAGCTAAGTTCCCTCCATAAATGGAGGTTTTGGAGTTCATGGCTCTATCCTGAAGTCAGAGGGACAGGGGATGGTGATGAAGTGTAGTAGCAAGGCTGATGAGCTCTTGTGGGATGGTTTTGCTACTACAACCAGAGCAGGGCAGGGTTAGGGCAGTAGATCACGTTAGCAGCCATTATGAAGATGGCAGCAGCTGTTGCCAACAGCCCAGGAGCTATAATGGATACACTAGCCTTTCTTCTATTCTAAGGCTGTCTGTAGCCAGTTGATTAAAGGCATGAAAAGTTAGACCACTGGATTAGTGTTAAGGCTGAAACAAAAAAATCAGGTGAGACTTATTTGTAGCAGAGTAGGGTGGCTCTGGGAAGTTTGGTTCTTTCCTTGTGTATCTGAGAAAGTGTTCCCTGTGTAATGTGTGCTCTAAGAAAGTTTTGTGCATTGTGCCATGCAACAAACTGTCTGAGTTTGAGGCACACCTGTAGATTTGGGTGATAATGACTCTTTGTCATAAGGTCAACAACAGCTATCTCCTTAACACCATTATCATCCTACCTGGGGAATGGTTGTTAAGGTGCCAGAGAATAGGCATACCCTAGGGCAAGGAATGGGAAATCTCATCTTTGGAAAAGATGAAAGGGCCAAAATGGAAACTACAAAAAGAAAAGTGAAACTGGGCTGATATCAAAGTCTCTATAATCAATAGGACTGAAATGAGAAGAAAATGAGGCTAGGAGATGGGCACTGATTCAAGAGATATAACACATGGGACATATTGGAGGAACTGACCACTTGTCTGATTCAACTCCCCAAAGCTTAGGAGTGTGTGTGTGTGTGTGTGTGTGTGTGTGTGTGTGTGTGTGTGTGTATCATAGCAGTTGCTTATATCCACAACTTACTTTTCTGAGACAGCATGACCCAGGACTAGATTTACCATGCTCACTCCTGAGTCAATTATATGGCAGTTAAACCTTGAACTTAGACTTCACGTATTGCTCCAGAAGGGCTCTCTAAATATTGAGGCTGTGATTTAATAGAATGGTAGAAAACCACTATCAGTTTGGATTATACACTGGTTCCCATGTCCTCATATTCCTTCTAGTTTATTAAATATTAGAGAGGTTTCTGTTACCTCTAAATCAAGGATCTCCCAAGCAATGTATTTTTATTTTTTGCAACCAACAAAAATCCACCTTCTTTCCCTCATCCCATTCATGTCTCAAATGAGAAAGAAAGACAAAACTCAGGCTACAAATATGTATGGTCAAGCAAATTAAATTTCTGCATTGGCTATGTCCAAAAAAGTCTCTTAAACATATTTTCTTTTCAAATTGTTGTTATTGTATACATTGTTCTGGTTCTGCTCACTTCACTCTCTCTGCATCAGTTCCCATCAATCCTTTCAGGAAGACAGAGTCAAGATGGTGGAGTGAGAGCCATCAGTTTTAACTTAGTTACTTTACATCCTTGCCTGCAAGGCTGGCAAAGAGCACTTGTCTGAATTCTTATTGAAAAAGCCAAGAAAAGGTCATAGTGAGTAATTTTTCTTGGTCAGGGCAGGTTAGAAAAGAAAAAAAAGGACAGGACACTGGGGTAGGGGCCAGACAGGAGAGAAGTGCAACAGCAGTGTAGCAATAGGCTGAAACAGCAGAGGTCTGGGGTAATGGCAGCAGTAGTAGGGAGTAACCTAGAACCCAGTGATAGTAAGGGAACTGAACACCAGGACAAAAGGAGATCCTGGAGGCTTTGTGTTAGCACTTGTGTGATCCTGACTGTGGCTTCATGATATTTGAATTCTTTCTTTCTGGATGCTCACGGTATTTTTTCCTTGACCTAGGAGTTCTGGATTTTAACTTTAATATTCCTTGGTGTTTTCATCATAGAATTTCTTTCAGGAACTGAGTCTATTGCCCATTACTCACTTTTGGACCACAGTTATAAGGAGAGGACTTTTCCAGAGAGGAACAGTTACTGTCACGAGGGAGCAAGGACCCTAAGGATCCTACCTGTGTAAGAAGCAAGAAACAAGTTGAAGAACCACAGCTGTGTGTCTCTGAGTCTAAGAATAGAGTGAGGATTCAATTCTAACGTTAAGCCCTCCACCTAAGCCTGAAGTAAAATAAAGCAGAGCAGGAAACCAGACCAAGGGGGAACTAGTAATTCAGTCACTCTGAAACTGCAGAACTTCCCAGCACACTAGATGTGACCAAGTCCAGCAGCAGTTTATGGACACTCAACCACATGCAAACTAACAGACCCAAGCTGAGTCAGGCATTTTCAGACTAGAAAGGCAATAAACCGACTTTTTCCCTGAGCACAACACTTTGGAAGCACTAAAAACTAAAAAGCTCCTAGATTGAGCCATGAATGCAGTAAGACATAAAAGAAGTTCACCTAGGCATACCTACTAGAAGTGAGAAAAGCCTAATAGTAACAAAGTCCAAAGTCAAGAAGTAGCCTGGAAACATGAACAAACAGCAAAAGAACCTAATCAAAAAAAGCTATACTGTAGTGACAGGGAGGCTTAAAACACAAAAACAAAAGATAATTACTTGCAATATATATAAGCAAAGCCTTAAATTTAAAAAAAAAAAAAGCAGATTGGAAACAAGGCCAAGAAGAATTCCTAAATGAGTAAAGAAAGAGATTTTTTTAAAGAGCAAAAAACTATTCAAAAATCAACAGATAAAGAAATGAGAGCTATGAAATAAAATTATGACTAGAGAATAGCTTAGTAAAAGAGGTACAAAATGAAAAATAATCTCCTTAAAAAGTAGAATTAGCAAATGACCAACGAGGTATAAAATCTCACTGAGGAAAATAACTCCTTAAATATTATGATTGGCCATGTGGAACCTAATGGATCCATGAGACATTAAGTAACAATAAAACAAAGTTGAAACATTGAATAAATAGAAGAAAATGTGAAATAGCTCATAAGAACTGATCTGGGAAATAGATTGAGGAGAGAAAATTTAAGAATCACTGAATAACCTGAAATCCATTACATTTCAAAGAACTATAAAGAAAAACTGCCCAGATATCTTAGAACCAGAGGGAAAAGTAGAAATGGAAAAAATCGACAGGTCACTACCTGAAAGAAATCCTAAGATGAAAACACCCAGGAATATTATAGATAAAATCCAGAACTCCTAGGTCAATGAAAAAATACCAGGAACAGTCAGAAAGAAAGAATTAAAATACCACAGAGCCATAATCATTATTACACAAGATTTGTTAGCTACCATTATTCTAAAAGAGCAGATGGCTTGGAATATGGTGTCTTAGAAGGCAAAGGATTACAGCAAAGAATAACCTACCCAGAAAACTGAGTATAATCCTATAGAGAAAATAATGAATATTTAATGAAATAGAGAACTTTCAAGCATTTTTGATGAAAAAAAGACCAGAGCTAAACAGAAAATTTGACATTCAAACACAAGATACAAGAAAAACATAAATAGGTAAATATGAGTGAAAAATCATAAGGCATTAAAGAAGGTTAAACTGTTTACATTCCTATATGGGAAGATGATACCTGTAACCTCTCAGAATTTTATCATTACTAGGGCTGTTAGAAGGAATCTACTTAGACAGAGAGCATAGATAGGATTCTATTATGTTGGGATAATCTCAAGAAAGAACGGGAGGGTGAGAAAGGGTTTCACTGGGAGTGGGAGGGAAGGAGAGGAAGAATGAGGGAAATTATTTCACATCAATGAGATGCAAAAGGAGGAATTTATGCAATGAAATGGAAGATAGGGGTGTAGAGGAAGGAACACTTGAATGTCAGTCTCATCTGAACTGGTTCACAGAGGGGAAAATATCCTTATACACTATGCAGTAGGTTTAATTAATGTTATCTAACAGGGAAATAGCAGGGAAGGGGTTAAGAGAAAGGGAGTGGGGATAAGAGGAAGAGTACATTAGAAGAAACAGTGGTTAGGAACAAAATAGACTCTTGAGGAGGGAAAGAATAAGAAAGAAAATGATCAGTATTTAAAAATAGGTTGGAGGGAAATATATATTAGACAATCATAACTATGAATGTGAATGGGACGAAGTCACTCACAAAACAGAAGCAGATAATGGGATAGATCAGAAACCAGAATCCGACAATATGTTGTTTATGAGAAACACACTTGTAACAGAAAGACACATACAGAATTTAAAAAAAGGACTGGAACAGAATATATTATGCTTCAAGTGAAGTGAAAAGACTAGGGGAGGAATCATGATCTCAGACAAAGTAAAAGAAAAAAATAGACTTAATTAAAGAGAAAAGCAAGGAAACTACATTTTGTTAAAAGGTACCATAGACAATGAAAAGCAATACTGAACATATACGCACAAAATGGAACAGCATCTAAATTCTTGAAGGAAAAGTTAAATGAGTTATAAAAAGAAATAGTAAAATTATAATAGTGGGGGATCTCAATTTACCCCTCTCACACTTAGATAAATTTAACTATAAAATAAATAAAAAAGAAGTTTGGGAAATGAATAGCATTTTAGAAAAGGTAGATAATAGACTTTTGGAGAATATTGAATGGAATAGAAAGGAGTAAAACTATTTCTGAACCGTGCATAACACCGTCACAAAACTGGCCATGCTTTAGGACATAAAAACCTCACCCAAAATGCAGAAAGGCAAAAAATATTAAATACATCTTTTTGACCATAGTCCAATAAAGATTACATTCAATGAAGTTTTTTGAAACATAAGCTAAAAATTTAGAAACTAAATAAACCAATCCTAAAGAATGAATGGGTCTAACAATAGATGAAAGAAACAATCAAAAATTTGTTAAAGATGCTGACAAGAATGAGACAGCATATTAAAATTTGTAGGATGCAGCCAAAGCAGTACTCAGGGCAGATCAATGAATTAGGTATGCTACTAGACCCTCAGACAAATAACAAATTTAAAATCACCAATTAAACACCAAAATAGAAATCCTGAAAACCAAAGGAGAGATTAATAAAATTGAATGTTATAAAAACAAACATTGAAGTAATAAATAAAACTAGGAGCTGTTTTTTAAAAAAAAACAATACAATAGATAAACCATCAGCCAATTTGATTTTTTTAAAACAAAGAATAAAACCAAATTATCAGTATCGAAAATGAAAAGGTTGTATTCACAACCAATAAAAAAGATGAAATAAAAGCAATTAATAGGAGCTATCATCATATCTAAATGAAATGGTTAAATATTTACAAAAAAGAGAAATTGTCTACATTAACACAAAAGGAAATAGAATAATTAAGAATTCTATTTTAGAAAAAGAAATTGAACAAATCATAAATGAGTTCCCTAAGGAAAAAAAAAAACAACCCACGACCAGGTGAATTTGCAAGCAAATTCTTCCAAACATTAAAATTACAACTAATTCTAACATTCCACAACCTGTTTGAAAAAACAAGTAAGAGTCCTACCAAATTCTCCATGACATAATTATGATCTTGATATCTAAAACAGAGAAGGATAAGCCACCTTCCCTAATGAATATTGATGTACATATTTTAAATAAAGTACTAGTAAATAGAATTTAAACAATATATCATAAAGATTGTACACTATCACCATGCTGGCTTTATACCAGAAATATGGGGCCAGTTCAATATTAGGAAAATTATAAGCATAATTGACCATATCAGTAGCAAAATACATAAAAATCACGTGATTATTTAATAAAATGAAGAAAAACTTTTGACAAAATGTAACATCCATTCTTATTAAAAACACTACAAAGCACAGAAATAGATAGGACCTTTCTTGAAATGATAAATAGTATCCATCTAAAAAGCAAGAGCAAATTATCTGAAAGGTGATAAACTTGAAGCCTTTCCAATAAGACCAGGGTGAAGCAAGGATGTACATTATCACCATTATTATTCAGAAATACTAGCTATAACAATTAGGCAAGAAAAAGAGATCAAAAGAATATAGACAATGAATCTATATTTATCACTTTTTGTGAATGATATGATGGTTTACTTAGAGAATTCAGAGTTGCATTCACAGTTGAAATGTTTAACAACTTTAGTAAAGTTGCAGGATATAAAATAAATCCAAATCAATTATCAGCATTTCTATATGTTACCCAAAATGTCTAGCAGGAAGAGCTAGAGAAATTCCATTTAAAATAACTACAGACAATATAAAACACTTAGTAGTCTAGCTGTCAAGACAAATCCAAGAACTATATCACAATCACAAAACACTTTTCACTCAAATAAAGATAGATCTAAAAAACTGGAGAAATAGATAGTCATTGATCATAGGTAAGCTGAGTCAGTATTTAAGAAATGACATTTCTTCCTAAATTAACTTATTTATTCAGTGCTATGCCAATCAAACTACCATAGACTCACCTTATATAGCTAGAAAAAACTAATAACATTCATTGAGAAGAACAAAAAATTGAGAATATCAAGAGAATCTATGAAAAGGTAGCCTAACAGTACCAGATTTCAAACTATATTACAAAGTGGTAATAGCATTGTAAATCAGGCAGAATAGTTTAGGTACACAATACACAGTAGGAAAAGACCGTAATAATCTAGTGTTTAATAAACCCACTCTGGACACTACCTCAATTTTCAATTCTTTAACACCACACGAAGAGTTATATTTTTGTACATCTTTAGTTTGTTTTGCATAGCAACAGTCTCTCAATTTATTCCCCGTCTAATTCCTCATTCTTCCTTTTCCCTCCTGTTTTCCTGTTAAGTGAAATGCATTTCTGTACCCAATTCTATATGTGTGGGTTTGTGCATACAATTTAGATGAGCGTGAGGTTTGGGCCCACCATTCCTCCCACCCCTTCCTTGTTTTTTTTTTTTTTTTTTTTGTATCAGATTTTACTTGCCCATCTCAATTATGTGAGATAATTTTGCCTAGCTTTTCTCTCCCCTTTCCTCCCACTATGTTTCTCATCCTTTGTTTTAAATGTATCTTCATTTAAGATCAAGACACAACTGAACCATTCCCAAGTCTTCCACCTAAGTAGACTCTCTTCTATGACTCCTGATGATGATGGGATTTTGAGGGGACATATGTGTCATCTGCCCATATTAGAATGTAACTTTATCCTTGTTTATTCACTTTTTAAAATATTTATTTTATTTCCAATTCAAGGAACAAAACAAGCATTTTCATAGTATAGTACAATAGAAAAGATGATTGTACATGACACTGCAGATCTACCACATACTACTTTCTATTCCCTCCAAATATACATCAAAATTATCATGTAAATTTCTTTTTTTTCCCTTCCACCATCCCAACCTTGAGATGGTATGTATTTATGTGTAACACACATATATGTGTATGTATGTATATATGTACATATATGAAGTTATTTTATACATATTTCTGTTTATTAGTTCTTTCTTTGGATGTAGATAGTATCTTCATATGTTCTTTATTTTTAATGTGTATATTTATAACTGTCAAAATAACTTAGTCACTCAAAATGGTTCTTAAAACAATATATGTTTCTCTTAATTTCTGTGTTTACATGCAGCTCTGGTCTTTTCATAAGGAATGCTTGGAATTGTTCATTCATTAAAAATCCATTTCTTCTCTTGTAGAATTATACTCATTTCTGGGTCAGTTGTTCTTGATTTTAAATCTTTATCTTTGGCTCTTTATGGTGGTGTCTGATAAATTATGTGTGATCTTATCTGTGCTCCTCAGTACTTGAATTCTTTCTTTTTGGCTGTCTGCAATATTTTTTCTTTAACTTGGAAATGCAGGATTTTGACTATAATGTCCCTGAGAGGTTTCATTTTTGTTTCTCTCTCAGGAGATAACTAGTAGATTCTATTTGAAACTGGTCCTCTGATTCTAAAGGATCTGGGTGGGTTTCTTTTATAGTTTCTTAAAATATGTTGTCTAGTAGTTCCAAAGAACTCATGAGGAAAAATATTAGCCATGTCCAGAAAAAGATCTGATGGAGTCTGAATGCAGATTAAATCATATAATTTTTCACTTTCTGTATTTTTTTCCTTTAGGTTGGTGTTTTCTTTCACAACGTAAATAACATGGTTTTGCATGATTGAACAGATATAACCTATATCAAATTGCTTACCGTATCAGGGAGGGGCAGGTGAAGGAGAGAGGGAGAAAATTTGGAACTGAAAAAAAATTTTAAAATAAATGTTAAAAATTATCCTTATTCGTAACCATGGAAAAAATAGAATAATACCAAAAATAAAAACCATAATAAAGATCATTTACCTGTTTTTCAAAAAATTGAAATATATGGTCTAGATTCTTTTTTTTTAATCACAGCTTTCAGGTAATCCAATGATTCTTAAATTTTGTCTACTCAATCTATTTTCCAAATCATTTGTCTTTGTTATGAGATACCTGCCATTTTCTTTCATCTTTTCAATCTTTTGACTAATATTTCTTGTTTCATGAAGTCTTTAGCTCCTATTTATTCCATTCTACTTTTTAAGAACTTTGTTGCTTGGGCAAGATTTTGTACTTGTTGTGCCAAGCCATTAATTCCCTTTCTTATTCTTTCTTCCATAAGTCTCACTTCTTTTTTGTTTTTTCCTCTAGACCTCACGTTTCATTTATAGAAAACATTTAAAATTCTTGTTTTTGACTTTTGAGTCTTGTTTCACTTCTTCTAGGAATTCTAGCTGAGTTTATGGTCAAGCTGTGTTTTTCTTAGAGTCTTTAATTCTTTGTAGATGTTTTGGAGTCATTCTCCTCTTCAGGATTCGAGTCTTAACTGTCATTATTACCCAGCAGAATGGCTTTTAATAGTGGGATTCTTTTTTTGTTTACTCATTTTTCCTGCCTTCAGACTTAGGGAAAGTCTTCTGGGTAGTAAGGAAGGAATGTTTGGGCTAGTCCTGCTACTACTTTCTTGGAGGTAGTAACTGTTGTGTGATTCCTAAATCTCAGAGACAGCTCAGTCTAGGGACCTCTAAATTTAAAGTATTCCCAAGGGGTGTGACCTAGGCTAAAGCCTGATTACTCTTTCTGCTTACTTTTAGCTCTGCAAATTCTGGACCTAGGTTTGGGTCTGAGAAACAGGCCAATTATCCTGCTTCTTTTGGAGTTTGATATATTTCTCCTGAGCTTAACCTCTACTAGTCAACTGGAAAACTGATGGCTCAGAGTAACAGAATTGTAGGCTTCCTTTTGTTGGAATTCCTACCATAGTTACTCCTCTGCTGGCTTCAGAATGGTCTAAAAGCTGAAAATGAGACCCTTCTCAGCTCTTAGGGTTTTAGCCACACAGTTGCTATTTGCTTTTGAACTTGTTTCTTTCTTTTTTACACACTAGGACCTGTGACCACCCATAGGAGTAGGTCTTCTCCATTCTCCCTGGATCTGTAATATGGAATTAAGTAGTGTGACAGGATTACCAGCTTGCACCTCTTCTCGAACCCTCTTGAACCCTTTTATTGTAACCCTCCAGATCCTGGATCTGGGAGCTCCTTTTGCCATGGTACAGAGCTTCTCCCTATGCTGGAATGTTCCATATAGCATCATTCTGTCCAGATATCGTCCTTGGTGACCCAAGACCTCTTTTTGTCTCCTTATTATAATATGTGCTAGAAAAATGACATGATTTTTTTTTCTACTTGGATTTCTTAATTAGGATTAGATATGATGTGTTTTCTAGATTTTTTTTAGAAACTAAGGGGAGAGATGGAGGTTATTGTACTTCTTCCTGCTACTCTAGCAACTAAATTCTGTCCCAAGCAATGTATTGTTCCTGCATATTCATAATTATTGGTGGTTCAGGATAAAGACAAACATGTTTTAGCAAAAATCAGTAGAATGGGATAGATGTGCAGTGATCCCAACTATTTGGTCATATAACTTAGTGATTCATTAGTAGAGAAGAACCATTTCCTACAGTTTCTAGGATGATAGATCTAGTTTCTCCCTCATTAAAGGAGTATAATGGTTATTGGTTCCTTGTGTGTATGGTGGTTTGCCACATGCAGGTTACATGTTCTGCAGGCCACAATGAGTTGTCTCTAGTTCTTATAAGTACTCACTGACTGTGGGAACTTGAAGAATGTACCAGGTATAGTTTGTGTATGTATGTTTTTTTAAAAAAATAATATTCTCTGTGAATTTTATAGTCATCAACAAACGCAAATATTTCCATATACAAGGTAGAAGAAGGATTTTGTATGTGAAACAATCTGTCATGTACAGATTGGAGCTGCTTGGGGTGTATGAGAGCTGCTGGCATGTTGGCTTAGCTGGATGTTGGGCTGACACTGCAGGTAGTGAAGGGACAGGTGCAGCAGGTGGTAGCACAGCAGCTACAGGATCTCCCATGCAATTCAACTCCCAGCTAGTAGCTGTGAGCAAAACCAAGTCTGCTGACATGGTGATTGAGGCATTTACTCATAGATAGAGCAGCTTTGGAGACAATTATGTTCAGCAGCTGCTAGAAAAAGCATCAAAAAATAAAATTCTATCTTCATGTCCTGAGATAAAGTGGCATTTCATTGATCACTTGCAGTAACACAATACCAGCAAATGGATCACTGTCCCAACCTCTACATACTGGAAACCATGGACTCTGTGAAGTTGGCAGATGAAATAAACCATTCCTGATAGAAAAAAGACTCTCTGGAGAGATTAAAAGTTGTGGTTCGGATTAATACCAGTGAAGAAGAAAGTAAACAGGGTCTCCTACCTTCAGAGATAGTGGCCACTGTGGAGCACAGAAATGCCAAGTGTCCCAGCCTTGAGTCTGTGAGTCTGATGACCATCAGGAGTTTTGGACACACCTTTAGTAAAGGGTCCAATCCAGACTTCTAGGATCTATTGTCCTTGTGGAAGGAGCTGTATAGAACATCCCCAATGACCAGGTGGAACTGCGTATGGACATGTCCATGGATTTCCAACATGAGATTGAAGTGGAGTCCACAAATGTCCGTATAAGAAGTACTATTTTTGGAGAATAGGATCACTCAAAGAAACCAGCTATCAACAAAGTCACAGCAAGCATAAAGGCCATAGTGGAAGTAGCCCAAGAGCATTGAATCAAGAAGGGAACAAGTAGCCAGCCTCCACCTATCAAGGGTCCTTGTGTGGAAAACTTTAACTATGCACTAGGCTAAATTTTAATTTTGATATCCCAGGTTGCAGCACAACAGTGTTTTTGTTAAAACATTGATCATAGAGCTCAATTACTTATTTCATTGGTGGAAAAAATTTTTACTTAGCATCTTTGAAAACCTTAGACTGATTTAGATTATTGACTTGTGATTGTAATGGAACTGGAAAATCAAGACATTTCATGAGGAAAGGTACCAAATCAAGTTAATCCTTGATTCTATCCAAAAGTACTAACTAATTATGAATGCCTTTTCTAATTTGAAATGTGTTCACTGAGACCTATACTTATTGCTGTCAAAGATAATTTCAGTTATTCTTCCCCTGTTCATTGGGGCTTCATCTACTTTGATGGACATGGAGACCCTCCAAAGCAGTCACCATACCTGTCCTAAGATAGGATCAGTCCCTTTCATCCTCTTTCCCTCTTTGTGAAAATGCCCAAAGATCTTCACTTTCTCTATTAAAGAATAGCTGATATAGGCAATTTCATGGTTCATATTGTGCTTGACACCCAAAAGGCTGCTGCTGAATAATCACTCTGTGTGATTGGCGTTTCTGTTGTGTTAGTCCTGAAAATAGGATTTGTCATTAGTTGCATCTCACCTCCTGCCCTTCTAGGGAGGGGAACCCTTCCCCAGTCAGGTGGCAACATGAATTTATTTTAGTGTGTAGTCTACTTCCATGTTTCTGGTGGTGAGATTTAATAGTGGATAATTATGGTTTCTAGAAATGTACAGAGCCCTTCAAATCTAGGCCACGTTAATAACTTCAAACAGGACTGACTTTGAGGGCTTCTCCTTACAGAGCAGTCCAGCACCCAAGTTTATACTTACCCCACCATATTTTTAAGTTTAATAAATTTTCCTATTTGCTAACAAAGTAGCCAGGTTTTCATGAGCATGAAAATGGTCAAACTGCACTATTGCAAATTCATAAAAAAAAGATTTATGTGTGTGTGCTTGTGTTTGTGTGTGTTGGGAATTCCCCCCTTTAAATTACCCTTTTCCTTAATTTCCTCAATCCCCATACTTAATTTTATAGATTAACCTTTTTAACTAAACTTGTCACCTGGCTTCTCTGGTCTCCTTCAGGACTAAGTTTAAAGCTTCCTGCATAGAGCCTTTTCTTTTTTTTCTCTGAGTAAATTTTAAAAATTTTCTTTTTAAAAAATACATTTTCTTTTACATTTATGGAATAAAACAAGCAATTCCATAGCATAATATAACATTTAAAAACATGATTGTCCATGAAACTGCAAATCTATTAGGTATAACTTGCTCTTCTTTTAAATACATTATAAAATTATCATGTAACGTAATTTCTGGGTAATTTAATCATTTTATTGGCCAGTATGTTAATAATTTCTCAGACCAAAGACAATCATGGAAGGCTAGCTCAGGACTTATGTATTCTCTTGGAAGAGAAGTGACAATCAACTTGTAACAGCACCCAAGCATACTCAGAGTGACCTGCTAGTATAGGTCCTTTTCTTTTTTTTAAAAGGAAAGCAACTTTTAAGAAGTCAACAATCTTTAATTACATTCATTAGTTCAGGGGAAAGGCCAGCACCTTGAACTTGGAGAAAATACAAAGAGAGAAATTAGCATAAATACCCACAGACAGATCTCTCACTGCCTGAATCAAAATAATATTGTTATAGACTTTACATACACCAATAGATTAAGAGAACCTTTACATCTGAGTTGTGGGGGGGAGTGGTACTGAACATAGGGCTGCTCATAATCTTGACCAGGGAATCAAACAGTCCTCATAAGCGAATCTCTAAAGCAAAATACCAACTCAGAGTATATGTACACTTCTCAGAGTGAATATATATATATATAAAAGACATCACAACCCTTGTGACTCAGTGCCTAATCAACTTAGTACCAAAAGGTGTGGAAGCCTTCCTATAAGCAAGCCTATCCCTAAGCAAGCTCCTTCTTAGGCAAGTCCCTCCCGCATTGGGCTCCAGGTGAAGCTTATTAGTCATTGGGGAAGATCTTATTATCTTATTTTCCCATAAACATTAACACCATCCTTTGTACACAGCTCTCTTCCAAATCTCAGTTGAGAGTGGGGCTCTGGGTGAAGTGAAGTGTACAAGATTCTTACCTTAAAAAGTTTATTCATTTGAAAATGAAAAAAAAATAAAGTCAACAACCAGAAGAAATACACACAAAAGCTACAATAAAGTACATGAAACAATACTGTGGTCAGTAGCAGAATGTATATGAAATGCCAGGATTAATTTTGTTTCTAGATAGATGATGAAGCACATTTCTCCATTTTTGGAAGAGAGCTGGTAGATTCCAGGCACAGAATATTACGTTTCCTTTTAGATATGGTCTCTACACTGATTGGTTTTACTTAACTGTTTTTCTTGATTACAAGGGAGTATTCTAGTGGGGTTGGGAAATTTTAACATGGAAAACTAAAAAAGAAATACTTTAATTAAACATATATCTCATTCACTTAGTTCAGGGGAAAAGTCAGCACCTTCAACTTCAAAGAAAAAACAAACAAATTACAAACAAAAATTACAAACAGAGAAAATAGCATAAAGATCAACAGACAGGGTTTCTGTTTGGCCAAAAGTAATACATACATCACAGATCAACAGACAGATCCAACTGTCTGATGATTACATACATGAATAGCTATCAGAGAGAGAAGCACTAGGTTCTCTGGATTTTCAAAGCTGAGGGATTCTTTAACAGCTACCCAGCAACTCATCTGGCTAAATTACATGAATACTCTTCCAATGAGTGAGCCCCAAAGCAAAATGCTAACCTCAGAATATATAGAGCTAGAAGGTATCACAACCCATATGCTTCAGTGCCTAATTACCAAAGGTATGAAAACTTTCAAGCAAGCAAGCCTCCCCTAAGCAAGCTTCCCTTAATGGGATCCATGTGAGGCCTGTTATGGGCAGGGAAGATCTTAAATCACATTAACATTACATTTGGCCCCAAGATCTTTCACATCCATTATATAGGCAACTTGTATTTGAATAGGCATTAACATTTCTTAAGTAAATACAACATAATTCCCACAAAATAAGCACATCATGAACACATATGCAAAATACATAATATAACAACTCATTACCACAGTGGCCACATGACCTTAAACAAACACGAAGATACACAACAACATAATATGACATGATATAACATGATAAAACGTAATGTAACTTAACGTAACATAACATAACATAAAATAACATATCATTATTTGAGGGTCAAAATCTTTGGTGAGTGAACAACCAGCTCCTCCTTCCTCAATCCAAAACAAAAATGTCCAAATAAAGTCCTTCTTAGGGTTGTGTTCTTCTCCCCACACTGCTGTTGCAGACTTCCTCCTGGCACTCTCAGGTGCAGGCTCTAATCCAAGTTCCAGTCTTAATATTGTTCTAGCCCCTACTTCTAAGTCTTAAGGGGTGGCTGGGCAACAAAGCCAACAAGGTGGGGTCTTCAGGGGTCTACAACACTTCCCCCCCCACCATAGACAGTTCCACCCTTCCTGGATCCCAAAGTATCCCAGTGGGATGCAGAAAGAAAGCACACTAAACTCCTCGTTGCACAGTCTTTATCTTGCCCTGGGACTGAATTCCCAGGGTTTCTTCTCCTCTCACAGGAACCAGGTGCTCCTGCCTTCTGCTTGAGTCCCAGGGTAGGCAGCTTTCCCCTTTTGCTCCCAACTCACCAGAGTTGGCCCACAGGTTTCTGCTCCAGAGCTCTGTTCCAAGCTCTCACTTCTCCTGCCTGTGCTTTGCATGCAATACAAACTTAGGGCATTCAACCCTCCAGCAGTCTGGAGCCCTGGTTCTGGCCATCTCCACCTCCTACAGGCTTGTTTTACTCTCCCAGCCACTACTCTGAGGCTGTTTCCTCAAGACTATTGGCTACAGGAGCCACTACTGCCACACAGAGACTGCTTAACCCCCCATCCATCCATCCGCCATCACTCACTCTGGGCACAGAACACTCAGTCATGGATAAAACAGAGCTGGTGCAGAAGGCCAAATTGGCTGAGCAGGCTGAGAAATATGATGACATGGCAGCCTGCATAAAGTCTGTAACTGAGCAAGGAGCTGAATTATCCAATAAAGAGAGGAATCTTCTTTCTGTTGCTTACAAAAATGTCATAGAGGCCCGAAGGTCATCTTGTAGGATTATTTCAAGCATTGAGCAAAAGATGAAAGGTGCTGAGAAAAAACAGCAGATGGACTGAGAATACAGAGAGAAAATTGAGACTGAACTAAGAGATATCTGCAATCATGTACTGTCTCTATTGGAAAAGTTCTTGATTCCTAATGCTTCATAAGCAGAAAGCAAATTTTCTATTTGAAAATAAAAGGAGACTACTACCATTATTTGGCTGAGGTTGCTGCTGGTGATGACAAGAAAGGAATAGTGGATCAATCACAGCAAGCATATCAAGAAGCATTTGAAATCAGCAAAAAGGAGATGCAACCAATGCATCCTATAAGATTGGGTCTGGCTTTGAACGTTTCTATGTTCTATTAGGAGACCCTGAACTCTTCAGAAAAGCCTTGCAAAGATAGCTTTTGATGAACTCATTGCTGAACTTGATGCATTAAGTGAAGAATCTTACAAGGACAGCATACTAATGATGCAATTACTGAGAGACAACTTGAAATTGTGGACATCAGAGACTCAAGGAGATGAAGCTGAAGCAGGAGAACGAGGGGAGAATTAACCAGTCTTCTAATTTTTGTCTGCCTCATTCTAAAATTTATACAATAGACCATTTGTCATCCATACTGTCCTACAGATAATTTTTGTTTACGATTTTATGATGGATTTATGTTATTTTTATTTGGATTTCTATAATTCCCATGTGGTTTTTATGTTTAATATAAGAGGAGTAGAGCCAGTTAACATTTGGGGAGTTATCTGTTTTCATCTGAGGTGGTCAATATGGGGATATGGAATTTTTATACATGTTTTACATGTTTGGCATAGTACTTTTGTTACATTGTGATTTCACAAGGCCAGTGTTAAAATAGTTTCCATGTTTAAGTTCAATGCTTACATTTTGGTATGTCATGGTGGGAAGATAAAGGGATAATTGGTTCCAGCCACAGGTGCGGTTATTGTGGGTACTTTAGGATTGGAACACTCATAGCTATGGTAGAAACAGATGTCCCATAGATATTACATGTCATTCCAGGTATATCTGGGGAATACACAGTCTCAACATGTACACCTTTATGATTGCACCTGCAAAAGTGTTCCCTAAGACAAAGTTTTAATCCAGTCAGTTTATTCTGGAGAAGGGCAGAAACTGTTCACGTTCCATTATTTGTAAAATTACCTGCTGTTCACTTTCATTATTTTTGCTACATTCATTTATTTGTATTTAAATGGTTTAGGCAACCTAAGAACAAAAGTACAAGTAAAGATGCAGTAAAAATGAATTACTTGATATTCTTAAAGTTACTGTATATCAAGCACAGCAGTAAAGCAAAAAACCCATGTATTTAACTTTTTTAGGTTTTTTGCTTTTGTGATTTTTTTGATACTTACCTTACATGCACGTGCTGCAAAATTAGTTAACAAGGAAATAACTTGAGATGATGGCTAGTTTTGTTTAATGTATTATGAAATTTTCATGAACAATCCAAGTATAATTGTTAAGAACATACGTATTAAGTTGATGTAAGTGGAATAAAAATTTTATGAATGGAAAAAAAGAATACTACTGGAGTAGGGAGGGGGAAGAAAGGTTATCTCCTAGGGGCTCTGCTCTGTGCACCTGAGAAACTGCTCCTGTCACTGCTACTCGCCTGTTTCCCCTCAGGCTGCTGCTGCTCCTGGGGTTCCACAGAACTATAGCCACTACAACTGGGAAACAATGTACAATTATCCTGGTCCCTATACTTTCCTTTTAGTTTGCAATTTCTACTGACTTTGCCATATGTAATGGCAAGCACTCTAGCATATGCAGGGATGAGCTGCTATCACAGGTTCTTGGATCTGCTTTACTAGGAAAGATAGCTACTTAAGGGGTCAACAACCTTTTTTAAATTACATTCACTAGTTCAAGGGAAAAGTCAGCACCCTGAACTTCAGAGAAAATATAAGCAGAGAAATAAAAACCAACAGACAGGGCTCTATTGCCTGAATCAAAGCAATATTGCTATACACTTTACATACATCCCTGGATTGAGAAAGCCTTTATATCTGAGCTACTTAGAGTCTCAACCAGGGAATCACAAGATCCTTCTCATAAATGAGCCCCCAAAGCAAAACCTCACCTCAGAGTATATATCCACTTCTCAGAGTAAGAAGATATCACAAACCTAATGACTCAGTGCCTAATTAGAAATTAGCAAAAGGCATGAAAGCCTTTCTACAAGCAAGCCTCCTCTAAGAAAGCTTTCCTTAATGGGCTCCACAGGAGACCTATTAATGGATGGAGAAGATCTTAAATCCCATTAACATTATACATTGGTTAACACAATGGAAGGTGAGTTATATTAAAATGAGGGACTTACAGAGTGACCTCATGTCACCCTTGAATAGGGAAACTAATCTCTGTACCCAGACCAACCCCAACCTTGGGTCATCTATTCAAAGAATGTATGCTCCATCCAAACCTGTGCAGAAGACAGTAGCAGGATGGTGTCCTAGTCCAATCTCATTATTTGCAATGCCTTTAAAGAGAATGAACTTTTAAAAAATCAGGACTTCAGAGAAAGAAGGAGAGAACTCTGAATCTCCCCAAATAATTAGTTATTAATAATCATTTCTCTTATTCCCTCAGTTAATTCTATTGACAACCATGGCCTCCTTGATGAATAACTAACTGATATGGCAAACACCTCATCAACAGTTTCTAATTATGAGACTTATGAGGGAAGACAATATGAAGGGGAAAGGGAAAGATGGACAGGCGCTTTGACAAAATTAAAGAGGGCAATCCCTTTTGATAAGTAGACCTTATGCATAAAAAGTAAAACAAAATTATCCACTTAAAGCTAAGAAGTCTCATCTTATACAGCTATCTGGTTCTTAGGACACTATCTAATGCAGCTCTCTGGTCTGAGTATGGTCTTGGAAAAGTTTTCAACTGTCTTATTATACTCAGGTCACTTGTAGAGATCTCTCTTCTCTGCTAAAAACTCTCCTGCATCATTGATCTTAACACAAACAAATTTATTTTGCCAATAACCAGGTCAAATAATGAAAGCTAGCTTAGACCTTATGTCTCTATTATTGGAAAATCAAATTTGGAACCTTTCAGGGTAGAGAATTTGTAATTTTAGGTTAGGCAATTATGTTGAGGTGTGTGTGTGTGTGTGTGTGTGTGTGAAAATTAGAACTCAATTTTTGTACTTGGCATTATTCAGTATTTTCCTTTCAAGAGAAAAAAATCACACTGGAGAAACAGAGTCAGGAAAATCCTACCTCAGCCCATAAAAAAATGTTCTCCCAACTTTTCTCCATGAGAACACTTGCAGTTCATGCATGTAAACTCCTGGAATCATTGGTTCATTGGCTCAGTAGTATTCCTCGATGATCATACCTATAGTTAGTTAACAGTCTCATAAAGTCTTAAAGAGCAAGTTCCAATAATCATAGCTTTGAGTGGATTCAATTTTCACAAATCACATTTCCTAAATAACAAGTATTGACATATTGATAATAGTAAGAGATTCATCATGAAAAATTACAACTTAATATAATTAGTACTTGCTTTTTGTCAATACCTTTTCATTCCTAAGTTCAACATTAAACAAATGGTCTTGCTTAAAGGTGCTTAATAACAAACCACAAAAAACTTAGGATGGGATGTGTAAATATAGTAATCCCAAACTGAATACAGAGAACAGATTCAATGAAACATTGTCTATAGTAAAACATTTTCCATTATTTACCATGTTCAAATGAATATAAGCATAGACTACTGTTCTCAGAATCTATTTAAGCATTGGAAACAATCTTAAGGAGACTCAATCATGTATTTCTACACATTTTTCTAATCCCAGATTAAATAACAAACATAAATAAAATAGATTTCCCATTAAGGTGACACAAGATAGCTCATTACTACTCTTCACTAACATAACTGACGCTATTGAAATTCTGTTCCTTAAAACGCAAACAAGAGAGGTTTCTGACTTTAACCTCACAACTTAATAGATTCATATCTTTGTTTCACAAGGTTCTGTATCTTTATCTATTTATACTTATATCATTCCAAAAGAACGAGATACTTCAGGAACTGCACATGACAAGTATAAGCACTAATTTTAACTTGGGCCAAGGAATGACTACAAATTCAGATCAAAACAACAAGATCTTTCATACTTGCAGATTATTATTTCAGAAGTCTTAGTATTAGTCTAATAACCAATAGATCTGGTATTGCTATAGCCAACTTCCACTCTTTTTCTGCCCTGAAAATAGAAATTTGCTTTGAGAATTATAGGCAGGGTCATGGTTATAACAGCATCAAAACTGGTCCTCAAGGGCTAAACCACCATAAGTACCTTAGCATATGGAAGCGTATTTCTTATATGGGAAAGTGAATTAAGAAGGATTCACCTCAGCCTTCTCAAAGTAATTTATAAATTTATAAATAAAGTAACCTTATTCCCAGGGACAGATATTCACTAGCCTTAGATCTCGGATTTCACTTCCATTGAGCTGCTGAATGCTGACAATTTTTCAAGTGCTTATTTAAGGACAGTCTAAGGACAAACCTAAAAATGAAACTGAAAAGAATATTCAGGGTGCAAAAAAAGGTTTTCTCCTCAAATAATAAAGTCTAACTAATCACAGTAGATCTGGATACAATTGTTATTAATGCCACCAAATTACTGCAAAAAATTGACTTACAAATAATAAGGCCTTCTACAAATCACACAAAAGTTTTCTTTTTTTTTGTACAAAAGTTTTTTTGTACTTAAACATTACTTCCTTCTCTTTCTTAAAAACAGCTTAAAGTTTTTCCTGATGTTAAAACAATAATCACTAAAGTTTCATGAAGTAAATTAGTTGGAAACCTCTAAAATGATAGATATGTCTCTATTATTCAATATTAAAGTGAAAATGAATCTTAAAAAAATGGACTTTATCAAGACTAAGTTGGTGTAAATTGTCTTTACGTAACAAAATGTTAAGCACCCAAAAGTACTATAACAAAATAAATTTCTAATTACCACAAATGCCACTCCAATCTAGTCAAAAATGTTATTTGCAATGGGGAGGATATTCAAGTTTTTCTAAGCCAAAAAAATACATACTCAATTAAATTAGCCTTATCACAGTAACAAAGTTTACCAGGCCTTTTATCTCTAGAAATCAAGAAAACAGTTAAATTCTGGAATCCCACATATGTAATAGTTGACTTAAACTCCTTGAAAAATAACACAGGCCAATTGTTAACATACACATATATATGTATATATGTATGTCTTAAGCAGTCTTGAAAACTACCCCCCCCCATTCTGTGCAAGGGTTCCTATTTAACACAGAAAACTTTTGTATAATTAATTGATAATTTGTATTGATAATTTATGACTAGATGGTTCCAAGAATATTTGTATGTTTAGAAAGGAGATTTTACAAGGTCTTTTCTTTATCCAATTACCATTTTAAAAATACCTATGTAAATACTTTATTAAAACAATAACTCCAAATAACTTAGTTAACAAACTCATAATTTTCATGATAGCCCCAAGGCTAGGACCCTGTACAATCTATGTACCCAGACTGTATATTTATTCCTCTTAGGCAGTTGTGATCCTGTTATATCCCTGGAATTCTTCTTTTCCTCTCTATCCCATTGATTCTACCTCTCCAGTCTAGGCACTTCAAGCGGGATAAATGGATTGGTCTATGAGGTGACATGTGTGTGTGTATGTATGTATAAACACCCATTATGTGGCAGCAAGGTGGTACAATGGATCAAGCACTTGTCCTGGAAGCAGGAGGACCCTGAGTTCAAATCCAGCCTCAGATGTCTATTAGTTGTATGACCTTGGGCAAGTCACTTAACCCTGAGCGCCTCAAAAAAAAATCCATTGCTTTCAGCATTATTGTCTGGCTTGTATATTCGTTGGAAATCTCTAAGTCTTCCAAAGCAGTTACAACTCTCTGTTGACTCTGTTCAATACTCTTGAGGTAAAGCTTTTTGTCTTGTCTCATTTGTTGTCCAAGATCACTTGAAATGGTTTGACTTGAACAGACTTAGAATTCTTGAAATCTTAATATACATTGGGCAAAGAATATGCATGATGAAAAAAAGATATTAAGGGAGTAAATAGCATTGAATAGTTTCTCAGATCATTACAATTTCATTTAGTGAATTACTTCTTTCCATCAATTTCTGTCCCCTATCCCCAATAGGATCAAGCCCAGGGAATGTTAGGCATTTTAACTAGCTGTGACAAAGATTCCAAATTAATACAAAGCACTGTTATGGTAAATAATGGTTTATTTGCTTACCAAGTGGTTTAGGATGACATTTTGTGAATCTGGAGAAATTCATTCATTAAATGACACCCTGAAAGTCTTAAAAGAGTCAATTCACTTCCCAAATATGAATGTTCTACCCACTCACCTCCAACATTAGCTTATTTTTCTAATTAACTTCAATGGCCCATTCATCTTTTCAACAGTGTCTCCATAAAAAAACATATGGCTTTGTGTAAGAAGGAGTAAAAGTTAAAATAGGTTATCCATAAAAATTCTGCAAGAATTAATCATGGTATCATGTAAAGTGTCCTGGACTAGAAATCAAAAGACTTGCATTCTAATTCTGGTAGTGCTATTTACTAGATCTCTGATCTTAGGTCAATCACAATCTTTTTGAGTACTAGTTTCCTATTCAATCAAATAACAGATAAGAGATAACACCACAGACTTTGATAATATCATGAAGATATTCCAAATACATGAAACTTGGAAACTGGTTTTAAACTGGTTTTAGGTGGGTTAAACTGGTTTTGGCCAGTTTAAACTGTGTTTTTTTTTTTACCATTTAAACATGTTCCTCCATCAAACTGGTTCAACCTGGTTTTGGCTGGTTTAAACTGTTTTGAATGTTACTTTTTTCCAGTTTTGACTGGTTTTGATCAATTTAAACTCTTTTTCCAATTTATTATTTTTTTGTTTATTATTTTTTTATTTAAAGTTTTCAACATTCATTTCCACAAAGTTTTGAGTTCCAAATTAACTCCTCAGTGCTCTCCTCTGACCCCCAAATGTCTTGTATTCTGATTACCCCATCCATCAATCTGCCCTCTTATCTAACACCTTTCCCTTCCCTTATCCCCATCTTCTCTCATATCTTGTAAGGCAAGATAAATTTCTATACCCCATTACCTGTATTTCTTATTTCCCAGTCATATGCAAAAACAATTCTCAACATTGTTCCTAAAACTTTGAGTTCCAACTTCTCTCCCTTCCTCCCTCCCCCTGCCCCATCCCCACTGAGAAGGCAAGCAATTCAATATAGGCTATATATGTGTAGTTTTGCAAATGACTTCCATAATAGTCAGGTTGTGTAAGACTAACTATATTTCCCTCCATCCTGTCCTGCCCCCCATTTCTTCTATTCTCTCTTTTTGACCTTGTCCCTCCCCATGTGTTTACTTCTAATTGCTCCCTTCTCCCATTTGCTCTCTCTTCCATCATCCCTCCCCACCTGCTTATCCTCTTCTCCCCTACTTTCCTGTAGTATAAGATAGGTTTTCATACCAAACTGCGTGTGCATGTTATTCCTTCCTTGAGCCAAATGTCATGAGAGTAAGCTTCACTTTTTCCCTCTCGTCTCCCCTTTACCCCTCCATTGAAAAATCTTTGTCTTACCTCTTTTATGAGAAATAGTTTACCCTATTCCATTTCTCCATTTCTTCTCCCAATATATTCCTCTCTCACTCTTTAATTTTATTTTTTTTGGATATGATCCCTTCCTATTCTACCCACCCTTTGCTCTCTGTCTGTCTGTCTCTCTCTCTGTCTCTGTGTGTGTGTGTGTGTATAATCCCTCCAACTACCCAGATACTGAGAAAAATTTCAAGAGTTACAAATATTATCTTTCCATGTAAGAATGTAAACAATTCAACCTTAGTAAGTCCTTTGTGATTTCTCTTTCCTTTTTACCTTTTCATGCTTCTCTTGATTCTTGTGTTTGAAAGCCCAATTTTCTTTTCAGTTCTGGTCTTTACATGAAGAATGCTTGAAAATTCTCTATTTCACTGAATCACTATTTTCCCCCTGAAATATTATACTCAGTTTTTCTGGGTAGGTGATTCTTGATTCTAATCCTAGTTCCTTTGACTTCTGGAATATCATATTTCAAGCCCTTAATGTAGAAGATGCTAGCTCTTTTGTTATCCTGATTGTATTTCCACAATATTCGAATTGTTTCTTCCTAGCTGCTTGCAAAATTTTCTCCTTGACCTGGGAACTCTGAAATTTGGCTACAATATTCCTAGGAGTTTCTCTTTTCAGATTTCTTTCAGGAGGAGATCTGTGGATTCTTTCAATCATTATTTTGCTGTCTGGTTCTAGAATATCAGGGCAGTTTTCCTTGATAATTTTATGAAAGGTGATGCCTAGGCTCTTCTTTTGATCATGGCTTTCAGGTAGTCCCATACTTTTAAAATTTTCTCTCCTGGGTCATTTGTTTTTCCAACGAGATATTTCCCTTATCTTCCATTTTTTCATTCTGGTTTTGTAATTTCTTGGTTTCTCATAAAATCATTAGCTTCCATTTTTTCCATTCTTATTTTTAAAGAACTATTTTCTTCAGTGAGCTTTTGAACCTCTTTTTCCATTTGACTAATTCTGCTTTTTAAAGTATTGTCCTCCTCATTAGTTTTTTGGACCTCTTTTGCCAATTGAGTTAGCCTATTTTTAAAAGTGTTAGTTTCTTCATCATTTTTTTGGGTCTCTTTAGCAAGGTGTTGACTTGCTTTTCATGATTTTATTGCATCTCTCTCATTTCTCTTTCCAATTTTTCCTGCACTTCTCTTACTTGATTTTCAAAATCCTTTCTGAGTTCTTCCATGGTCTGAGCCCATTGCATATTTATTTTGGATGTTTGGGAAGCAGAAGCCTTGACTTTAATGTCCTCCCCTGATGGTAAGCATTGTTCTTTCTCATCCCAAAGGATGGGAGAAAATACCTGTTCTCCAAGAAAGTAACCTATAGTCTTATTTTTTCCCTTTTTTTGGGCATTTTCCCAACAAGTTACTTGACTTTTGGGTCCTTTGTCAAGAGTAGGGCATACTCTGGGGAATCTGTAAGTTCTCACTTCCTCCAAGGTGGCACAATCAAAGGAGAGGAGTTTGCTTCCTGGCCCAGTTCATGACAGAGATTCAGACCAGCTGCTCAATCCCTCCAGGGGCTTTAGGCAGGAGCAAGGCTGCCACTCAGGGCTGAGATCAATTCCCTGAGGGACTTTATCCAACAATGGATTCTGGTTGCTGCAGCTGCAGCCACCATCTGCTGCCTCCTGGGGTTGGGGCTAGGAAAGGACCCTGAAAAAGCTCTCTTACTAAACTTTGAAGTTGACTCTGGTGTTTGTGGGTCAAGGGATCTGCAAACCTCCGCTGCTGCTGGGGATTCAGTCCAGAAGCCTGTGCTGACCCTTCTCCTCCTGGTGCTGTGCCTCCAAGGCTGGGCTGGGCTTTGCTCTGTGTCTAGCGTGACAGAACTTTCCTGTTGGCCTTCCAGGTCACCCTGAGTAGGAAATTTCCTCCACTCCATCGTCTGTGGGTTCTGCTGCTCTAGAACTTGTTGAGAGTCATTCTTTACAGGTATTTTTTGGGCTGCAGGGGAAGAGCTAGAGTATGTGCATCTTTCCACTCTGCCATCTTGGCTCTGCCCCCTCTTTTTCCAGTTCAAACTGGACCCCCCCCCATTTTAACTGGTTTTGGTTGGTTTGAACTGAGTTTTTTCCTGGTTTTAACTGGTCTGAATTGTTTTTTCCAGTTTTAACTACCTTGAACTGGTTTATACCACCTAGTCTTTCTTTGGGTTTTAACTGGTTTTTTTTTTTCCAGTTTGAACTGTTTTGAAACAGTTTTTCCAGCTTTTACTGGTTTGAACTAGTTTATACTGTTTTCCTCAGTTTTAACTGGCTGGCACTGGTTTTAACTTGTTTGAACTGGGTTTTTTCAGTTTTAACTGGTTTTAATTGTTCTATCCAGGTTTAATTGGTTCACACTAGTTTTATCTGATTTTAACTGGTTTTTCCAGGGAATATTGTTCTTTCTAGTTTTATCTGGTTTGAACTGCTTTTTTCAAGTTTTTCCTGGTTTTAACTTTCCCCCCCCGGGATTTCACTGGTTTGAACTGGTTTTGGGTGGTTTAAATCTTTCCCCACAATTTAAACTGGTTTGAACTGGTTTTTACCATTAAATTTTTTTTTGCCTGGTTTTAAATTTGTTTTCCAGTTTAAAGTGATTTTCACTGGTCCAAATGGCATTTTTCCTGTTTAAACTTGGTTCAGCTAGTTGAAACTGATTTTTTTGTGCTGATTTAAACTGGTTTTGGCCAGGTTATAAACGTGTTTTAGGCGATATAATGTTCTGAACCAGTTTAATCTTATTTTAGTTTCTCTGAACCAGTTTGAATGGCTTTTGGCTAGTTTAAACTGGTCTGAACCAACATAAACTTGTTTTAGCTGATTTAAACTGTTTTTGGTTGGCTTAAAATGCTCCAAAGTGATTTAATCTTATTTTAGTTTCTCTGAACTAGTTTTAACTGCTTTTGGCCAGCTTGAATTGGTTTTAGCTTGTCTTAACCAGTTTAAACTTATTTGAGCTGGTTTATACTGGTTTTCACACTGATTTTAGCTAGTCTGAACAGGCTTAAATTGTCTTAAACTTGCTTTAGCCAGTTGGACCTTGTTTAAATTGGTCAGAGAAAAATCCTTCTAGAGGCAGTGTTAACCAAAATTTCAGCAGATTTACACCACAATTTCCTTACTCACAATAGTCCCAACTAGTATTTTGGGAATGTGGGAAGGGTAAATAAGGGGAAGAGCTATGTTTTCTATGGAAACAAAAGAAACTATTATGGAAAATTATATTGCTTAGTGTACAGTTGAAAGACTGAGATTGTCAAAAACTTGTCAGTAGAGAGGTGGTTTTACAGGTCTATTGGGGAAAAGAAGACATTCAAAGATATACTAGGACTGTTGCTTTCTTTAAGGAACCTATCCATTCTATTATTTCAATAGACTTCCAAACATCCCATTTCTCCTCCTATAGACAGGTGGGATCATAGCTTTAGAGGTAGAGAGGAACATGAACTTATCTACTCCAAAGTCCTCATTTACAGATGAGGGAACAAACTCAGAAGGATGAGGTGACTTTCTCAAGGTTGTTATTATTGAGTTGTTTCAGTTGTATCTGACTATTCATGACCCCATTTTGGTTTTTTAAAGTTAATTTATTTATTTTTAATTTTCAACATTCACTTCCATAAATTTTAAATTTTCTCTTCTTCCCTCCCTTCTCCCTCTTCAAGATGTCATGCAGTCTGATATATGCTCTACATATACATTCCTATTAAACATATTTTTACATTACTCATGTTGTATAGAATAATTAGAACAAATGAAAGGGACCATGAAAAAGAAAAGAAAAGAAAACAAAACCAAGAAAGAAAATAGTCTGCTTTGCTCTGTATTTGGACTCCATAGTTCTTTCTCTGGATGTACATAGCATTTTCCAGCATGAGTCCTTTGGAATTGTTTTAGATCCTTGCATTTCTGAGAAGGGCTAAGTCTATAAAAATTAGTCCTCATGCACTGTGGCTATTATGGTGTACAATGTTCTCCTGGTTCTGTTCACTTCACTCAGCATCAGTTCATATATGTCTTTCCAGGTTTTCCTGAAGTCTACTTGCTCATCATTTCTTATAGCGCAGTAATATTCCATTACAGTCATATACCACAACTTGTTCAGCCATTCCCCAATCGATGAGCATCCCCTTAATTTCCAGTTCTTAGCTACCACAAAAAAAGAGCTGCTATAAATATTTTTGTACATGTGGGTCCTTTTCCCATTTTTACGATCTCTTTGGGATACAACCCTAGAAGTATTGCTGGGTCAAAGGGTATATACTTGGAGTTTTCTTGGCAAAAATACTGGAGTAGTTTGCCATTTTCCTCGCTAGTTCATTTTATAGATGAGAAAACTGAGGCAATTAGAGTTAAGTGACTTGACCAGGGTCACACATCTAATAAGTGTCTGAGACCAGATTGGAACTCAAGTTTTCCTGATTGCACTCTGTCCAATATGCCTCATTACACAAGCCCTAAGTGACAGAACTAGGACTTAAACTGAGATTCTCTGACTCCAAATTCAACACTTTTTATGTGAGAAAAAGTCCCAAGTCAGAAAGGAGTCAGATTTCATAAGGTTCTTATAAAGAAAAAGTGTTTTCATCTCCTTAACCAGTGCCTTGTGCATAGTGAGCATTGAATAAGTGCTTGTTGAATTGAATCATACCTTAAAGTGCTATATAAATATATAATACCAGTGTATTTGCTAAAGAAAGAAAAGAAATTGTTATATAAAATTATATTGCTATGTGTACCATTAAAAGACTGAAATTGTCAGTACCTTGTTTAGAGATTCCTTAGGTTGAATATCTCATAATCTCTTTCTCTTTTTTCTAAGTTATAATTACTCTCTACAGAGTATTGATAGCTATTGCTACTGAATTGGGCTAGGGACCTCTCTCTCTCACACACACACTAATGTATGCGATGCATGCAATGCACACATGTGCACATATACCATTTTCCTAAAAGCAACATGGTAGGCGAGTGGCAAATTAGAAGCATGTAACATTTGTTCTTATTGATTTCTCAGTAAAACCAAATTGTTGCGGCCATTTGACTATAGCAGGCCAGAGTTATGAAATCTTGTCTGTTGGCTGAGAATTGGGAGAAGACAAGGGAGTTAGGTGGTGAAGCTGGAGCAAACAAAATAGCCATGGCCAGGACCCCAGGACTACAACACCCTTAATATATTGATCGATCCATGATCCCACTGACATGGTTAGTCTCTCCAACTATATTCAGATCTCAAGCCATGATCATACTTTGAGATTATTGTTTATGTCCTCTCATAAATTCACAAAAGAGGATCCACTCAATATACTGAGGGTCTTTCTCAGGCTTCTTGACATTTCATGAAAAGCAATGGAGCACAAAATTTTCCTTCCCCCGTCCCCTTTTCCTTCTCACTAAGTGACTGGCTAGTCTTTTCCCCCCAGGTATAGAGTTCTCTGATGTTATCCTTTATGACCCACTAAGTGCCTTTCTATTACCTTTTGGGTAGGGCATGCTGGCAAATGTTTAACAACCAGTTCTCTGAGGGGGGAATGTTCCCCCCAAGCACTTTAAAATTTAATCTGCATTATTAATATTTTCTCTATTACTTTTTAAAGTCTAGAAAACAGCAAAACAGTAATTCAAGTCCTGATCTGTATTTACTGATTTCCTGAGATGTAAATGTTCACACTGATAATTTATACTGTATTCTCTCAACACACCCCTGCTTTTGGGTGATCCTCAGTTTCTTCAGTGAGTGCAGTATTCCCTGCCTCACTGTCATACATACTAGGATTGCAGTAGGTAACAGGAATTAGGTTAATGAGATCTCTGGTCTGGGACTAGAAAAGAGCAGCCTGTTGGAAAGTCCGGAATCACAGCCCAAGATAAAGGCTAGATTTGTCATACTTTGGATTTGTATTGGGCCTTGGTATTGAGGAAAGATTATCCAGAACTAGAGAGCTTAAGATGAATCTTAGGAAAACAGGGAAGAAGGAAAAGGCTGATGTCCTGGGTCTACTTTGGAAGGGAAAATAGAGGATGCCGGACTGTCTAAAAATATTAAAACCCCATATTAGTAGGCAGAGAATCCTGACTGATTTATGGTCTCCCAACTGCATGGGGGAAACAGCATGATTTTTGTTATTGGAAAGGATGATTTCCGTCCTAAGAGGAACACTCCATATCGTTACAGTTGTATCATACTGAGAACTGTCTTTGTTCCTTCAGGCCATGTTTCAGAGCGGTTTTCATTTCTTCCAGATAAACATCTTGTTACAAATTGCATATTTGATCTAGGGGAAATGTCAAGGCAACTGCCAATTCAGAAAAGATTGAATCTAATGGGCTAGGAGTGGTTCTACCACTTCTCATGTTACATTTGCAAAACAACAAAAACTGGAGTGGACCAGCATGTGAATGAGGTGGAGAAAAGAGTTTCAATACAGACACAACATGGATGGGTTCTGTTGCCCAAACGAGGGCAGACAGATCATATTTTACAGACAAAAGGAGGAGCATCCAAAAACTAGAAGGCAGCATCATCAATGGAGAGTACAGTCTGATTGATTACAAAGCTTGTGGTAGATGAGGAAAACAATCAGTTTGATTTTCCCAGTGTTCAATATATATGTAATACATAAGATACAAATACAAGGTAATTTTAGGAGATAGTGTACTAGTAGCTCAGAGGATCAAGAAGGAAGGAATAATCACTTATCAAGGACTTCTATGTTCCTGTGTTAAGCGTTTTATAAATATTATCTCATTTGATCTCTCCTTGTGGATTTATTCATAATACTTGATCTTTAGTACAGTGCCTGGTTCACCATTAGCATTTGTTCAATGTTTATTGTTGTTATTGATGATGATGCATCTATAATTTTACATGGATTTACTTACCTGAGCTACACAAAAATGCTGCAAGACTGATCAACACCACAAGATTTACCATCCCATTTCACAGATGAGCTTAAAAGGCTTGCCCACAAATATGCTGGTAATTAGCAGTTGAGGAGTGATTTGAACCCAGGTTCTGGTCTTCAGCTTCAAGAAGTGACTTTACAGCTGACTAAGGCTTCTATCACTGTCTATATATGTTAAATGATGGAAGACAACAAGGGACCTGGCACAACTTTCATTTGCACCAGTATAGAACAACTTCTGCCTCTTGTGCTTGTCAGTCTGATATTTTCCTCCCAAAGTGAGGAGAGTCTCTGGTGTTGACAGGAAATACACACACACACAAACACATACACACACACACACACATCTTGACTCTCCCTCAAACTTTCTAGTTTTTCAGTTCTTCAGCCTACTAACCATGAGTAACTCCTCCATATTACCTCAGTCACACACAAGGAAATTTATGTTTAATAATTCTGAAATCCTTTTTCTGACTATAATCTACTAACTTTCTGCTTCTTCTTCTGCCTCCCCTTATGAAACCCTACTCTTTATCCATACTATGACCGCTAATCCTTCAACCCTGCAATTCTTGCCCAGGATATCTGTACTTCTCTTTTCCCTATCTTGACCCCTTGATAAACCAGTACAACCCTAGGGCATATATGAAGTGTTCAGGGAAACCTCTGAGGTGAGGGTTTGCCAAAGCCTTTTCAAGGCTGCTCATTTACTTTCTCTGTCCATCTGTCACCCAACTCTCACCTGTGGCTTTAAGAAACTATAACATGTGTTCTGGCCACACCAGAATAAAACTACCTGGGCAGATGGGCAGATTGGCAGGTGGAGGGTAACTGGTGGGCCTCAAACCTATTGGGGAGTTAGGGGGATGTCTAATTCAAGTATGTGAAGACTTCTCTGGGCAGAATGGGTAGAAGAGAGCAATTAGTTCCAATGGATCATGAAGTTGGTGGAAGTAGGGTCTGATTGCTGAGAATTTGATCAAATATCAAAGGCACTGATGGAAATAGCAGTGCTAGCAAAAATTGTGTATGTTAGTAACAGCTGAGTCAGCAACAGTTGCCAGACAATGAGGAGCCACCTGAATGCCTGAGATAAATGTATTTTAACCAATGAATGCATTCCCTGTACAGGATGTTGGGCACTAAATCACTGAAAGGACTTTCCCTAGAATAATGCCTGTGAACTATCTACTTTGGCTCACCTTAAGGTGAACCTGGGCTCATAATAATATTTTGCCATAAATTAATTACCCCCACCCCGTGGGCTTTTCTGTATGCATTATGAGTAGATGCATGTGTAGCCTTTGTGTACGTTTCCATAACTAGGTGATTGTGGTTTGGACCAGATTTAGGACACTTGTTAGTAATTTTTACTCTATGTAAACCTCATGTTTCATTCCAGTGGTGTGCCTATCTCTCTTAAGGTCCACTGGGAGCATCATCCTAAATAAATTTGGAGACAGTCTGAGTCTGAATCCTTTCAAGACACCATCACAACACAACACATGCCCATCATCTCAACATTGTGCTGGCCTGCATGGGGATAGTCTTTGATTCTAACTTTCTTCAATTCAAGGTAAGCCTATTCTCTTTACACAACCAGCACCCTAACAGCCGGCTGGATAGATTGGGGGTAGTTGTGAGTCTCTGCACCTCACAGGTTCTCTCTAAGTGGGGGACATCACACCTGATAACCTTGTGCTTTTCTCCTCCTGTGGCATACTTCATATGAAGTTGGGTGACTTGTGAAGGGAAGGTGAATTATTCTGAGCTTATGGCAAAATGGGACAGTCTCCTTCTATACCACAGGACTCTCCACTTGGCTTCCTTTTACAAAATTGGAAGAGACTCGGTCTTAGGACCTTAAAAAAGAATGCCTTGAATTCTTTTGTAATATTGCCTGGCCTTGGTACAATCTAGAAGACCAAGCAACTTCATCTCTTTTGTCATTATGAAGGGAAATGGATTGAGGGGTCCAGGCCCTTTATAGCTCTCTTGCAAGAGTCTGCCTTGTGGCAACAATGTAGAATGCTTTTGGCCAAGTTTAGTTGGGGTAACAATAGTGAAAAAGAACCTGACCTATCAGAGGTTCCCAAAGTAGATGATACAGTCCCGTGGGGGATGATGGAATGATCTGGGAGGGTGGTAGTAGCATCTGATGCAATTGGGGGGCTGCTGAATAAATGTAAGGGGCAGTGGAAGCATACAAGGAAAGAAAAGAAAACAGTTTTGAAAAACTGTTCACACATGTTTCATTTGTTGTATAACAGAGTTAAAGTAGTAGTGATTACAGTATTTCCAAATAAACACACAAAATGGAAGTTATAAGCCATCAATGATCAAATCTGCTGACAGATCTTAACAAACAAGTGTTGGCAGGCAAGTGTGTTGTGCATTGTTGGGAAGTCCAGCATGCATCATCAGGAATATGTACATGTATTACAACATGTTTACAACATGATCCCATATAGTTACCTGATGCAATATTGCATCGTCAAAATTTCAATGTAGGAAAACCCTACAAATTTATAATAAATTAAATTTAAGATGCATCATTAAAAAAATTTATACTTTTTTTTGAAATGCCACAAATTTAAAAAAAAACCTGTTAAAGGGTTAAAGAAAGCAGATTTCCAGAGAAGTACTGAGTAACTTTTTTTTAAAAGGGAGCAGTAGGCCAAATAAGTTTATGAATCTCTGCTCAAGATGATCCCTTTCTAATCCTGACTTCTCCTGGCCCGTTGGAGGCTCCATCACCTTCTCCTCTGTCTTCCACCCCAGAGCTCAATGAACAACTTCAGAATCTCCTCCCCCTTATACAGATCCTGAATGTATCCTATGCCTCACTTCCCCAACCCCCCTCTGTCAATTCTCAATACTCCAATACAAAGAGTGGAACCCCTTTCTTCTCTCCTCTGAAGTTCTGTCCTCTGAGAGAAGTGGTTGATGGGCAAGGAGCAACTACTACTTCATTTTCACAAAATTTTGAGTTTCAAATTTTCTCTCTGTCTTTCCCCTCCCCCTACCTCATAACACCTTGCATTCTGATTACTCCTTCCTCAATATGCCCTCCCTTCTATCACATCCCTCCCTTCTCTTATCTCCTTCTTCTCTTTTTTCTTGTAGGGCAAGATAAATTTCTATACCCCATTACCTGTATTTCTTATTTCCCAGTTGTATGCAAAAACAATTCTCAACATTCACTCCTAATATTTTGAATTCCAACTTCTCTCCCTTCTTCCCTCCCCACCCATCCCCACTGAAAAGGCAGACAGTTCAATATAGTCTGTATAAGTGTAGTTTTGCAAAAGACTTCCATAATAGTCATGTTGTGTAAGATTAACTATATTTCCCTCCATCCTATCCTGCATCCTATTTATTCTATTCTCTTTTTTGACCTTGCCCCTCCCCAAAAGTGTTACTTCTGATTACTCCTTTCTCCTATTTGCCCTCTCTTCTGTCATCCCCCTCACCCCACTTGTCCCCTTCTCCCCTACCCTTCTGTAGTGTAAGATATACTTTCATACCAAACTGAGTGAGCATGTCATTCCCTCAAGCTAAATGTGATGACAGTAAGCTTCCATTTTCCCCGCTCACATCCTCCCTTTTCTCCTCCACTGAAGAAGATTTTTCTTGCCTCCTTGATGCTTGATAATTTGTCACATTCCATTTTCCCCTTTCTCCTTCCAAAAGTTGCAAGAGTTACAAATATTATCTTTCTATGTAGGAATGTAAACAGTTCAGCTTTAGAAAGTGCTTTATATTTTCTCTTTCCTCTTTACCTTTTCATGCTTCTTTTGATTTTTGTGTTTGAAAGTCAAATTTTCTATTCAGTCTTTTCATCAAGAATGCTTGAAAGTCTTTGAATGACCATTTTTTCCTCTGAAGTATTATACTCAGTTTTGCTGGGTAGGTGATCCTTGGTTCCTTTGAGTTCTAGAATATCATATTCCAAGCCTTTGACTCCTTAATGTAGAAACTGCCAGATCCTGTGTTATCCAGATTGTATTTCCACAATATTCAAACTGTTTCTTCCTAGCTGCCTGCAATATTTTCTCCTTGACCTGGGAACTCTGGAATTTGGCTACAATATTCCTAGGAGTTTCCCTTTTTGGATCTCTTTCAGGAGGTGATCTGTGGATTCTTTCAATCATTATTTTTCTGTCTGGTTCTAGGATATCAGGGCAGTTTTCCTTGGTAATTTTATGAAAGATGATGCCTAGGCTCTTCTTTTGATCATGGCTTTCAGGTAGTCCCATAATTTTAAAATTGTCTCTCTTAGATCTATTTTCCAGGTCAGTTGTTTTTCCAATGAGATATTTCACCTTATCTCCCATTTTTTTCATACTTATGGTTTTGTTTTGTAATTTCTTGATTTCTTATATAGTCATTAGCTTCCATATGTTCCATTCTAATTTTTAAAGAATTATTTTCTTCAGGGAACTTTTGAACCTCCTTCTCCATTTGGTTAATTCTGATTTTTAAAACATTCTTCTCCTCATTGGCTTTTTGGACCTCTTTTGCCAATTGAGTTACCTTATGCTTAAAGGTGTTATTTTCTTCAGCATTTTTTTGGGTCTCTTTAGCAAGCTGTTGATTTGCTTTTCATGATTTTCTTGCATTGCTCTCATTTCTCTTCCCAATTTTTCCTCCACTTCTCTTACTTGATTTTCAAAATCCTTTTTGAGCCCTTCCATGGCTTGAGACCATTGCATATTTATTTTGGAGGTTTTGGACACAGAAGCCTTGACTTCCTCTGATGGTAGTAAGCATTGTTCTTTCTCATCCCAAAGAATGGAAGAAAATAACTGTTCACCAAGAAAGTAACCTTCTATAGTCTTATTTTTTTCCCCTTTTTTGGACATTTTCCCAGCCAGTTACTTGACTTTTGAGACCTTTGTTGAGAGGACCTATAAGTTCTCAGTTCCTCCCAAGTGGCACAATCAAGAGAGCGGTGTTTACTCCTCTCCTGACTTGCACACAGGTCTCGGTACAACCAAAAACTTTTAAGCCCAGAATCCGCTATTGAATTCACTCACCACAACAGCCTCCAGCTCTACCTCCAGTGCTCCTCCTCACCCCTGGGTGGAGCTCAGGGCTGAGAATCAGATTAGTGACTCAATTCCCCAGGTGCTTTAGGCAGAGGTCTCCCAGGGTTGCCACTTAGGGTTGAGATTAGATAAGTCCTTCAATTCCTCCGGGGGCTCTAGGAAGAGGGCTCTGAAAATGGCAACTCCTGGAGCCCTCTTACTGACCTTTGAAGCTGTCTGTGGCATTTGTGGGTTGAGGAATCTGGGAACTGCTGCTGGTGGAGCCCTGAATCCTGTTCTGGGTCCTGTCCCTGCTTCTCAGTGCTGATCTGCACTCGTGCCTCTGGTCTGGCCTGTGCTCATCACATTGGTCTGGCCTGTGCTCTTCGTGCTGCTCTGGTCTCTCAAAGGTAAATTTAGAAAGTATCTTGAAACCTTTCCTCTGTCTTGCCACTTCCAGAATCTGTTTTTTAACCACTTCTTTCTTGTCCTCTTCTCTTGCCCAACCCACTTGTTGGGGCAGGATCTAATGGTGAAATTAGGAACTCATTTTTTTTACACCTTAGAATGCTGGGAGTGCTTTTGTTACTTTCCTCAAGTTCCCCTCATATTCCACCAGAGATTTAGGAGGGAGTAGACTCCTCCATCTGGGATCAGGGATTCCCTGGGAGAGCCACACAGGCCACCCCAGCCCTTGTCTGCCTCTGAGATCATAATATATTTTCCCACTGGCACCAATTAAGCCTAAAGCCTGGGAGGTATTATAACCACTAATTGAGAAGTTCCTTAGGTATAAACTTCTGGTCCCATGCCAACCTCCCTGTAATACTCCCATCCTCCCAGTTAAAAAGCCTAATGGAGAATTCCAGATGGTGCAGGACCTCAGAGTCATTAATGAAGCCATTTTCCCCATTCACCTTATAGTACCAAAGCCTTATGCCATCTTTACTCAAATTCTGGGGGATACCTAGTGGTTTTCCATTCTGATCCTTAAAGATGCTGTCTTTTGTATAATACTCCATAATGACTCCAAGTTCATTTTTGCTTTTGAGTGGACACTCCCAGGGAAACCAAAGCCACACTAATTGACAAGGATAGTTCTACCATAAGGCTTCTGAGATAGCCTCCACTCATTTGGTCAGGCTTTAGGAAAAGATTTAAGGGAACTGGAGCTCACTAATAGTAGTCTAATTCAATATGTAGATGATATTTTCATCTGCAGCATGGCCTAGGAGGCCTCCCTGACTGCTGCTACATAGACCCTCAACTTCTGGGCACCCAAGACTATAGAGTCTCTTCAGGTGTTGCCCATATCACCTGCCAGTCTGTAAAGTATTTGGGCCATGAACTCAGCCCCACATCATACTTGCTAACACTGGAAAGAAAACAGGTGATATTGTTTATTCCTGAAACTGCCACAAAAAAATAGCAATACATTTTTTTGGGGCATGACAGGATTCTACCAAATCTGGATTCCCAATTCAAGGTCTTTGCTAAACCTCTATATGACTCTACCAAGGGCCTTGACTCATACTCCCTAGAATGGGAAGTGGATCAGGACAAGACCAAGACCCTGAAGGCCACTGCTTCCACATAACTGCTTTGCAATATGGAAAAACTATTTACTTTGTATATTGAGGAGAAGCAGGGTCAAGCCTTGAGAGTTTTAACCCAGTCTCTAGGATCTGACCCCAAGCTGGTAGCTTATTTCTTTAAACAACATGATTTTGTTGTCTCCAGATGGCTTTCCTGATTCTGGGTAGTGGCTGCCACAGCCATCTTATTCTAGGAAGCCTTTAAACTCACTCTTGGCTAACCTTTAGAAGTCTTAACTCCTTACTAGGCTCAAATTATTTTCAAATTCAGGGACCACTGGTAGCTGGCTAATGGTAGGTTTACTGATGTTATACACACTTGACTTAACTCTCCAAGTATGCCGCACTCTCAATTCAGTTTCGCTGCTTCCTGACACCTCACAGTCAGGTGATATTGTTCATGACTACGAGGAGACCCTGGATTCTGTTTTCTGTCCCGACCTAAAGGACTTTGCTCTTGACACCTGATGAGGTGTGCTTCACTGATGGGTCCAGCTTCCTTGAGGATGTGGAGAGAAGGGCTGCTCTGTAGCCAGCCTGGTTTGCACCACAGAGGCCAAACAGCTCCTCTCTGGGACCTCTGCTGAGAGGGTCAAACTTGTTACCCTTATGAGGACTTTAGAATTGGAGAAAGGACTGAGGGTTAACTTATTTACTGATTCTAAATATGCATTTTATGTCTTACATGCTCACAGGGTTATATAAAAAGAGAAGGGATTCTTTACAATCAAACATTCCCCCATCAAGCATGCTGGGGAAATTTTACAGTTATTGCAAGCTGCCTATGATCTTAAGAGGTAGCCATCATCTTTTGTAAAGGACATCAAAAGTGGAACTCAATCCGAGCCAGAGACAACCAACTTGCTTGAGCTGTCTGAGTACTTGAGAGCTTACCCCTGGCCATGGCACTATTACTTCTCACATGGAGATCAGAAGAAATAGTATAGGGACACTCTCAAGATCTCTTTGTAGAATGCTAACATTGATTGTGAGACATCGGAGATGCTGGCACTGCCCAGAATAGCATACTCACATCAGTGAAGGTGATGTGCTCTACGAACAAAGAATTGTAGTAGCACAAAGGAAATTTGATATGCATGAACCTGGAGATATCTTCATCTTGAATGTTCAAATGGATTATTTGTGCCTGATCTGTGGTAGAACCTTCCAAGCTCTTATTGGATTGATCAGACACAGTCAAACATACCTTGACCTCAACATTGTGATGTCATTGGTCCTCTTTGAGTATGGAAGATGAACAACAAAAGACTGTATAATGTCTTCTTGACAGTTGTATCCTGTTAAGCCTCAACTTTGTATAACTCTCATCATCCACCTCCTTCATTCCCATACACATGCTGTTGAATGAAGATGGAGAAAATCACAAAAAAATGTTCTGATTGGTACGGTACAAATTTATGTCACATAATCTCAACTAAGCTTTCACAACTTTTAGAGAATTGTTCTACATTTCCGTTATCAATTCTCTATGCCACTCTACAAAATAGCTCTTCTAAACCTTTTCATCCCTCCTCAAACCTCCCATGGCCTCCCTTCCCCACACCTTCTCAGCTAAGAGCTTTGTCTTGTGTTTTGTAGAAAAAAATGAGGAATTTTTGGAAATTTCTTTCTTGTCTCATCACTTAAATGTCTTCTGCCAGTATTTCCTTCTTCACTCCTGTCTCATATAAAAAGGTGGCCCTACTTCTCAGCAAGGCAAACCCTTCTACCTGCGTAGCTGCTCCCATTCCATCATATCTCCTCAAAAAATGTCTGATTCTGTCATCCTCATTCTCTCACTTATCTTCAGTCTTTCCTTGTTTACTGGTTCCTTTTCTACAAACATGTACATTTCTCCTTCATCCTGAAAAATCCTTACTTGATCCTTCTATTCCCATTAATTATTGTTCTATATCTTTTTTTTTTTTGCTTTTTGTGACTAAACTCTTTGAGAGCCCTTTTAAGAGGGCCATCTACCATAGACGCCTCCATTTTCTCTCCTCCCATTCTCTTCTTAACCCTCTACAATTTCTGTCCTGACTTCATCATTCTACTGAAATGACTCTTTCCAAAGTTATCAATAATCTTCTAATTGCCAAATAATGAATTTTTCTCAATCCTCATCCTTCTTGTCCTCTCTGGAGCCTTTGACACTATTTATCACCCTCTCCTCTTTGATACTCTTTTCTCCGAGTTTTTGAGATGTACAAAAAACAATTCATATAAAATTACATGTCATAAATATAAATTTAATGAACACAATTATATACAAAGAAGTTAAATATAAGATAATTTAGGCGAGAGGGCAGTAGCAATTGAGAAGGAAAGGCTTCATGCAGAAGATGGTGCCTGAGTTTCAACTTAAAGGAAGAGAGGGAATCTAAGAAGTTAGGAATCTAGGAATCTAGAGGGAAGAAGAGAGTGCATTGCAGATTGGGGATGGCTAGCTTTCAGGCATGGGAGCAAAAATGGAGTGTTGTGAATACAAAACAGGGAGGAGTCCACTTTGGCTGAATTGTCAAGTGTAGAAAAGGGAATAATATCTAATGAAAAGTAGGTTGAAGCCAGGTTATATAGGGCTTTAAAAGGTAGACAGAGGAGTTCATATTTTATTCTAGAGGTAATAGGAAACTGTTAGAGTTGGTTGAGTAGGAAAGTCATGGGATCAGATCTGCACCCAAGGAAAATCATTGTTAGTAGTGTATAAGATGAAGTGGAGTTCTGAGAGACTGAGGCAGAGAGAGTAAATAGGAGGCTGATGTGATAATATGGTTGAGATATGAGGAGGACCTAAATTAAGGTGGTTGCCATGTCAGTGAAGAAAAGAGGTTATATGATAGTGAGGTGGTACAGTGGATAGATCACTGGGCTTGGAATCAGGAAGACTCATATTCCTGAATTCAGATCTGGACTCAGACACTTACTAGCTATGTGACTGAGGGCAGGTCTCTTAGCTTTGTTTGCCTCAGGTTCCTCATCTGTAAAATGAGCTGGAGAATAAAACAACAGACCATGTCAGTATCTTTGCAAAACCCAAATGGGGTTGTAAAGAGCTGGGCATGAATGAAATGGCCATGACTCACCAACAAGTCAGAAAAGGTATGAAAATAGAAACACTGACATTTGGCAGCTGGTTGGATGTGTAGGGTGAGGGAGACTGAGGAGTCCAGGATAATATCAAGATTATTAACTTGAGATGCTAAATGGATAGCAGTGCTTTCAACAGAAATAGGGAAATTTGAAGAGAGGCAGACTCTGAAGGGGAAAGATAATGGTTCAGTTTTAGATGTGTTTAATATGAGAAATCTCTAGGGCATACAGTTTTAAATATCTAATAGGCAATTGGTGATATGAAATTGAAACTCAGAGGAGAGATGGCCTGAATATATAGATAGAGGTATCATCTGTAGAGAGAGAAAGACTCAAAGTAAGGATGATGTCTTTTTTGATTTGTGCATAAATTGGATTTAAGTGAGGCAGAGTTGCATGAAGTTGTCAGCCTCACTCTCTCCTCCCAAGTCATCATAGTCTAGTGGCAGGACAGAGTCAAGATGACTGGTGATGACTCAGGATGCAGTGGGTGACCTTGGAGTCTTTGATGTCTAACCAAGCTCTAAGAGCTCCACATTGTCTGCTTCATCTGCCTTCATGGCCGCTGGAACAAATTGTTCTCATCCACCCATTGTACCAGAGGAAGTCTTCACATGCTTGGTGTAGATACCCCCCTAACTCACCAATGGGTTTGGGAACCCTTGGTTACCCTTAACCTGGTTTGGCCCATTTGCCAAAACAGTTTACCGGGTGTAGCCACTGCACATACTGCAGCTTCTTGGAGCCACAGGTGAGAGTTAGGTGGAACAGGTGGGCACCAAAGGTGGAAAAAACCCTGAAAAAGGCTCGGCAGCCATCACATCAAAGGTACTGGTCCTCTCTAAACACACCCTAAAACCCGCTCAAAGTGAGGAGCTATGATGTGGATGATTAGCTAGCAAAAGAGATTGTGAAGGGGAAATCAGGCAAGGAGGAGGTGAACCAGGAAAGCGTAGTGTCATGAAAACCTAGAGAGGTGAGAGTACCTAGGAGAGGGTAATTAAGAGTGTTACATGAACCAGAGAGGTTGAGAAGGATTTGTATTGAGAAAAGGCCATCAGATTTGACAATTAAGAAATCATTGGTAACTTGGAGAGACATGTTTCAACTGAGTGAAAAGGGAGAAGAGAAAGGTGATGAGTCAGGTGCACAACTCCTTGAAAAAGCAGAAGGGATGACTTGGGGATTGATATACTACAGTCACTATATTTTTGATTGATTAGAAAATTTTAATTGGATAGATTTAATTTCAAAGAGGAAAGATTGCTGAGTCAGGGAAGTAAAGAGAGAGTCTAGAAGTTACAGCTGGGAGCAAGGACTATTCCAAGTCCCTCTAGGATCAATGTGAGGGAAGATGAGAGAGAAGGTAAGCCAATGCTGGAGAAGATAACTGGGGATGCACTCTCATCAGAGTGTAGCCAGGTCTTAGTGAGAGAGATAATAGGTGAGTTTGAGGTCTATGATGACCTACATCTAATGTCCATTTAATCAGCATATTTCATCTTGGTTCCCATAGGTCTTATGGAAATCTCTTGGATATTCTGTAATAGGTCTCATTCTCAGGGCAGCTCTGAATGGGGAATCCTCCTAATAGATCCACTTCTCTGGTTTTAAGTCACTTGCAGAGATTCCTATGTAATTCTGCGAAAATCTGGCAGTAACATGACTCAATAGAATTTGTCGAGGAGTGGGAAAGATCTGCCAGAACCACAGCACGGCCAGCCAAGGACTGCCAGGTTGAATCCTCCAGGTGGACTGCGTGGACCCCACCCCTTTTTCTCTCAGTTGGTTTCATGCCCTCTTGAACTCTCTCTTCAAAGTTCTTTTCAACTTTCCCTTATGGTACTTGTTGACTATCAATCTCATGCCCTTATTTAGCCTTGGATGGACTTTACCACCCACTTTGGTAACTAATTCATGTGGTGAAAACCAGTTCGAGCCTTATGGTTCTGTCCTATTAACCACTATGCTATTAACAGATATAAGATATCACCTGAAACTACAGAGAACTTCAGTTTTTACATGTAAATTGTATTTTCCATCTTTAGGTAAACCCCATATTTGATATGGAATATGCTACCAACTGGGGGAAGGAAGACACTTTTAAAAAAAAATCCATGATAGCCTGACTTGGAAAATGAGTTCTTTTGTCTCTCAATATTATCAGACAGAGAGGGCAGAACCATAATGGCAGATTAGGGATAGCCACCCAGCTTAACTCTACCAATCTTTTTCTCCAAACAACTTTAAATAATACCTTAAATCAAATTTTGGAGTGGCAAAGCCAAGAAAATATCAGAGTGATATTTAAATGATCTTAGAAAATGTTCTAAGAAATTGACAGGAGAAGTTTGTTACAGCAGGGTAGAGGGCTAATGAGAGACTACACATGGCAGTAACTTCAGCAGCTGCAGCAACAACAGTAGCAGCTTCAGGAACTCTTAGCCCAGAGACAGTAAAAATGTTGAACAACTAGTCATAAAGAGGTCAAAGGGAACTCTTTGCTGGCATAGAGCACAGCTGGCACTGATCAGCAACTCTATTACCTATATGCAGTTCTGGATTGAAGTTTGAAGATGGAGAGTTCTTGATGCTGTTTGGCCACAAGGGAGCAGGACCAATACCAAAGCAAAGAGGAACACTGGCACCTGTGACTGTGGGAGGCAAGGGGCCTTTCTTGGGTAAAGACTAGAGCACAAACCAGTAGAGCAATGACCACACCTCTCCCCAGATCATATCACCTTGGAAACACTGAAAATTAGCAAGCCCCTAGAACTAACTCTGAAAGCATTAGAAGGAAAAAAACTTGAAGCTGGGTCAGTGACTCCCCACCCACAGGTGGGGTGAACCCAATTGTAACCAAAAAAAGTAAAAAAAAAACCTAAAAACTGGAAAAATAAACAAAGAAAGAAATTCACCCTAAAAATTTACTATTGTGGCAGGAAGACCAAAACATAAACTCAGAAAAAGGCAACAATGTGATAACCAAAAAAAAAAAAAAAACCTCAAAGAAAAAATGCTAATTGGACCCAATTTTGGAAGATTTGGAGAAAGAGATAAGTGTGGTAGAGGGAGAATTGGGGAAAAAAATGAAAGTCATGCAAGAAAATTATGAAAAGAGAATAAACAGTGTGATAAAAAGAGATACAAAAATATTGAAGAAAATAACACCTTAAAAACCAAAATTGTTCAAATGGTTAAAGAAGTACAAAAATCCACTGAGGAGAACAACTCCTTAAAAAGGGACAAATGGGAAAAAAGTACAAAATCTCACTGAAGAAAATAATTCCTTTTTTCCCCCACTTAATGCAATTTTATTTTTTTCAATTACATGTAAAGATAGTTTTCAACATTCACTTTAAGATTTTGAATTCCAAATGTTTTTCTCCTCCCCTTCCTCAAGTTGGTAAGCAAGTTGATATAGGCAACATACATACAATTATATTAAGTATATTTCCACATTAGTCATGCTGTGAAAGAGTAATCAGAAAAGAGGGGGAAACATCAAGAAAGAAAATGCAAAAAACCAGTAAGTATTAAACTTCAATCTGCATTCAGACACCATAGTTCTTTCTCTGGATGTGAACAGCATTTTCTATCATGAATCTTTTGGAATTATATTAGATCACTGTATTGCTGAGAAGAGCTAAGTCTATCAAAGTTGATCACACAGTGTTGCTGTTACTATGTACAATGTTCTCCAGAAAATAATACCTTAAAAATTAGAATCAAGCAAGTGGAAGCTAATGATACCATTAGATATTAAGAAACAATAAAACAAAGTGAAAAGAATGAAACAATAGAAGAAAATGTGAAACATTTCATTGAAAAAACAAATAACCTGGAATATAGATTGAGAAGAGATAACTTAAGAATTATTGGACTACCTGAAATCTACAATCAAAAAAAATAAGCTAGACATCAAATTTCAAGAAATTATCAAGGAAGATTGCCCAGAGGGCAAAGTAGAAATTGAAAAGAATTCACAAGTAACTTCTTGAAAGTGATCCCAAAACGGAAACTCCCAGGAATATTAACGTGCAGTTCCAGTGCTTTCAGGTCAATGAGAAAATATCAGAAGCAGTCAGAAAGAAAAATTCAAATATTATAGAGCCATAGTTAGGATCACATAAGATTTAGTGACTTTTATGTTAAAAGCATGGAAGATTTGGAATACGACATTCCAGAAGACAAAGTAGCTGTTGTTACAACCAAGAATCATTGACCCAGTAAACCCAATTGTAATCCTTCAGGGGAAGAATATTTAGTGAAATAGAGGACTTCCAAGGTTTCTTGATGAAAAACACAGAGCTGAATAGAAAATTTGACATTCAAACACACAATTTAAGAGAAGTATAAAAAGACAAACATCAAAGAGTAATCAATCATAAGGGACTCAGTAAGATTAAATTGTTTGCATTTTATATGGGAAAATGAAACGTAATTCCTACAAACTTCATCATTATTAGGGCAATTAAAAGGAGTTTACATAGACAGAAGGTATAGGTGTGAGTTGATTATGTTGGAATTATCTCTCCCCAAAAATGAAGGGGTGAGAGAGATGCACTGGGGGAAGAGGGAAGGGAGAGGAAGAATGGGGAAATTTTTTTCACATAAAAGAAGCACTCAAGGAAGAGCTTTTATAATGGAGGGAAACAGGGTTGGGGGGAGCAGGTAGAGCATGAACCTCACTCATCAGAATTGGTTCAAAGAAGGAAGAATATACATACACATACTCAGTTGCGTATAGAAATATGACTTAACCAATAGGAAATAAGAGAGCAAGGGAGTAAGGAAGGGAAAAGGAAGCAGTGCTTAGAAGAAAAATGGACTTTTTAAGAGGGGCAGGAAGAGAGAGAGAGAGAGAGAGAGAGAGAGAGAGAGAGAGAGAGAGAGAGAGAGAGAGAGAGAGAGAGAGAGAGAGAGAGAGAGAGAGAATTTGGATGCAGGGAAATACAGTTAATAATCATAACTGTGAATGTGAATGAGATGAACTCACCCAGAAAATGGAAGCAGATAGAACATATTAGAAACCAGAATTCAACAGTACGTTGTTTATAATAGACATGAAAGAGAAACACACACACACACACACACACACACACACACACACACTTCAAATAAAGGGCTGGAGCAGAAACTGTTATGCTTTAAAAAAAAAAGGCAGTCACAGCAATCATGATATCAGACAAAGCAAAAACAAAAGTAGACCTAAATAAAAGAGATAATCAGGAATACTACTGTATACTAAATGGTACCATACACAATAAAGTAATATAAAATATTATATAATAATTTATAAAATATGTAAATAATATACATGTTATATGACTATATATAATAAATAATATAAAAAATTCTACAGAAAGTTTCATTGATATTGAAATTTAGATTGTAGAATAGAATTGATTGATTAATGATTAAGTTATGTAGGTAATCACTGGAATCAATACTTATGTATCAGACTTAGATTTGACTATTGTATGCTTCAGTGGTAGAGTTTGTAAGAATTTAACTTCTCTGTTTCACAGGGTACACAGCCTGACCACAAAGACTCAAAGTTTGTAAATTTTTTGCTCACCACAGAAGGGAGAAGTGCAAAAATGGAAGATGAGTCAATCTGGTCATAAGCTGATTTGCCTAGCTCTGGGCCACTCTGGTGTTAGGTAATGTTCGCTATGGCACTTTGCAGAGGATGCTGGTTGACTCTGTGCTTTTCCCATTGCCTGGAAATTCCACTTTCACCTTCATGTTGAACCAATCTCATTCTTAGTTTAGCTTGCATCACTAAGCTATGGTTTGCACCTTGTGTAACCAACTGTATAAAAGGATGCTGATTATCAGATACATCCTTGACTACTGGAGTCTTGGAATCCATTTATTGGCAATTTCTAGACTTGCTCATAAATTTATTGTGCTTGCACCTTTGGGCCTCAGTTTCTCTTTGTTGCAGATTCTTATTGTGACAGTTGGCTAGTCAACTAGGAGGTTAAGCATGGGACTCTGGCCACTGGGGCCACCCTTGCCCAGGAAACCTCAAGGAATGCTATAACATTTTTTTTTCACTGTGAAACTTCCCTGGAGAGGATTGTCTTGAGGATAGAATTTCTCCCCCTAGCCTTAATCCCAAATTTTCTTCAAGCCAAGGTAAGTTCCTGAATGAGAGATTTTGTAAACCAACCAAAAGTTCCTATTTTTTGTATGGGGCAGTCTCTGATAAGAAAATAAGAAGTTGTATTGTGGATAAAACAATTTCTCTTATTCAAGAAGGGAAAGAGATTTATTTCTCCAAAAAACTAAAGATTTTTTTTTTTGCAGATAAAACAGCATCTCCTGTGCCTAGGTAAAGCTTTGAAGCACTTAGTTATTATACAAGCAGAATTGAAATGTACTAGGTTTTTAGCAAGACCAGTTTCCCAAGGTGGTATGATCTAAGGAGAGGTGGGTTTATTACTTTTCTGACTTGTGCTCTGGTCTGTGAGTAAGAAGAAACTGCTTTTTTGCCCTGGATCTGTGAGGAGCATCCCCCTCCACTGTGGCTACATACTCTGGTGTGCTAGTGCTCCTCCTCAACCTGGAACTGCCTAGTAGTTCTGTGACTCAGATCCGAATAAAGGCAAAGCAACAGAGTCTTGGCTTAGTGCCATCTCCTTTTAACCAGTTGTTTGACCCCTTTATAATTTTTGGTGGAGAACTTGCGAAGCAGCTGCTGCTGATTCAGTGATTACCAAGGCCTGCTTCTGATTTGCTGGGCTGGAGCTATATTGTCGTGGCCTGCACTGGAATATGCTCCTCTCTCATCCTAGTGCAACAGACCTTTCCTTCCAACCTTCTATGTTGTCTTGGGCTGGAAAAGTGTTTCACTTAGTCTTTTTGTGGGTTATACCAGCCTAAAATTTGTTTAGAGTCATTATTTAAGTATATTTGAGGGGTTTTCAGGAGAGCTCAGGTGAGTCTCTATCTTTACTCCACCATCTCTACCTCCCCTTTTTAGAAAAATTTCAAAAGAGAAAATAAAAACTAAATGGGGAAGATTGAAGAAAAAATTTGTAACACTATTAGCTCTCTTTTCACAAGCAGCAGTTCATCATGGAAAAATAGCATTCAGTTGATAAGATAATTGCATCACTTAAATTCTTAATGGGTATTTAGCTCTTTTACAACTGACAAAATCAGAATTGAAAATTGGTATTTGGGACCTCCTTTGAAAACCATTTTTCATAAACCAGCCACTTGGCCACCCACCCTGCAACTATGTTTAATAGTAGCTGCTCTGAGGCTGTTTTAACATGGTACTATGATAGCAGTCTTGAAAGCAACAGCTACAAATTGGGATACCATGGGCCACTGAGCAGAGAGATCACCTGGTGAGATTTCCTGGGTTTTGTTAGAGCTAGGAACCAAAGACTGGTTCTGTGAATAAGGTCCTGAGGAAGTCGCATCTACTTGACCAGGTAAACTGCATCATGATAGAGAGGAAGGTTTGAGGGATTCAGCTGAATCACACAATCCCTTGGAAGGTAACTCCTGAGGAAAAAATCCTTAACAGGTGGTTTTGCCCCCTAAAGTAATCCTAATTGGCATAAGCAACCTATAACTGTCTGAAAGACGAAATCCCTGAACTTCATGCCTTGACTTAGATGACTGGGGGATGTCCCACTAGTCACTGCCCTCTTCCATGAGGGTCCCATTGTAGGATAATCTGTACCAACTTGCTAATAATTATCCTTCCTGAAACACTTGTTATCACTGCTTGTAGCTGTCCATTTAGTACCCCTTTAAAAGGCAACAATGGGGACAGGTAGTAGTATTCCTATGGGGAGGCTCTTGGGAAAACTGTTTAATCTTGGAGTTAAGGCAAACTGCCAGTTTAACCATGAACAAGGAAAGCTTGCATTATTAAACTTAGTGACTATTGGTCTAAGACTGCTAGAGATTCAGCTAATGAACTATTTTGGCCTAAGTTTGGAACTTTTGATTACTACATTTTAGAGAAATTGAGACTGGCTATTGAAAATTTTCATCCACATTAAATGAATCACTAGTTTTTTGGACATCTCTCTGTGATGAATTATGTCCATAATACGAAAAAGCCCTTTGCTCTTTCTCCTACTATATCCTATGTTCAGTCTATTAAGTTTTCTACTGTTCCTTTCCATCTGCTCCTCTGATTCATTCCTCTAATATAGGAAATCCAGGCTGCTCTGAAACTAGGGGAAAGACTATTGACCATTTATTTTTTCAAGAAAAAATAAATGACCCATGATAATACTACAGAAAATTTAATTTCTGTCAGGCATTATCAAACTTTCAGTCCCTCTAACCTTTCTGTATAGAAAAGGGGCACCCTGAAATTTGATGAAAATTCAATTGATGTTATAGTCCAATTTCAGGCTATATTCAGAGATTGTAATCTAACTTGGGGGAGATGTTATGAATTTAAAGAAAACTGTATTCTCCCCTGGAGAAAAGACTGCTATAATAGAAGCAACAAACTGATTACCACTGACAGTAACCTCTGCTGGTCAAGAAGCTCTCTCAAATTGGCCATTACAAGACCCTCAATGAGACCCCAGTAATATATCTGATTACACTATGCTACATCGGACTAACTTTACTTGGGAAAATGGAAGTGTGTGAAGTATGCTTTGATAACTGGAGTAAATTTCAGGAGACCCAGCAAGAGGAAGGTGAAACCCCAAATCATTTTTAAAATATATAATTTATCTATTTTTTAGCTTTCAACATTGACTTCCACAATAATTTGAATTTCAAATTTTCTCCCCATCTCTCCCACCCTCACCCCAGGACAGCATGCACCCTCTCCACCCCTTCTGTCAGTGATCCTCCCTTCTATCACCCTCCCTTCTTCCATCCCCCTCCCCTCTATTTTCCTGTAGGGCAAAATAGATTTCTATACCCATTGCCTGTACATATTATTTCCCAGTTGTATGCAAAAAACAATTTTTAGCATTCATTTTTAAAGCTTTGAATTCTGTATTCTCTTCTTTCCTTCCTCCCCACCCACGCTCATTGACAAAGTAATCAATTCAATATAGGTCATACATGTGAAGCCATGTAAAACACTTCCACAACAGTTAAGTTGTGAAAGAGTAACCACATTTCCCTCTGTCCTATCCTGCCCTCTATTTATCCATTCTCTCCTCATCCCTCCCCAACCCCCACCCCAGGACAGCATGTACCCCATCCACTGCTTTCCCCAGTATGTCTTCCCTTCTATCACCCCCCTTTCTTACCCTCCTGTTTTAAAAGCTCTTTCTTGTCTCTTTTATGTGAGACAATTTGCTACACTCTACATCTCCCTTTCTCTTACTTCCAGTACATTTCTCTCAACAGTAAATTTTATTTTTGGGGTATTCTCCCTTCATATCCAGCACCCTGTGCCCTCTATGTATGTATGTACATATATATGTACATATGTGTATATATGTACATACACATATGCACATATAAATACATACATATCCATGCATACCTACACACACACACATACACATATATTCCCTCTAACTATCCTAATACTGAAAAAGGTCTCATGACTTACAAATATCATTTTTTCATGTAGGAATGTAAACAGTTTAACCTTAGTGAGTTCCTTATGGCTTCTCTTTCCTGTTTACCTTTTCATGTTTCTCTTGATTCGTGTATTTGGAAGTCAAATTTTCTATTCAGCTCTGGTCTTTTCCATAAGAATTTTTGGAAATCCTCTATTTCATTGAAATTCCATTTCCCCCCCTGAAGTATTATGCTCAGTTTTTCTTGGAAGGTGATTCTTAGTTTTAATTCTATCTCCTTTGACCTCTGGAATATCATATTCCAAACCCTTTGATACCTTATTGTGGAAGCTGTGAAATTCTGTGTTATCCTGATTGTATTTCCACAATACTAGAATTATTTCTTTCTGACTGCTTGTAATATATTCTTCCTGATCTGTGACCTCTGGAAATTGGCTACAATATTCCTAGGAGTTTTCCTTTTGGGAACTCTTTCAGGAGGTGATTAGTGGATTCTTTCCATTTCTAATTTATCCTCTGGTTCTAGAATATCACTGCAGTTTTCCTTGATAATTTCTTGGAAGATGATGTCTAGGCTCTTTTTTTTGGTTATGGTTTTTAGGTAGATCAATATTTTTTAAGTTATCTCTCCTGTTTTTCCAATGAGATATTTTACATTGTCTTCTATTTTTCATTCTTTTGGTTTTGTTTTATAATTTCTTGGTTTCTCATAAAGTCATTAGCTTCAATCTGCTCCATTCTAATTTTTAAAGAACTATTTTCCTCAGCGAACTTTTGGACCTCTTTTTCCATTTGGCCAATTCTGCTTTTTAAGGCATTCTTCTCCTCATTGGCTTTTTGAACCTCTTTTGCCATTTGGGTTAGTCTGTTTTTAAAGGTATTATTATTATTATTATTATTATTATTATTTTAGCATTTTTGGATCTCCATTAGCAAGCTATTGATTCGTTTTTCATGATTTTCTTGCATTGCTCTCATTTCTATTCCCAATTTTTCCTTTAACTTTCTAAGTTGAGTTTAAAAGTCCTTTTTTGAGCTCTTCCATGGTCTGAGACCATTTTGTATTTTTTTTTTTGGAGGCTTGAGATGTAAGAGTCTTGATCTTTCTATCTTCCTCCAATTGTATGCATTGGTCTTCCTCTGATTGCATGCTTTGATCTTCTTCATCTGAAAGGATGGAAGAAAATACCTTTTCACCAAGAAAGTACCTTTTTATAGTCTTATTTTCCCCCTTTGGGGCATTTCCCCAGTCAATTGCTTGACTTTTGAGCCCTTTGTCAAATGGAAGGTATACTACCCCACACTTCAGAGGTTTTGTGTAGCTGTTCTCTGAGATATCTCTAGGGACTTGTAAATTTTTAGTTCCTCAAAGGTAATGTAAACAAGGGAGAGGTATTCCCTCCTCTCTCAGTCAGCACTCTGGTCTATGAGCAACCACAGGCACTCTTTTCTGCCCTGGAACTTCAAGTATGATTCCCTGTTCACAACTGCCACCTTGGCTCCACCAAACTAGCACTTCTCCTCACCCCAGGACCACCACTCAGGACTGAGACCCAGATCAGTTGCCAAATTCCCTACTGTCTGTAGGCTGAGATTTCCAGAAGTGGCTGCTGATGTGGCAGTGGCTGCAACTGCCCTGGGGCTAGGGCTGGTTCCCTTCTCACCCAGGTGAAAGAGCTTTCTCACTGACCTTTGAAGCTGTCTTTGGTGTTTGCATGTTGAGAAATCTGGAAACTATAGTAGCTGCCCATAATTCAATGCCCAGACTCCTGCTCTAGTCCTGTCTGTCCCAGCTGGGCTGTGCTCTGCTCTGAGCCCAATGCAATAGACCCTTCCTGTTGGCCTTCCAGGTTGTTTTGGGATGGAAATCTATTTTACTCTGTCATTTTGTGACTTCTGCTGCTTTAGAATTTGTTTAGAGTCATTTTTTACAGGTATTTTAAGGGCTTTGATGGGAGAATTTGAGCAAGTCCATGCTTCTGCTCTGCTGTCTTGGCTCCACCCCCCAAATAAATTTTACAATAGGCTTTGTAAACTCACTAAACACTATGATGGATTAGAACCTATAAGACCAAAGAGACACCAGAACTCTTAGTTCTGCTATTGTCAACCAGTCACTGCCAGAAATTCATATTTACTTCCAAAAGAATTATCCAAGGTGGCTTGAAAAAACTGTAGGTGAACTCAAAGCCATTGCCCAGTAGGTTTATGAAGGAAAGGACGGAAATGTAAAAAACCCAAGAGAAAAGGATAAAAAGGAAATTCCCTCAATTTTGCCACTATCCAAGTGGCCCTGCCTCCAATCTGTGAGAAACTTTTTTTTTTTTTGTCATAAAAGGGCATTTAAGGATGGAATCACAAAGAGAAAATGAGACCTACATTCCAAGAATTGAGATGGTTTTCCAGGATCTCACTTTCCAAACAACAAATGATTTGTGAGTCCCCCAAGAGAGCCTTTGGCATGAAGATGCATGGGAGATACAGAGATTATGGACTTTGGGGAAAATTTCATTTTCATTCAATGAAATTTTTTCTAAACTAGGTGGCCTTGCCCCTGTCATTCCCATCTTAGTCTTACCCAGACTGTTGAGTCTCATGTTACTTATATAACTGGTGATGTGTCTTATAAATGTTTGATAGACACTGGTGCCTTTATTTTAAAAGAAACCAAGTCCTAAGTGTATTTTTACTGTATTCCAAAGAATTGTTAGAACTGAAGGAGAACCCCAAGATGTGCTCACTTTGTCACCCCAAAACTGTTATTATAGGCTTTGGGTACAGCATTCTTTCCTGTGAGTGTCTGAGGCACCAGGTGATATAATGGAAAGGGACCTTTATGGTTTAAAATATCTTTTATTTATTGTGAGGAGTACAGGCTACTGGTTTTAAAAGAGCTATTGTAGGATGGATGTTAAAGTTGTATACATCAACTTTTAAAGTCACCATTATACCAGGTGGTAGCATTCCTGTGTGAGCAGGACAATATCCCCTTTCAGGATGCTGTCAGAGTGGTGGGAGGATCCCTTTGCTCAACCATCTTTTACATCTTTTACCATATTTTGAGAATACCTCATTTGGAAGGCAAAGCTTTTTGAAGGCACAATCATAAAAGCACAGACAGAACTTTAACCAACTGTTTTAAAGCAAGAATAATTATTTTTTAAGGTTTATGAAAAGCAGGGAAAAAAACACTGATGTTTGCTACTTAGCCAAAAGATTATTCATAAGGTATTCAGACCTATAAGTGTAAAAATATGTTTTAAGTGTATTGATAATTTGTGCATATTGTTTACAAAGACTTTATGCTTATTAGAATGGTTATTTTGACAATTGCTGTACATTATTTAGAAGTTCCTCAATTTGTGTGAAAACATACTTCCTATTTGTACTTATTTTGTAAAGAAATATTGCTATTTACTAAAGTAACACATTCAGTGATGTAGTTACTTGTTCTCAATTATGATTTTGCATCATATTTTGTTATTTTACTCACTGGTCAGAAACATAGTTTTGCATCAAAATATAAAGACAATAACTACAACATAATAACAACCCTGAAATCTTTAGTGGTTGAAATTCTGTTGTGCTTAAATCTTTCTCTAGGCCAGATATGGAAAGGGATTTTTTGTGCAAACAAAGAGCTACCATGTGATGTTTACACTGTACTTCTTTGTTATTATATCTCTCAGATGATTTCCATTCTATGATCTCTGTATTGATAGACCTCAATGATGATGATGATGAGTAGATTGTTGCATTATTTTCTGTATTGTCCTGATAAAGACAAACAAGCATCCTGACACATTCTTGACTCCTTACAGGCTAATTCATCTTCCAGTGTGGAACTTTTAAAATCTAATATGTCAGGGGCGTAATGGACCAATAAACCTCCTGGGGGGATGGGAATGAGAAAACTAGGAAGATTTGACCTGCTGACGTGGCTCTGCCAGCTCAGCACTAGAAAGACTTCCTGGTCTGAAATTAAATAACCACTAACCAACCAGAAGGGGACACAACCTGGGTTGGGAATCGTGCCCCTTTTTTGGTTTGGTCTGGAGGGGCTCGCTCCAATGAGATGAAAGCCTCACCCTCGGGGTGGGATCAGGATGGATACCTAAAAATAGAAACCTACTTAAACAATGGATAGCTACCCGGAACTAGAACCTTACTTAAACCAACGCCCTGGGCTGTTCGGGGGGACTCCTCTGCACTTAATAAAGTATATGCCTCCTGAAGAAGTGTCCGACTGAGTCCCTCCGCCGAGTCCCCCGGGGAGGGAAATCCGGAGACGTCCGAAGCAGAAGCCCACTGAGAGAGTGTCACCTGAAGGACCCGGACCCGGGTCAATTGGCGCCTATCGTGGGGCACACGATAGACGGGACCCCCGCCAGGTGACGTGAGTATCCCGCTCGCTTAAGGGCGGAAGAGTCGGACACCCTAGGTAGACGGGGGCTACCTAGGAGAAAATGGGCAATAGAATTGCTAAGCAATTGCAGCCAGAGGATTCAGGAGTATTGGCGTGCCAGCTTTATAAAGTCTGCCGAGAAGCGGGCACAAAAATTCATATAAAGGAATGTAGGGAGTGGGTAGTAAAAATACAAACTATATCACCATGGGTTTGCCATGCAGAATTAACTCCTCAAACATGGCAAGTAGTGGGGACACAAATGGCCTCTTATGTGGATGCCACCCCTGGGTTGCTCGTTGAGACTGGTTTTGTCATGTACGGGGTGGAAAAAGCAGCCCTTGTGGGCACCCCACGTCCAACTTGCTGGGCTGCCGCTTGTGCGATACAAATGGGAGACTCCCTAGTGGAGATTTCTGACAAGGAGTCGAGATCCCCCTCTACTGCCCCCCTTTTTTATCTTCGGAGCATTGGCGGTCTGGGAGCTCAGGAGACAATCACAACCAGATAGGACCGAGAGGAAAGAGGGAGTTGGTGCAGTCAGAAATTCAACCAGAAAATACATCCAGAGTTGGCCCAGGGCCTGGATTTGTGGCACAGCAAAAAATTTGCCCAGGATTTGTGGCACAGTGGCAAATTCAGCAGCCCGGATGTTCTTCCAGCCCTGGCACTCGGCACAGATCTATGGTGCAGTAAAAAGTTGCAGGAGTAAGTCTAAAAAAGCAATCTTGTACGGGAGAAAGCTTAGAGAAGGAATCTTATGCAAGGCTTAGTTACACAGTGATAGAAATTAAGCCAGAGTTATAATGTGTACAGAGGATTTCTGACAATTTTTTCTCAGTTTTTTGGATTCTTTTATTGTCTGTATATGTGTTCTGTCTTTACATGTTCTGTGTGCGTGTGTTTGTGAGTTATTACGGTCAGCTCCATGGTAGCTGGACCTTGGAAAGTTATCTCTTTTCCTCCCCCTCCTCCCTTCTCTCTGATGGCTGCAGCATCGGGGAGAAGTATGGGAGAGAGAAAGAGAGGAACTAATCTTATATTATTTAGTTTATGTGATTGCAAGGTGTAGTCTTGGATGGGAAATGCAGGGACATAGTGTCTGTGCAGTTTTAAAAGGGGCTTTGATCAAAGCCCATTAGGAAAACAACATGGATATGAAGTTTAAGGAAAGCATAAAAGTTTTGGAAATTATTTGAAGGTTTTTGGTTGAACTCTCTCTCTCTTGCCTTCCCGATCCTGGCCAGATAGTGAGGGTGGAGAGGACAGACGAGAGATCTGGGGCAGGCTGATCAGCATTTTCATTATCTCATGCCTCACCTAAAAGAAAAGTATTTTGTATAATGAGAAGTAACCAAAAGGTAGTTATTCTGTTCACATATTAAGTGAAACGTGTCACTCCTAATTGGATGTTTAAAACAGATCAGGATTTGTTATATTATTTGGCACTAGGCAATTGGAAATATGCATAAATCTTAAAGGGACACCTCAGCAGAGATAAAGCTTTTGAAACTCTCCAGCAGAATGGAATAGACTTGGCGCCACTGGGCAGTTGTCCAGAAGTCTCCCTCCCTTCAGCTGAGGAATTCAAAACCCTCTCATTCAAAAAAGTCCTTAAGGAGTGGACACAGAAATAAAATTTACTTGAGTAAAGGATGGAACCATTAAGATTTTTTGCCCTGCAGTCCCAACTCCTCATTCAGCTGGGTCTACAGTGAATTGTAACTTTTATCATTTCAGATTAGATCAAGAGAAGAGAACTATTATTTTGAAGGTTTTCAACTACATTTTTTGTAAAAGTTTAATGACTGTCAACAACAGGACAAATTTTAAACGGTTTTAAATTTTCATTTTCAAGACAATGTATTGGTAAATTAATATGTAATGGTCTATGAAGCAGAAAAGATCTTGCTCTTTTAATCTGAACTTGTAGTCATTCCTTGGCTTAAGCAAAAGTTAAATTTAGTGTTTGAACTTATTAACAACTTAATTTCTAAAAAGTTTTTTTTTCAGAGTAAATGTAATCAGAGAAGGAGAAACTACCCTGTGAAACAATGATGTAAGGTGGTAAGGCTTAAGTTTGAAGTCACCTATCATAGATTCTACAAAGGTTACAACTTTAAATGACTTTCAGAAATTGATAGGAGTAATTCAGTGGTGTAGGCCACAGTTGGGAATTACAACTGATCAAATGAAACCATTATATGATTTATTGAAAGGTCCTTCTCAATTAAACTCATGCAGAAAATGGACAGATGAAGCACTGGAATGTTTGAAATTAGTGCAGAAAAAGATTATGGGGTGTACTATTAGCAGGATATTAGAATCACAGGACTTGGAAGTAACAATTTATTCACTGAAAAAATACCCACTGGAGTTTTATATCAAAAATAAGGGATTATTGAGTGGGTACATTTGGCTCAGATAAAGAACAGAGCTTGTGTGCTTTATGCTGTGCTGGTAGCCCAAGTCATACATAAGGCAGTGAAGAGAGTAAGGATGTTAATAGGACAGAAACCTCACACAATATATACTATGTATACAAGTCAACAAATAGAGAACTGCATACAAGAGTTTGTGGAATGGCAGATATTGATTAATCAGAATTTCCAACACGGGCTCCCAATTCCTTTTGGGCAGCAATTTGCCACGTGGCCATGATCTTGGGCCAACAAATGCTCTTCCTCACTGGTAGAGGGAGTTAATGTTTTTACAGATGCAACAAAAAATTTTAGGGCATCTATGTATATTCCATCTAAAAGGGAGATGCATAAATTTAAAACAACATTTACTTCTACACAACAAAATGAATTATATGAAGTATTGCAAGCATTATTATATGTGAAAGAACCTTGCAATACATCACAGACAGAAAGTATACAGTACCATTGATACCTAGAGTAGAGTCAGCCTATATTCCTGATAGGGCAGATAGTATTAAACAGATAACTATGGAAGTTCAACTACCAATAAGGGCCAAAACAGCAATATTTTATATCACACACACTCGGTCACATTCTAAATCATGCAGTACCAAAAAGCATTAAACCAAACAATGGTCCAGCTTATGTCAGTAAAGCCATTGAACAGTTCATGGTGGAATTTTCCATTTTACATGTCACTGGAATCCCCCATAATCCCACTGGTCAAGCTATAGTGGAACGAGCAAATCGATCCCTGGACACCTACTTGCAAAAAGAAAAAGGAGGAGTTGGACCAGGAGTTGATAAATTCGCAATTGGCTGTTTATACTCTAAACTGATGATAAATTACAATTGGCTGTTTGGCTGTTTATACTCTAAATTATTTAAAATTCTATTATGATGGCTTATTGGCTGCTATGAAATTCTTAACATTTCCTAATGAGGAGTCTGCAAAGAATGAATCAACAATAACAAGTGCCCTGAAAGTAGCCAGTAATGTGGCACGATGAGAATAAAAATTGATTTGGTCCTCATACAGTGTTAACGTGGGGAAAAGGGTATGTTTGTGTTTCAACAGATGAGAATAAAGAAGTTTGGGTTCCAGTGAAAAGGATAACAATGATAGAGGACAACCGCCAAGGTGAAGCGGTCACAGGGAGTGAGGAGGTGCTATCAGTGGCAGATGAAAAAACTTCTGGAGAAGCTTAATCAACTAGGTCACAATGACTCCTTTCATTTTTCTCGTACTTATCATGACACTCAAAGAACACTGCGTCCATCGACCCAGCACCGAAGGAACCACAGAGATGGGCGTTCGTCACGAATCCACCATGGTTAAGGGTGATGTCATGGAGTGAGACAATGCCTAAGTTTATCATCCAAGGCAATATTTCTCACATGTTTAAAGATGATGGACTAGACTATGATAATAATGGGACTCTCTTTCAGAGACACTAACTTTTCAGGACTAGTCACAGGTTTCCCACTTTGTCTATAGAAGGGTATTTCTGGGAATTGGAATGGGTTTGGTTTTAAATACATACAGGTGAATGGAACAGAGGGGTATCCCTGGTGTGCCACTATTGTGGACGGACAAGAGACATGGGATGAGAAAGATACATGACACGCTTATAATCTGTTCACCTGGAGGATAAATGGGACAATAGTAGTTTGGTCAGACAAGGACTTTGTGGGACTTGTTCGTGGAATGAAATTTAGGCCATTTTGTAACTTACAAAAGAAGAGAAATGTAACCCTTTGGCATCTGTATACGGGGTTTTTACCATTTGAGAATCGTCACACAAACGGAGGTTAGAAAAAATCCCTCTATAGATAGAACAGCGGTTAAGACATTAAACGACTTCCAGAAATTAATAGGGTCCATACAATGGTTAAGGAACACTGCACCTATATCCAATGAGTTAATGTGACCGCTTTACCAAATTTTGAGAGGACCCTCTGCACTTAATTCCCCTAGAGACTGGACCAAAGAGGCTATGCAGGCTATGGATGCTATAGAGCGCATAGCTAACGAATCCACTGTCCAACGCATAGATCCGCTACAGCCGGTTTATATAACTGTTGTGTCAAACCCATCTTTAGGTATAGCTGCCTCAATATTTCAACAGGCTGGCCCTTTGGCGTGGGTCTATCCTTCCAAACCCAACAAAAGTGTCCCCTCTAAGCTAGAGACACGGAGACTGCTGCTAATGAAAGCCTCAGAATTGGCTCAAGGCATTACCGGTAAGGTTCCTATCATATTAATAGAGGATTCTGTAGAGATATTCACACAATTAGCACATGAATCAGAAACTTGGGTGGTGGTCTTAACTACCCACCAGACTGTTCAAGGTCATCTGCCTCCATCGCTCAGGGGGTGGGCTTTATTGCCCTTGTCGATTCCAAAAAACCTAGTGCAATCGACGCCGGTTGACGGCATTAACATATTTACAGATGCGACAAAGAAAAATAAGGCCTCAGTTTATATCCCAGCCAAGAAAATTTTGCAGATCTTACAAACACCATATACCTCTGCCCAGAAAAACGAACTATATGCTGTTTTATAAGCTTTACAATTATGCCCCTCTGAACCCTTTAATCTAATTACAGATAGCCTTTTTTGTTACCACCTCCTTACTCATATTGCCACTGCAGATTTTTCGCAGTCCTCTTCGGCTATCTTGCCGATGTTGGTGCAGTTACAACAAACACTTGTAGATTGGAAACACCCTTTATATGTTTTACCTATCAGGATTCCCAAAATCACCCTTACCCACATGTATACCTACCCCGAATATGTTTGATGTTGTCCAAGTTTGCTCTACAGGTTATCCGGTGATAGGAGAGATGATAAACAACACCCACCTGTATTTCATGGATGGCATCCCAGGACCCTACTTCACTGCACCTGTCCCTCATGCGGTATCCGGCAACCAGATCAATACCACGGTGGTATTGCAGGCACACCTATGGAACGCCGCAGCGGCGTTCGGAAAGGCCATACACATGACGGACAATAGTGTGCCCCTCACAGACAATGCCACACTGAACAAACAGTGGTTTAACCTTCTTACGGAACGTGGGTACCACTGCGATGAATCTTCTAGCTCAGGACATTGCAACTCTTTTGAGGTAGTGACACAGACAACTACAGACACTGAAATGTTCCTGATTTGTAGGGACGGGAGCATCACTGGCACCCATGATTTTAACATTATTTGCCATAATGGGTCCCTATCAAACACCCTTCAGAGTAAGGACTTAACAGGGAATGGCACCTTTGTAATATTGCTGAAAATACCCCTGGTAACCTTTTGCCGGTAAGATCTTATAGACCCTTTGCGGACTCAGACTATTTTGAAATGATCACTGCCCGAGTGGCACGAGTGAGACGGGGACTGGACATTTCTACAATGGATATCATTGGACTAGCCGTGAGTGTTTTACAACAAATAGAACTTGCGGCACTGCAGAATGAGGTTAAAGGTATGGCACATGATCTGGCCAACTTTATGGTCTATTCGGAAGCGGCATGGGTGAAGCAACAACAGATAAATAGACAGGTGGCACTTGAGCTAGCCGCGCTGACCTCTGTGGTAAAAGCATTGGCCACGATGGTACAGGTAGAATCAATGCTTCAAGGGCTATTGTGCGATACGCAGCTGTTACGACCTGCATGCATGACTGCCCTCATGCTTAACGCTAGCACAGAGCTTGAAGATGCTATTGCCAGACTTGATGACTTCCAAAGTTTAGATACTTATATATTAAAGTTAGATGAGATAATTAAAAGCATACAAAATGCCACAGACCATTATAAGAGGGATATGAAAAATCAGCATGGACTTTTTCCAGACTGGTTGAGAAATCTTAATGTTACACAATGGCTTCATACATTTTTTGTTACTGGATTGGGAATTGCCCTGTTATGTGTGATTTGTCTCTGTCTACCTTGCTTATTGTCATGTATTATGAAATTATGGATGAGTACCCTGGAACAGCTGAGGGCTGATATACTTCTGCAAAAACACAAAGGGGTCATTACCGGAGGTCGATCCTGATTACCTGTTTAATGAGGGCTGGGGCTAAATTAAGGCTCGCTGACTACTATCACCCCGCTAAGATTCATAATGGGCTTTCGCTGTGACTGTGCCAATGACGGGAATATTGTGGCCCCATGACCTGGATAATCATGCCATTGGCTGCAGAGGTACCCAATGACGGGATTATTGTGGGTCCACCTACCAGTGACATGGAAGGCGGAGGCCACCCACATAGCCTAAGACAGGGGCCCTGCCCACTTTCGGTACCAGGCATGGAGGCAGGCCACATAGCCTAAGACAGGCCCTTCACCTGCCCTTATAAAACAAAAAGGGGGAGTTGTCAGGGGCGTAATGGACCAATAAACCTCCTGGGGGGATGGGAATGAGAAAACTAGGAAGATTTGACCTGCTGACGTGGCTCTGCCAGCTCAGCACTAGAAAGACTTCCTGGTCTGAAATTAAATAACCACTAACCAACCAGAAGGGGACACAACCTGGGTTGGGAATCGTGCCCCTTTTTTGGTTTGGTCTGGAGGGGCTCGCTCCAATGAGATGAAAGCCTCACCCTCGGGGTGGATCAGGATGGATACCTAAAAATAGAAACCTACTTAAACAATGGATAGCTACCCGGAACTAAAACCTTACTTAAACCAATGCCCTGGGCTGTTCGGGGGACTCCTCTGCACTTAATAAAGTATATGCCTCCTGAAGAAGTGTCCGACTGAGTCCCTCCGCCGAGTCCCCCGGGGAGGGAAATCCGGAGACGTCCGAAGCAGAAGCCCACTGAGAGAGTGTCACCTGAAGGACCCGGACCCGGGTCACTAATATTCCAGTTATAATTGTTACCAAAAGGGAACCTCTACTCTCTATACCTTAGTACCTCTTGTCTTGAGAAATTATTGGAGTCTTGCCTATTATTGATTCTTTTAGGAAGCAAAATGTTATTGTGTCATGCAAGTCTCCTTATAATGATCCTAGTCTATCTGTTAAGAAATACAAGCCAGGCCCCTATGGCAGATCTATTTATCTCTTTGTACAACATTTATGTGCTTTCAATGTTTATGTTGTACCTAGACATCCAGTAGTACCTAAACCTGATATTATCTCTTCTGTTCCTTGTGAGGTTACCTTTTTTTAAAACCATGATTGATTTATGTTTACTTTCTTTAGTATCCCCATTCACCCAGATTCCCATTATTTATTTGCCTTCACCTGGAGAAATATACAAAAACTAACTTATCTATCTCAAGGGTATATAAAAAAATCCTCCCCACTCCTTATTTTTTCAGTTATTACAACAAGATTTAGCTTCCAGTACTTTCAAAGACTCTACCTTTGTATAGTACGTAGATGACCTCTTGTTAGCATCACCCATCTCTATCATTTGCTGGGAAGATAGTTGTCATCTTCTTCAACCTATGGGGCACTTGGACTTTAACTTGGGATTCGGTCAACTCTCCAATTATAGCTCAAATAAAATGCCATTTTCTCAAGCATGTTCAAGTAAAAGTGGTGACATTACTCAAGATCTTTTCTTTCTTTTTTTAAAATAAATTTATTTATTTAACTTTTTACATTTATTTGCACAAAATTTTGGGTTTCAAATTTTCTCCTCATTTCTCCCCTTCCCCCACCCTAATGCACCAAGCATTCTAATTTTTCCTATCACCAATCTGTCCTCTCTTCTATCATCCCTCCCTTCCCTTGTCCCCATCTTCTCTTATGTCCTGTAGGGCCAGATAACTTTCTATGTCCCATTACCTGTATTTCTTATTTCCTAGTAGCAAGAATAATACTTAACAGTTGTTCCTAAAACTTTGAGTTCCAACTTCTCCCCATTCCTCCCTCCCCACCCATTTCCTTTGGGAAGGCAGGCAGTTCAATATAGGTCATATTTGTGTAGTTTTGCAAATGACTTCCATAATAGTAGTGTTGTGTAAGACTAACTATATTTCCCTCTGTCCTATCCTGCCCCCCATTGCTTCTATTCTCTCTTTTGATCCTGTCCCTCCCCAAGAGTGTTGATTTCAAATTGTTCCCTCCTCCCATTGCCCTCCCTTCCATCATCCCCCCCACCCTGCTTATCCCCTTCTCCCCCACTTTCCTGTATTGTAAGATAGGTTTTCATACCAAAATGAGTGTGCATTTTATTCCTTCCTTTAGTTGAATGGGATGAGACTAAACTTCGTTTTTTTCTCAGCTCCCCTCTTTTTCCCTCCACTAAAAAGTCTCCTGTCTGCCTCTTCTGTGATAGATAATTTGCCCCATTCCATTTCTCCCTCTCTCCTCCCACTACATTTCTCTCTCACCGTTTGCCTTCATTTTTTTTTTTAAAGATATGATCCCATCCTATTCAATTCACTCTGTACTCTCTGTCTCTGTGCGTGCGTGCCTGTGTGTATGTGTGTGTGCATGTGCATGCGTGTATGTGTGTGTATGTGTGTGTGTATGTGTGTGATCCCACCAACTACCCAGATACCAAAAAGTTTCAAGAGTTACAAATATTGTCTTTCCATGTAGGAATGTAAACAGTTCAACTTTAGTAAGTCTCTTATGACTTCTCTTTGCTGTTTACCTTTTCATGCTTCTTTTCATTCTTGTGTTTGAAAGTCAAATTTTCTTTTCAGCTCTGATCTTTTCATCAAGAATGCTTGAAAGTCCTCTGTTTCATTGAAAGACCATTTTTCCCCTGGAGTATTATACTCAGTTTTGCTGGGTAGGTGATTCTTGGTTTTAATACTAGTTCCTTTGACTTCTGGAATATCATATTCCATGCCCTTTGATCCCTTAATGGAGAAGCTGCTAGATCTTGTGTTATCCTGGTTGTATTTCCACAATACTTGATCTTGTTTCTTTCTAGCTGCTTGTAATATTTTCTCCTTGACCTGGGAATTCTGGAATTTGGCCACAATGTTCCTAGGAATTACTCTTTTTGGATCTCTTTCAGGTGGTGATGGGTGGATTCCTTGAATACTTATTTTGCCCTCTAGTTCTAGAATCTCAGGGTAGTTTTCCTTGATAATTTCATGAAAGATGATGTCCAGGCTCTTTTTTTGACCATGGCTTTCAGGTAGTGCTATAATTTTAAAATTGTCTCTCCTGGATCTATTTTCCAGGTCAGTTGTTTTTCCAATGAGATATTTCACATTTTCTTCCATTTTTTCATTCTTTTGGTTTTGTTTTGTGATTTCTTGGTTTCTCATAAAGTCATTAGCCTCCATCTGTTCCATTCTAATTTTGAAAGAACTATTTTCTTCAGTTAGCTTTTGAACCTGCTTTTCCATTTGGCTAATTCTGCTTTTTAAAGTGTTCTTCTCCTCATTGGCTTTTTGAATATCCTTTGCCAATTGTTAGCCTATTTTTCAAGGTGTTATTTTCTTCAGCATTTTTTTGGGTCTCCTTTAGCAAGGTGTTGACCTGCTTTTCATGCTTTTCTTGCATCTCTCTCATTTCTCTTCCCAGTTTTTCCTCCACTTCTGTAACTTGATTTTCAAAATCCTTTTTGAACTCTTTCATGGCCTGAGCCCATTAGATATCTATTTCATATGTTTGGAATACAGAAGGCTTGACTTCTATGTCTTTCCCTGATGGTAAGCATTGTTCTTCCTCATCTGAAAGGAAGGGAGGAGATATCTGTTCACCAAGAAAGTATGGTCTTATTTTTTCCCCCTTTTCTGGGCATTTTCCCAGCCAGTTACTAGACTTCTGAGATTCCTTTCCACACCCACCTTGCCTCCAGATCTGCCAAGCTAGTGCTTGGGGTCTGAGATTCAAATGCTGTTTCCCAGCCTCAGGGCATTCAGCAGGGGCAGGGCTGCTATTCAGTGTGAGATTAAGTTCAGCTGCTCAGGTGGGGACAGGGTCACCACATGGGGCTCAGTTCCTTCAGGGGGTTTATGTGGAGACCTTCAACAATGGATTTGAGCTCCTGTCTGCTTTGGGAGCTCCTGTCCACTGCTGCCTCCACTACTGCCTCCCAAGGGGGCCTGAGTTATTGAGACACCCTGCTCCCCTCTTGGCCAGCCAAACAGACTCTCTCACTGACCTCTGCACCTGTGGAGTGGAGGGACCTGTGTGGCCACTGGAGATTCTGTCCCTGAAGCCTGCTCAGATGTGCTCCTCTCAGTGCTGTGGCCAAGGCAGGGTTGGGCTCTGCTCTGGGTCTGGTGTGTGATAGACCTTTGGTGTCAGTTTTTTAGGTCTCTCTGGAACAGAAATCTCCTCCACTCCTTTGTTCTGTGGCTTCTACTGCTCCAGAATTTTTTGGGAGTTCTTTTTTACAGGTATTTTGTGGGCTGTGTGTTAGGAGCTAGCATATGTGTGTGTCTTTCTACTCCATCATCTTTAAGACCTTTTCTAATGAGATAATTTTTCCACTCTGATCCATGCCATCTCTACCAACCTTTGATATTTGTGTCAAGGAGAATAAGAGCTCACCACCAAAAAATATGGGTGATAACATACAGCATAACCTTATTCTTTCATTTTCTGTCTCTTTCTTTGTCTATGCCAAAGTAAATCACACCTATGTCAACTTTTCTTTTGTGAATGTTAAAGCTACTTCAAAATTACTCTCAGAACATCCTTGATGTCTGGTCACCTCAGACTAGTTTTTCATCTATAAACAATCTACTTTATTCAACCCTTCCTTACACATGGTATAGAATATATGGTGTTGCTATCTAGCAATTCCTTTTTCTGTTTATAATCAGTCTATTGGATTTGTGTAAAGAAAGTCCACTAGATAATTGGGAGTCTGGTGGCAGTCCTGCAACAAAAGATTAGAGAACTTTAAACTTTTAAATCCTATAAAATATTTTTCTCATGTGGAGAGATTTTTTGGTCTCTTTTCACCCTTTAAGGTTGCTTTCAACATGACAACTATTGGAAATCTCTATGCAGAAATTGAAAAATTATGGTAATCTGTTGTTTGATAAATGCAAAGATTATAGTGTAAGGACTCACTATTTGACGAAAACTATTGGGAAAACTGGAAAATAGTATGGCAGATACCAGGCATGGACCAACATTTTATACCATATACCAAAATAAAGTCAAAATGGGTACATGATTTAGATGTAAAAACTGATACTATAAGCAAACTGGGAGAGCAAGGAATAGTTAACCTGTCAGATTTATAGAGAACAAGAGAATTTATGGCAAAATAGGAGACAAAGAACATTATGGAATGCAAAATGAATATTTTTGATTACATTAAATTGAAAAGTTTTTGCACAAACAAAGCCAATGCAATGAAAATTAGGAGAGAAGAAGAAAATTGGGAAAGAATTTTTATCATCAGTATCTCTGACAAAGGCCTCATTTCTCAAATATACAGAGAATGGAGTCAAATTTATAAGAATACAAGTCATTCCCCAATTGATGAATGATCAAAGGATAGGAACAGGCAATTTTCAGATGAAGAAATTAAATCTATCTGTAGTCATATGAAAAAATTCTCCAAATCACTATAGTTTAGAGAAATGCAAATCAAAACAACTCTGAAGTGCCTATCAGATTAGCTAACATGACAAAACAGAAAAATGCTAACTATTGGAGAAGATGTGGGAAAATTGGAACACTAATGAATTGTTGGTGGAGTTGTGAACTGATCCAACCATTCTGGAGAACAATTTGGAACTATGTCCAAAGGGTTATAAAAATGTGTATGTCCTTTGACCCAAAATATCACTTCTAGATTTATATCCCAAAGACAACTTACAAATGGGAAAAAGACCCACATGTACCAAAATATTTATAGCAGTTCTTTTAGTGGTGGCCAAGAATTGGAAACTGAGGGAAAGTCCATCAATTGGGGAATGGCTGAATAAGTTGTGGTATATAAAGGTAATGGAATACTATTGTGTGTCAGCAAGACTTCAGAATAACCTGGAAAGACTTATATGAACTGATGCTGAGTGAAGTGAGCAGAACCAGGAGAACACTGTGCACAGTAACATCCACATGGTGTAATGACTAACTTTGATAGACTTGTCTCTTCTTAGAAATGGAAGGATCTAAGACAACTCCAAAAGACTCATGATGGAAAATGCTGTCTGCATCTAGAAAAAAAAACTATGGTGTCTGAGTGCAGATTGAAGTGTGCTACTTTTTTTTTCTCTCTTTTTCTTCTTTCTCATGATTTCTTCCATTGGTTATAATTTTTTTTTATAATTCTTTACAATGTGAAAATAGGTTTAATATGAATGTGTATGTAGAGACTATATGAAATTAATGCTATCTTGGGATGGAGAGAAGGGAAAGATGGGGAGAAAATTTTAAACTCAAAATCTTGTGGAAGTGAATGTTGAGAACTAAAAATAAATAAATTAATTTAAAAATAACAAAAAGAAGGAAAGCAAACAAATGAAAACAATATTGTAACCTCTACCTCCTTAATGAACCTACCAATAATCAAATTTAAATAAAAAAGAAATAAAAAAATTAACTCAAGACACAGCTCAAGCTATCTCTCAGATCTCTAACATTCTTTCTTCCTTGCAGGTAGAGTCTAACTCCGTGGCTATAGATGAACTATAGAATTGTATAGTTCTTGCTGCAGGTGGTGGAGGGATTTGTGCTGGCATCAATCAGATTTGTGACTCTTGTATTAACAAATCAGGAGAGATAGTTATAGATATTCATGAACTCCAGCATATCATGTTAGATACAAAACTCATTGTTCATAAAAAAATCTCATTTAACTCCAAGCAATGTTTGGTAGGACCATCCTTCGCTGATTTTCTTGGATCTCTACTTGGTTTCAGTGGGGAGACCTTTAGTCAAATAGGGATATCTGATTTTATTTCTTGTAGGGTTAATGGGATATAAGATCTTACCTGCCCATTAATATACCCCATATGGAGACCTGGTACAGAGTCAATCAGGCCCTGGGCCACAGGGATTCCCATACCTTTCCAAATAAGTGCTAATTTCCAAGCTTCTCTAAGCCAATGGAGTCTTTGATTGAAAACAATATATATTGTATTGCTTGGAGGGAAAGGTGTGGGTGGAGAGAGAGAGAGAGACAGAGAGACAGAGAGAGAGAGAGAGAGAGAGAAAGAGAGAGAGAGACAGAGAGAGAAATAGAGAGACAGAGAGACAGATAGAGAGACAGAGACAGACAGAGAGAAACAAGCAAACTGACTGAGGGAAGAATTGGCCTAGGGGAACTTGCTTTCAATGTCAGTTCTCCCTGGATTGGTGATGAATACCTTACTAAATCTTGCCTTCTGATATCCTAATAGCAATGTTCCAAATATATATTTTGGTTTTGTCTTGGAGGAGAGAGTTTGTTATATTTTGTGAACCAACCATGGAGACATTTATGTATATTCATAGTAACTGCTATGGGTATTATATTGGCATTGCATTTCTCCTAGTTGTCATCCCTTGCTTTATTGATTACTGCTCTAACTTACATTCCAATATAGGTTTGAATCTGGTCTCAAAAAAACTCCCAGTTGAGCTTGCATAAGTATTACATTGATGATTAGCCTCTCTATATGAAGGTCATGACCTGATCACTGTTGTACTAATGAAATTCTTTTAAATCACCTTTGTGATATGAATTTTCCATTCCTTGATTCAACACCTCTACCTGAGGCCACTTACCTGCCAGCTGATACCTTTCTCCTGAAGAGTGAATGTGATGCTAGAAGCAGCCATGCCTTGTCATCTTTAGTACCTACTTCCAACCCCTTTGCCATGAGAAATATCAGACACATTTATGTCTAGAAAAATTTTCTGTCCCTGCCCCTTCAAACCCTTCTTTCCTACCAGTAGGTTATTCTTGTTGAATCTATAGGGATGTGGCTATATGTTATCATTACGGGGTTCTTGCCTGTGAAAATTGTAATGTTTTGTTTTTTTAAATTAAAAAAAGGTTGCATAAATTGACCCCCTTCCTTTGTGTAAATATAAAAATGATTGTCAAGTCAACACAGTCACTAGGAGAAGATGCTCAGCATGTCAATCACAGGAATGTTACTTCTTAGGTAGGTATGGCCCTTAGTGATAAGAGATGCAGAAAAGCTAAAAAATACTAGCTTTCTGTTTCTAAGCACTCCAAGTGATATGCCACTAGTTGAATCCTTTGCTATTCTGCAAGCAACTAATCATCTTCCTTCAGAAATTGGGAAACTGACTCAGGTCTTGTATAAATCTATTGATTCCTTTAAGAATCAAACTCATACTTTGGCTCAATTAGTAAGGCAGACTTTAAACCAATGGAAAAAGTTTGATGAATTGGTCAGTGACTTATAGAATCAGTCCTTTCTGAAAATTGATTTGCCCAAATCCCCACTGGATTGCTGTTGATCATTATTGCTCTATTTTAGCTGTGATGAGTAAAGCACAATGAAATGATATATGTTAGAAGATGGTACCCATTTCCTCCCTGTTCTCTCCCCTGGCATTTGTAAAATCTGATTTGTGGTGAGAACTGCCCCCAACATATCCTGTCAGTGCTTCCATTAAGGATTGTTTTCCAATTGATTTGTGATTTATGAAAGACAGGTCTTTCAAAGATCAAAGGAAGGAATTTTGAAATTTAGATTATAGAATAGAATTGATTAATGACTGATTAATGTTTAAATTTGTAGGTAATCACTAGAATAAATATTTGTTCATCAGAATGAGACTGGATTGTATAGGTCTCAGTGGTAGCATTTGTAAGGGTTTAACTTCCCCTATTTCAAAGAGTATGGGATGACCACAAATACTCAAAGTCTCTAAGTTTTTTGCTTACCACAGAAGGGGGAAGAGGGGAATGGAATATAAGTCAATTTGACCATAAGATATTTTGTCTAGTACCAACCCTCTCTGGTATTTGGTAGTGCCTGCCATGGCGTTTGCCAGAGGATGTTGGTGAACTGTGTTTTTCCCATTGCCATGGACCTTTTTAGTCAAGCCAAGTGTAAGCTCACCCCTCATCTTCATGTTAAGCCAATCTCAGTCTTAGTTTAATTTGCATCATTGGACTGGACCTTATGTAACTGACTGTATAATAGACTACTCTTATTGTTAAATGCTTTCTTGGCTTGAATGTCTTGGATCCCATTTATTGGCAATTGCTAACCTTGCTAATAAATTGATTGTGCTCAGACCATTGTGCTTCAGTTTGTCAGATATTGTAACATTTATCAAATATATAGACAATTGAGTCAAATTTATAAAAATAGGAGCCATTCCTCAATAGATAAATGGTCAAAGGATAAAAATAGGCAATTTTCAGAAGTCAAAGTTATCTATACTCATATAAAATAATCCTGTAAATCAATATTGGCCAGAGAAATACACATTAAAACAACTCTGAAGTACCACCTCACACCTATCAGAAATGACAAATGCTGGAGAGGATGGGGGAAAATAGGTACACAAATGCACTGTTGTTATTACTGTGAACTGGTCCAACTACTCTGGAGAACAATCTGGAACTATCACCAAAGGGCTGTCAAACTGTGCTTATCTTTTGACTCAGCAATGCAACTTCTTGGCCTGTATGACAAAGAGATCAAAGGAAAATGAAAAGGACATATATACAAAAATATTTATAACAGTTCTTTTTGTGGTGGCAAAGAAATGGAAAGAACGGATGCTCATCAGTTGGGGAATGGTTGAACAGGTTGTGGCATATGATTGTGATTGAGTGCTATTGTGCTGTGGGAAACAACCAACGTAGTATTTTTAAAAAAATGTGGTAAGACCTTTCTGAATTGATACAAAGTGAAGTGAAAACTGGGGAATCATTGTGCACAGTAATAGCAAAGTTATAATGATGATCAACTTGTGATCTTTGTGTCTTTCATCAAGTGAAAGTCTTGCCTATTCTGCTCAATACAATGATCTAAAACAATTCAAAGTACTCGTAATGAAGAAATGCTATCTACTTCCAGAGAAAACACTGATAAACTGCAAATTGAAGTATAACTTTATCACTTTATTTCTTTTGCTTTTTAAAAAATATGGCTAATATGGAAATATGTTTCGCATGATTTCACATGTATAATTGATGTATTGCTTGCCTTCTCAGTGGGTGAGTGGAAGTGTGGAAATGAGGGAGAGAATTTGGAACTCAAAATTTAGAAATAAAAATGTTCAAAATAAAAAAAACATAAAAAAATCAGATATTTCAAAACAAAAATAATTTAACTTCCTTTATAATTATCAATAAAATTTTATAAGTGAAATCCTTAAGAGTTTGTTACTATAGCATACTTAAGGCTTGTACATCCCATCAGAATTGTGTGTGTGTGTGTGTGTGTGTGTACATGCACATATATAAAATATTCCTCAAGAAACATCTGGTCCCATTGCTTTCTCAAAATTTACTACATTTAATTAGAAAGCTGTTTAAATCTTTGCCTTTATTCCCTCTTTTTAAGGATGTTATTCCCCCTCCCCCATATCACCCTGAAAGAATAAGATACTTCAAGGAACCAAATAAAATTTCTCATATCCTTCTTAGCTGAAGGAGATAAAACTCCTTCCTCCAACCTGTCTTTCTGACATCTCCAAACCTTTTACTTTTAAGTCCTCTGTTCACACTGTCAGCTGAAACAAATTACAACTTTCTTAACTTTTACCCATTTCCTCTTATTCATACTTGCTTAAACTTTTTTTAAACCTTTCAAAACTTCCCCTTTCTTTTTTCTTTTCATATTCTGTTCCAACACTTTTTTTACGTTTTTCTACTTGCTTAATTCCTGTAGTCTTGATTTTCCAGTCATATCCCAGATTATATAGAAAAATAATCTTCACTCCATTGAATTTTCCTTTATAATTTAGCACAAGTTTTTATTATGCAAAACCAATTAATTGCAAGACAGTTGTCTTTGGCATTCTTAAAAGCTTATAAACACACAGTCTATTCCAATACCTTTTGATTATATAATGGTTTAGGAATGTGTGACACAACTGTGGAATTTCTTTGGAGCACTAGTAGAGAACTGCTGGCCCTTACCCCTGTTGGCTAATTTGAAGGCTTATGGGTTCAGCAACAGAACTTCAAGACTGTATTTGACCCAAACTCCCTGATCCCATGTTAGAAACCTCTGTATGGGACTTTTCTGCTTAGATCTCTGCATTGTTAAAGTATTTTAATCTATTTTTGCATAATTTGAACATCTTTCCCATCCATTAATAGGCCCATGTGACCTGCTTGAGTCACATGGAAGCCTGAGTCATGAGGAGCTTGCAGAAGGGGTGGAGCAGGAAGGGTAGAGCAGAGTTGAGAGGAAGTGAGAGAAATCAGTAAGATCTGGGAGACAGAGAGAAAGCAGGCAGCTCACTGTGAGTGAGAGAAGGGAATTTTGCTTGAGGTGTTCGTTTGTGGGAAGGCCTGATAATGTGTATAGTCTTCTTGGTTATTATGATGGATTTCTTTGTTGCTACAATGGATTTGGCTTTCTGGTATCTGAATAATGTTTTTCTTCTGCCTTCTATTTGAAGAATGTGTTAATACTTTGCGATTCAGAACTACACCAGCATATTCATAGTTGCTTTTGGTATTGTGAATGTTGCCTTGGCAATACAATCTCTTCCCTAGTAACCACAGGCCTTCAGCTCCTCTCCATATATAGATCTAGAAAAATGACCCACTTTAGTTTCTACTTGGCTCTCTCAGTCACCATTGAGTCTAGTTCCCTCGTTCTGTCTCTGTTGGAATAGTTGTAGGAGAGAGTTAGGCTGTACTGTGTCATCTTATTGTGCCATCTTTGCCATTCTCCTATTTATTTATTTATTTATCTATCCATCCATCTACCTGTCTATTTATTTATTTATTTATCTATCTATCTGTTTGTTTATTTATTTATTTATTAGACCAATTCTGTTTATTGATCTGAGGGTTAGGGTTTATATAGACAGAATCTGCAAATCTATGTGACATTCTGCTCATCTCCTGTCCCAGTGATTTGGCCAGTCTTATTGTCTTTAAAGACTGTTAGCCTAGTGGACATCTATTTTACATATCCCTTGTTTTCCGTGATTCTCATGTTTGTCTCACAGAGACGGCAACATCTGGGGAGCATGAAGAGCCATTCTGAATGATAATGAACACAGTCTCAAAGAATAGTTTCCCTAAAGGTCTTTCCTGATCTTGTCAACACCACTCCACCCTGGCCCTCAACAATTCCCCCTTTCTTTTGTTGTGACCGGAGATAAGGTACTTGGGTTTGAAAAGTTTACCCAAGAGAGAGAAGGCACCCATGAATAGGTGGCCATACAGAGAAAGCAAAAGGATAGAGGTAATATAGATATGAGCCAATGGAACAGGGATGCAAAGGGATTTGTATTAGCAACATAATCCCAAATCACTCACAGCTTCCTTGGGGTCAAGATTTCCCTTGGAGGTCTGATCTATAAATTATGCCTAGTGGGATTATAATGGGACAGGAGTAACGCAAATAGAAATGAACCTATAATCACATCTTATGAACAATCTTGTTTCAAAAAGATCAGCTTTGTTTCCCACCACCACAGTAGTATCCTTTAAGTATCCATTAAATTGTATGTTCGAATAAACCAATTGACACAGGGGAAGCCAGTGCTGCCACAAAGCTTACAATGCCTAAAATAATGCAACTTATACATCTTTTTGTCTTACTTCGAACATTAACTGATTAAAAGTTTGATCAGATACAGACAGATACCAGCCTTCACTTTTGATAGGCATTACAGCAAACCTAGGACACATAAGTACAGATATAAATGACTAGTGTTAGCTATATGAAAACCAACATATTCAGTGATAGAACAATTAAAACATGTTATTTCCCAATCACAGAAGCAAAAATTCTATCTATATCAATTTGTTTCCCAAAAACCTTAAACCCATGTGCTACCATAATTACCCCCTCTATTTTCCCTCCCCATTTCACCACCCATAACCCAAGGTGGATTATGTACAAAAAGTACATCTATCTTCCTCTCAATCAGTTCCTTCTGCTGCAATGGTCAGCTGACGGGTGCCCAGAAGCAGAATGAGTGTCTTCATTGTCCTCTCAGTCTGACGATGGGTTCCTTGTGGTCTTGGCCTTTTCTCTTTCCTCTTTTCCTCGATCCTTATCTTCTCCAAGGGATGGCAGAGGTCAGATGTTTCTTTCTGGTATCTAGATCATTTTTCACCATTTCCTGTGGAAATACAAGCATACCCTTGCCCCCATGTTAACACAGGGCCGCCTTGTGTTGTTCCATTTCACCTTCACTTTTTTCCAATCAGCGAGGTGTTTTTTGCCTTTTTGAAACTTTTTGAGCAGCCTTTTGTAAGCCTCTCTCTATCTGGTGTCAGGAAATTAATGGTATACAACACCATATCAACTCTTCTCCTTATTCTTTTGCCTTCTCCCCCTTTCTTTTGTTTTTGGAGGAGTTTTTATGTCATGATTGCGACATTCTACAATGGCTTGACCAGTAGGATTATATGGGATGCCAGTTCTATGCTGTATTTTGTGTGACAGACAGAACTTAGTAAAGGCTTGACTAATTTAAGCTTGACCATTATCTGTTTTTATAATTTGTGTAATACCTAGAGTTGCAAAACACCTTAACAAATGATCAACAACAAATTTTGTTGATTCCCCAGTCAGTGGGGTGGAGTCACATGAAGGTATTTATTCCTTCCAAATTCTGGGACATGTGTGACATCCATTTGCCATATTTCAAGAGGATTGCATCCTCTAAGATTGATGGATGTATTTGATGGAGCTGGCAAAAATGGAATGCAATGTGGACAAGTGCTTCTTGCTTGCTCTCTGGTAATAGGAAATTGCCTTCTAAGCATGGAAGCTGACTGATGAAATTGGTTGTAGGAATGCTGTGGTTCTAAAACTGTCAGTGTGAGCAAGGTGTCTGTTTGTCTATTTCCCTCTACTATAAGCCCTGGCAGTTGTGTATGGGATGGGACCCAAGATCTTTCGGGATGAAGGTCTCAGCTCCTGAAATTGCTTCCTGCTAAGATTGGATGTAGAGCTATCCCTGCACCTCAATGGGTACTTCGTTGTCTTCTCACAAGTTGGAATACGGAATTCCTTTCCAAGGGGGCCACTATCACTGAGAGACGAGTCCTTTTCCTGGATCAGGTCCCTGTTGAGGTGCCATATGTAGCAGATGGCCTGCATCCCTACATGGCTCAGTGAAGTGGTTGAAGAAAAGAGACATGGGAGGTGGGAAAAGATAGACCAGTTCCCTATTTATTTTCATCTATGCATGAACACCTTGTTAGAAATTGAACTGTTCTTCATTGATCATATGTCTGATTCAGTTCATGTATTGATTAGATTTGTTATACTGCATTTTTCCTCTTTATTTTTTGCTACAAAGGAAGTTTTACTGGATAGGGGTGCAGAGAAAGGAAGATATATTTTTGGAAACAATGGTGATTCCAAAACAACAGATAAAAATAAAGATATATTAAGTTTTATAGGCAACTTCATAGAAGAAAAGTTAGTTACAAGAAGAGAGGTTTAAAAAAGAGAATAGATATTATCCCCCCACATTTACAACCTTCTGTAACGAAGGAACATAGCTCAAGGAGAGAATTAAAGTAACAGCTTTCCTCTGAAGGAAGAGAGGTTTATTAACCACTGGACTGGAGCTTCCCCTGTCCCCTCCCCAGTAGATATAGAACATAGTAGCAGTTGATCCTAAAGGAGTTATCACCTGAAGGCCATAACTGAGACTAGAATAAGAAGAGAAGTGGTTTAAAAAAAAATCTTTAAAGTGTATTTATATTATCAAGGTCTGTTATCCAAGTCACATGAAATTCATACAAACATTTGTAAATGTAACCTTAATCTGCCTGGAGGGCATTGCTATGGAGACATCACATTCCAAAAATGGAAAATAAATTCTGCCCCAGAGTACAATTGTTTGGCGTTGGTTTGTTGGACTTGGCTTTTGGAAGTTTTTGGGAAGAGGGAGCTGGAAGTTTGTTCTTCCCGGGTCATGCAGGAGGAAGAGTAGTGGATAGGACTGAGTGGTTCATTCATTGCATCAACAAGTGAATACCCATGGCTTCCCCCTCCTCTCCCTTCTACACTTTAGAGGGTGATTGTTGCAAGAGATGAGAATGTTGACTGATGAGACAATGCACACAACCTATTTTCCCTTCATCTCTGCTCTGAGTAAGGAATCAACCCTCCAATAAATGTGCAATACATCTATCTCTTCTCCCTCCTGGGAAAGTGGAAGAGTCAGGGTGAGAAGTGGATTCTGCCTTTGTGGTATAAACTATTTACTTCTTTCTATATAAATGATCTATTACCCTCCCCCTTCTCACTGCTCTTTGTACTTCCACTGTTACACTTTATTCCCCTGGAACAAAATATAATTTGATGGTTGGTAAGCCTTATCTATATGACTAATGTAGATTTGGATAGAGATCAGTGAAGAGTGAAATCGACATCCTTTTAGAAGTGATGATTAATTGATTCTGACCGTCTTTATTTTAATTTCAGTTTTCCTCTTTACTTGGAATTTGATGTTATTGTAAAATTGTCACTTTCTACAATATGTTTTATTTTTATTTTTTGTTGAAGTTGCTCTGATTCTGGTAAATACATATATTATGCAGCACTGACAACTAAGTAGCATCCCAGAGTAGTCAATTTCGGGGGGTTTCAAGTGCTATGTTCCACATATTGAGAGATAACATGTTGTCCCGGATAAAAAGCTAGTCCTGGAGTGAAAAGAACATGAGCCAAAGGTCTGCTTCCCACACATAGTAATTTGGTGACCCTGGATAAGTCATTTGTGCTCTTAGCACCCCAGGCAACTTCCTGAGGCTCCAATTTACAGAACAGCTATACTGATAGAGAAAATCTCCTCACTGGAAAATCCCTACCCCAGTGAAATGACAGGTCTGGACAAAAAAATCTAACCCCAATAGATATTGTTCTGTATGTAATAAACATAGCTGACAAAGGTATGCTCTAAACAACCCAAAACTTTCATCAATTGTCAGAGAGGAAGTTAGATTATGTTGTTTCTAAGGACACTTCTATGCACATATGTTTGATGTAGGTCAAGCAAATCACCATAATTACAAACTACTGGCATGGGCAGAGGATTCCAAGGATTTAAGTCACTGCTATTCTTTTTCCCAGTATTCCTAGAAATGTGTATATTATCCCTGAAGATTATCAATGTGGTAGAGTCCTATTATTGTTATTGATATTTGATGGATTTGAGTTAAATCCTTTTTTTCTTTGCCTGCCCACTTTATAGTGATATTGCTTCTGGCCTGAGCAATACAGGAGGGATAAGACTGTGCAAACATCCTGAGTTACCCTTAAACTACCTATGCTATCCATGACATAGCTATCCATGACATAGCATTTGGCTCTGGAGTCCAGGGGATTTGAGTTCAAATATGATCTTTAACATTTACTACCTATGTAAACTTAGACCAAGTCATTTAACCTTCATGGACCTTCATTTTCTGATTTGAAAAATGAAGGCATTGTCTTAGCTTCTAAAGTTCCCTCTCACTCTCAGTCTGCAGCTTTATGACCCTAGGGTGTGCTAGCTAAAAAGCCATCGAATTGAAGATTTATCCTTTGCACTTAATAGTGCTTTATTTTTTCCAGTTACATGTAAAGATAATTTTCAATATTCATTTTTGTAAGATTTTGAGTTCCAAATTTTTCTCCTTCCCTTCTTTTCCTTCCCAAAATAGCAAGCAATCTGATATAGGTTATACATGTACAATCTTGTTAAACATATTTTATCATTAGTCACACTGTGCAAGAAGAATCAAAACAAAAGGGAAAAACCAAAAGAAAATAGTATGCTTCAATCCGCATTCAGATTCCATAGTTCTTTCCCTGAATGTGGATACTTGAGCATGATACATATGCTTCTTCCCTTTATGTCTTTTTTGGAGTATGTATTATTAGCAGAATAATAGGCATGGACAGCAGAGTAAGTTTCTTTCCCCCATTTTATAGCTGTTATAAAAGACAAAAGCTTTTATGAACTTAAAGTTATGCAGTGTATAAGACTATACCAATTATAAAGGCTTCTGGACACATGGACATAACATTCATCAAACTTTTCATCACTATATAATTTCCGATTCTCCTTTGCATTCATTATATTTTGCCTGATTACTAGACTCCTTAAAGGCAAGATCTGTGATTTATTTTATCTTGTTATTCATCAAGACCTTATCACAATGCCATTTACAAAATTTTACCTAAAAAAATTTAAAATATATATATGTATACATATACAAAATTTCTTAATCAGCAAAAATCTCTCATTGAAAAATTTTTAAAAGATCTGTTATAAGCATGTCTAAGCAAAACAAATTTCTTCATTGATCACATTAAAAAATGTCTCCTTCTTCACTCCTAGTCCTTTACTTCTCTCTCAGAAGATGGGTAGCAAATTTCATTATTAGTCTTCTGGAATCCTGGTTGGTCATTATGCTAACCAGAGTTCCTAATTTTTTTCAGTTGTTTGTCTCTACCATATTGTTCATCATTGTATAAATTGTTTACTTCGTTCTGTTCACTTCACTTTGTATCAGTTCATACAAGTCTTCCCAGGTTTCTATGAAACTACACCATCATATTTTACAGCACAATAATATCCTATTATATTTATATACAATAACTTATTCAGCCATTCCCTAATTTATAGGCATCACCCCAGATTTCCAATCTTTGCTACCTCAAAAAGAACTAGAAATGTATTTGAATATCCTTAGAATTTGTTTTGCCTGGTACTAATCCTTTCCTTATCTACCCTCCTTCTAATTCTCCCTTCTCCTTTTCTCTCCTATTTTCCATCGAATAAAATGTATTTCTGAATTCTGTGTGTATATGTATGTGTATGTGTGTATGTGTGTGTGTGTGTGTGTGTGTGTGTCTGTGTATTCTTTTCTTCTATGACCAATATAGATGAGAGTAAGGTTCTAGCATCAGCCATTTCACTACCTTGTCCTTTGTATTTGTATATATGCCTATTTGTACAATGATTATGTGAAATAATTTTTCTTAGCCTTCCTTTTCCTTCCATTTGTGTATTCTTCTTTCCCTCTCTTTGCATTCTTCTCTTAAGGTTTTATATATCTCTATATATTATATAATGCATATGTGTGTACATATTCATATGTATATATGTGTGTATATGTATACAAACATGAATATTTTTGTCTAATTAGACACTATGACCTCTGATGATGATAAGGTTCAGAGGGGACGTGTATTATCTCTTCATATTTGAAGAAAGTAGTTTATCTTTGTATAGTCTCTTATGATTGTTTAAACTTTTATATTTCTCTTAGCTCCTGTACTTGTTTGCACTTTAAAGAGCAAACTCTGTTCTTCTCATCAGGAATGCTTGGAAGTTTTCTTTTTCCTTAAAGATCTGGTTTTTTCGTAAGATTATACTCAGTTTTGATTGTTAAGTTGTTTTTTATTGCAATCCTAAATCCTCTGTCTTTTGGAGTATCATGTTCCAAATTATCTGTCTCTTCATAGCTATGGCTACTAAACTGTGTGTGATCCTGACTGTGGCTCCTTGGTACTTGAATTCTTTCTTTCCGGCCACTTGCAGTATTTTTATTTTCGTTTTGCTTTTGGTTATAAGGTTGTTGGAAGGTCTGAATTTTGTTTATAAGGTTTTTAGAAGTTTTCATTTTGGGGTTTCTTACCAGAGATGACTGGTGGAAGATTGGTGGTGACAGGAGGTGGATTAGTTCTATTTCTACTTTGGAGGGTAAGTTGCTGCATGATTTTTTTGTTCACAAATGATTGTGTTCTCAATGCAACCTCTGAAGCTGGGGTGCAACAAAGTATGGATCAATTCTCTGCTGCTTGTGTTAATTTTGGACTAACAATTAACACCAAGAAAACATAGGTGCTCCATCAGCCAGCATCACACCATCCATAAGTGGAATCATTGGTTACAGTAAATGGAGAAGTTTTGAATATAGCTCACTTATATTGGCAGTGTACTTTCCAGAGATGTACACATTGCTAATGAAGTTGATGTATGCATTGTCAGAGCTAGCTCAGTGTTTGGGAGACTTAGAAGGAAAGTGTGGGAGAGAAGTATTATATTACCTATCAGCCTGAAAGCCTACAGAACCATTGTGCTGACTTTTTTTATTGTACACCTGTGGAACCTGGACAGTACAAGCATCATGCTAGGATTTGTCTTAGAGAAAGATTCTGATGATCACCTGGCAAGATAAGGTCCCAGACATTGAGGTCCTTTTTTGAGCTAAACTGTCAAAGATTCAAACTTTACTGCAAAAAGCATAGCTCTGATAAGCTGGCTACATTCTTTGAATGCCGAACATGTTTGCCTAAAAGACTATATTACAGAGAACTCAAGCAAGGAAAGGACTCACATGGTGGTCAGAAAAAGAGATACAAGGATACTCTCAAGGTCTCTCTGAAGAACTTTGGAATCAATTGTGAGACATGACAGATGCTTGCAAAGGACTATCTAGTACAGCATGCCTGCAACAAAGAAGACACTGTGCTGTCTGAGGGAGGCAGAATTGCAGTATCTCAAAAGAAAAGTGAGTTGCAAAAATTTAGACATCTCCACCCCAAATGTTCATAGTACTATTTGTGCTTGATCTATGGTCTGAGATCATATTGATCTGATCATTCACTGTCAGACACACTGTACCTTGACTCCAACACTGGGAAGTCATTTTGACCCTCTTTGAAAATGGACAACCACTTTGATTTTTCTATTTCTAGTCTTTTTTTTTTTTTTGGTCATAGTGTTCAGGTAGTCAAATTATTCTTTAATATTTTTCTTCTCAATCTGTTTTCCAGAGCAGTTGTTTTTGATAATAGATACTTAACATTTTTCTATTTTTTCAATCATTTGACTTTTTTCTTTTCTTTTCTTTCTTTTTTTTTTTTTTAATATTTCTTTGTTCCATCTAATTTTTATGGAGTTTGTTACTTGGGTAAGGTTCTGTACCTCTTGTACCAAGCTGTTAATTCCCTTTCCAATTCTTCCTTTCACAGCTCTTATTTCTTTTCTGATTTTTTTAGCACACTCATTTCGTTCATTAAAAACATTTTTAAACTTAAAAAACCCCCCTACAAACCAAACATCTTTCTTCTTCTCTTCCAGAAATTTCACTTGAGTTTTTATCCAAACTGGTTTTTTTGAGGCTTTGATTTTATATGTTTTGAGATCATTCTTTTCTTCCAAGTTTGTTTCTCGAGGGTCCTTGATAGCACAATAGCTCTTTATTGTTGGTTTCTGTTTCTGTTTTCTCATTTTTCTAGACTGCTTTCTGAGTTCTGACTCAATGTTCGAGTTAGACTCTGGGAACTTGAAGGAAGGTCTGGGCTGTTCCTGTGATTGCTTTCTAGGATTATTGAGTCCTGTGTTATTTTAGGATTTTAGGGATAGTGAAGCCTGGGGGACCTACAAGCTTCCAGTGTCCCTAAAGTGCTTTAATCCAGGACAAAGTCTGATAAACTTAACCCCTCCCCCCATTTTAACTGCAAGTTCCTGATCTGGATTTGTCCTTGAGCAATAGCAGACTACTTCTGGAATCACCTAGCCAGGAATCTCTGAAGGTTCAGAGTAACAGAACTGCAGGTTCCCCTTTAGTCTGAGGTTTTTTCTTTGGTTATTCCTCTGCAGGCCGCAGGCTGGGTTCAAAGCTGGAAATGAGACCCTGCTCTGCTCTTGGGGTCTGAATGGAGCTTCCTTCTGAACTTCACCCCTTTCTACTACCAGCCTAGGACCTGCAACTGCTCCTTCCTCTTCCTTAGTCAACCCTGGATCTCTGACCTGGAACTTAGTAGTGAGTGACAAAGCTGCCAGTCAGCACCCTTACCCCACATAAGATTGCCATGGCCAAGCATGGGTCTGGGAGTGCCCTGGTATTGGTCTGGGACCTCCTTTTCTCCTGGCACATAACCTCTCCTAGGTGCTAGAGTACCCCCATAGCCTTACACTGCTAGCTAGATTGACCTGTTTGCTGAGCACTCTGTCACCCTATGCCAACCTGGGATGGGAAAATGACTCACTGTGACTCTTGCTTGGATTTCCCCACCAGAATTGGGTCTGGTGGATTTTCTGGTTTTTTTAGAGGTCTATACTGCTTTCTACTATTTTGCTATCTTGTCTCTGCCCTCATAAAAAAATCTTTGTTAAATTGAACTTGGAGTATTATCCTCCTAATGTTTCCCTACAACTTCTCTAAATATCACTTTACTGATGCCAAGCAAAGAAAGCAGAATCAAAACAAACAAACAAATCCCAAACCCATTATACACAGTGATTACAACCACACAAAGTCAGGATTGAAAGGCAATAAAACTCTGGTCAAGCAGAATAGTCAATAATGGCACCATATTGTCAAAATTATAGAGCAGAATTCATTTTTCTGTTAATAATTTGTTTTTTCAGAGAATGTACTTTGTATTGTGATTTATTCGGGCATGTGTTGGCAAGTGTCTATTGTGTCAAAAGAAAATGATCAATAAATTTAATTTTAAAAGCCAGCTTTAGAAATAGCTATTTACCTATTTGCTAGAGAAAATTATATTTTGTTCCCAGTGAACAAAAAGGAAGACAGAAATGACATGTAACTTACTACCAGGATTTTATTCCCTTTAGAGTATATTCATGTAGTTTAGGCCTTTGGCTAGAGCTTAACAGTCATCCACACTTTAGCATACTCATGAGTCACTGAGTCAGTATTCCTTCTAATGCACAGATCCCAGCACATCCAGATCTCATCATTTTCTATTCCTGTTGAGATCTTACTATAAATATACTCAACATATTTGAGGTCTTTGTCTAGGTCTTTCAAACATTCCAGCAGTACCAGTAAATCTGTAGCTTTCTGTTCTCATTCTTTGACCCGCTTAGAAGGTTCTGCCAGGGTATCTTTTTAATGGTATTTCCAGGGTGCCAATCATTGTTGGTAGCATAGTATTTATGTCCACTATGTGTCTCTCTGGAGCCCTTTGGAGGCTTTGGTATTTCCCAGTTTTTTGGAGATTATGAGGTTTGTGATTCACAGTTATAGAGAATCATAGAAGAATTCAGAGGTAAAAAAAAAGTTAGGGTTCTTTCTCAGGAAGCAGCTGGGGATCATTGAAAGTGCTGTGCTATTTCCCAAATGCAATTCCCAACCCACTCATTCTTCTCTTCAGTTCTGGGCTGAGTTAATTGTCAATTAACAGTGCCTTTCTAAGATGCGTATATTGATGGGTGATCTTTGTGAACAGGGAGGGATCTTTATTAAGCACCTACTGTATGCCAGGTACTGTGCTAATTCCTTTATTATATTTGATCCTGGGAGAATCAAGAACCCTGGGAGGTAAAATAGGGATAATCTCCATTTTGAAGTTGAGGAAATTAGAGAGATAAAAGTTAAATGAGTTGCCCAGGGTTACACAATTATTTAAGTGTCTAAGGCCATATCTGAACTCAGTTCTTACTGAATCCAGGCCCAGAACTCTATCCACTGTGCAACCCAACTGCTGCAGATGACATTGTAATCACCCAAAGACAAAACACACCTGCTCAGGTGTGGTTGTTATAATGGGAGAAACATACCTTACCCAATCCATATTTGAAGTAAACAGCAACAACGAACAGCACTATAGCTTACATAACTTTAAGGTTTGTAAAGTGCTTTGTATCACTTAGGCCTACCCTTAACCTCCTTTTATGTAGATGATTGAGAGGCTGAGAGACAAAATGATTTTCACTGGTAAGACACAGAAAGTAAGTGTCAGAGACAGAATTCAAACTCAATTCTTTGGACACCAAGCACAAATATTCACTATGCCACCTTTCTGTAAGATGCTTTCTGCCTCTGCTTACCATTTTCTCCAACATAACTGCAAATAAAATGGCTATTAACATGAAACACTGAGTCAGCATCTATACCATGGAAGAAGTGGCTTTCATTCTTTGTGTGTCCTTTCTCATACATGTCCTTTTTCCTTGTATTATACAAATTCCAAAGGTTTCTGTTCTGTATCCTTTCAATCTACAAATTACAAAAGGAAAATCATTTTGGAAATGACCACTATGTTAGGCATCTAATTTTTAATGAGCCATTTTAAAAAAAAATTACCAAAATAAAAAGAGCATGAAATGTTGATGATGATCAAATTCAATGTTAGTTATTATATTTTTCAGAAAATATCTTCTTGTATCTAGACATCTTCTCAGTGTCAGCAAGATTATTAATCTTTTCACAGGCCTCATGAAACACCCTTGTGTATGAAAAGATTTTAGCATAACTCCTCTCTGTTCCAAGGAATTTAAATGAGTTTTATATTTAAAAAATGTCTCAACTGGATGTTTTCTTTGCATTTATCAATGTATGAAATATGCATCAGAGTCAAGAGAAAGACCATGTTGATAGTGAAATCCAGATTCAAGTTGAACTCTTACTTCATTTTCAGAGTTATCTTTTGGAGAATATATTTTTTAATGCCACAGAATGAAAATCTCTTTTTGGAGAGATCTAGGGAATTTTATTATGGACAATATTATGCCCAAAGATAAGGGGCATGACACTGTGTTCCATGACAGGATAAAGAAATTAAGGGAATGAGCACAGACAAAGAAGAAACAAAATTATCTCTATTTGCAGATGCATGCTTAGAGATCCTAGAGATGAAGTTTAAATTGAATTGAAATAATAACTGCTAACATATCAGGACATAAAGTAAATTGACAAAAGCATCAGTTTTTTATATACTATCAACAAAAGAGGAGACCAAAAAGAAAGTCCATTCCAAATAACTAAAAAATGTATAACCAAAGGCATTGACATAAATTTGCATAAGCTGGTTGATTAGTTTGGAAAGAAGGAATGTTAGATGAAATAAAGTGGAGGTGTATTGGTATTTCCTAAAAAGAGCTTCAAAGAGGTTCTGTGATTTATCCAAGATCACATAGCAAATAAATAATAAATCTAGAATTAAAAAGAGATCAATTTCTGCATACCATGCTGCTTTCTGGGGGTGCCAAGGACTGATTCTTTGGACATACAGCGGCAAGGAAGAGGTTGGGAGAAGAAAGAGGTAGCCGTTTAGAAGAAAGAAAGAGAGGTTAAAGATACAGCAGTTGGAAAAGTGTCAGAAGCTAAGAAAGGGAGGAATTTCATGAAAGTAGTAAGACTCAGAAATGGCAAGCGTTGCAGGAAGGTCACAAATAAAGAGGCTGTAAATATTAGATTTGTCCAGGAGAAAGTTTCTGCTGCTCTTTAAGGGAGATGTTTTGGTAATGAGGGTGAAAATCAGATTTCAAAAGTTTCAAGATTTGCTTGTGTTCTGGCTGAAGATAGATTTTTAAAGTTGTTAACCTTAAACTAAATTGGCATCCTGTCTCATGAGTTACAGAAACATGGGAGGTGAGAGTTGGAAAGAACCTTGGAGGTCATCTGTTTTAACTCCCTAATTTTATGGTGAGGAAACTGCGGACCAGACAAGCGATGTGATTTGCCTATAATCACACAGAAACTCAGGTGAGTCTAGAACTAGAGAATAATCTATTTGAAACCAGGTCTCCTTATTTCCTACTTAGTACTTTGCTCACTACATTATGAATTATGCCTTGGCCCACGTGTAGTCAGTGTGTAAAGAGTCTTTGATTTTGCTAGTGGAGGAAGTCTATCCACCAATTCAGATTTCAGTCTCTTTACAATTCAGAGTCTTAAAGAGGAGCTTGAGGCTTTTTAAGAGGTTAAATGACTTGCCATGGTAATACAGCCATTAAGCGTCAGTAAGAGGTAGGATTTGAACACAAACCCTCCTGACTCCAAATCTGACACTGGGCATTCTGCCTTGCTACATTGTTTTAGGTAGTCTGTAGTTAATATTCTGATTCTGCATAGCTTTTGGAAATTCATCTCCTTTATTTCATCCCACTTGATGCAGCTATGAGGTGAATCTGGTTTTATGAATCTAATTCCAGTGAAAATGAGTGTAAGGCTGTAAGAGAGTGAAGGCCAAGCATTACAGGAAGACTCAGCTATGATCTTACTTTGCTATTGTTTTTGTTGGTCGGTCATGTCCAGCTCTTCATGACATCATTTGGAGTTTTATTGGCAGAGATACTGGAGTGGTTCACCATTTCTCCAACTGTTTAAAGATTAGGAAACTGAGGTAAATAGACTTAAATGACTTGCCCAGAGTCAGAGAGCTAGGACGTGTCTGAGGCTGGATTTGAACTCAAGAAGAGTCTTCTTGACTCCAGGTCCAGTACTATATCCACTGCACCATGATATTACTTAAACCACCACTAAAAAGGTGATTCTCTCCCAGCAGGCTTACCTTCTCTATTCCATAGTTATAGAAGGTCTGATGAAAAGGCTTCTCTATGGTTGTGTACTCTGGCTTTCCTGGATATAACTTCACCAAGAGGAAGTTCTGCTTTTCCATGTCATCTCAGTATTTGGGGAGCTGGAAGATAAGCATTTGGTAACTAATTCCCTCCCACATGGAGGTACCTGCTTACACCATCTGAATTCCCAGGGCTTTTAAAATCATAGTATCACCTATATTCTTTTTTATCTTCCCAGTGCCAGCTAGGTCTTTGAGCAACTGCTTCATTTCAATTCAGCAAACCTTCATTAAATCCTTATTACATTTAAGGAACTGTACTAAAATGAGGCTATTTTATCTCTAAATATAAACAGATGTGAACACCCTGTACTTATCTTTTTGTTGTTGAGTTTGTCCTTTGCTCTCAAAGAGGACCATGACATCAAGATGATGACATGACTTGCAGTTGACTTTGATTTGAATGAGGGAGGGCTGTGCAGGGTCACCAAGTTCACTTTCTTCACTTGAGCAATCTGGGTCCTGTGGCCTGATATTCATCAGGACAAATGGAGATGGCCCAGGATGTACTGTGATCCTGGCCCTTTCAGGCTAAGGTCTTATCACATTCTCACTTTGAGTGAGATATACCTATTCAATGAATAGGCTTTTTTACGTAGTTACTCAAGTGATGGCTCTTGTAATGAAAAAGAAATCAAAGTAGGAGGGGGAGACCCTGAGGGTTCCTGGGTAAAACAGAAACAGTTGCTACTTATCCAAAATTTAGCATTCACTCTGTGCTACGTGGGTGGGAACTTGTTGTCCAGTCTCTGTGAAATGGTTAATAACTATTTTTTCATTTATTAATCCTTGCAAAATTCTGAAGATCTAAATAGTAAAGTCATAGGTAAATCTGGTAGGACATGCCTTTCATCTTTGTTACAAGGTCCTGTCCTTGGCTTAGCTATTCAGAGTCCCAGTTTGGCAGTTCACCCAGAAGGGATCATTCTCTGCAGAACAGAATCAGAGTAAGGAAAGCTCTTAAGAGACTGATTTAAAATCACAAAACAAATATATGAATTTTAATGGGTAGTTTTAATAATATCTTAAGAACTCTGGCCTCTAGGATAAGGACTAGATTTGTGATTTCCTTTCCTTTTCATTATACAGTCAATTTTTTCTGCAATTTCTAGTCTTAGAGAAGGTGCCTAGACACTGAAAGGTGGAGTAATTTACCAAGGGTCCCACAACTAGTATATAAGAGAAATGAGACTTGAACCTATGAATTCCTGGTTTGGATGCTGGCAATTGATTGACTGCACCAAGCTTGCATCTCTCTAAGGTAAGCAAAAATACAAAAGCTTAAGGTTGGAAGTCCAGGTCCTATGTGAGCTTCCTCTATCAGCTTAGCTTTGTGTCTAATCTCCTATTCACACTAGCTCTTCCTTGACTAATATCAGCTAATGTCATCTATTGGGATTCTGCTCCCACAAGTATGCCTAGCTTTTTGATTCAATAAACATGAGGTGCTGGGTAGGGGAACAACTGCAGAGACATCTCTCACATTTCACTCTTTCCCCTAACCCAAAAGGATTCTGTATTTAGCTTGGCAAGTTTGTAACTTTACCCAGAAGAAATTAGTCCTTGTAGAGCTGATTCAAGGTAAAAGGGGATCCAAAAAAGACTGATTCACAAATCAGATAGCTGATTTTATTCATCCATAATGTGTGACAAATCAATTTACAAAAATGTAAATGATTAATAAAGTTCACAATTTTGTAGAATAGGGTGAATGTTTACACTTTATTAAGATTTTTTCTGTAAGTCTTGAACTAAAGGAATGAATTTGGTAAAAGGTTACACACTATGGTGAAGATTCTTTTTTTTGGGAGATATAGAACACTCAATTATACTAATTTATTACTATTAATTTGTAGAAAAGTTCACAATGCACTACAGTTTTACAGATGATGATCTATGGCTGAGAAAGGGTAAGTGACTTTGTCCAAAGCTGGGAACAGAAGTGAGTCAATTATCATTTAGAAAGCTAGGTGCCAGGCTCTGTGCTAAGAATGACATATAAATTGGATACAAACAATAGTGAAAAGTCATGTTTCTATGCCATTTTTTTAATCCCTCAGTGTCTAAAATAGCATGAGGTATAGGGCAGGTGCTCAAGCAGTGGGAAAGGAAAGAAAGAAGAGAAAAAAGTGAACCAACCTTCAGATTCAGTGAACAGCTTAACCAGAACTCTCGGTTCCATTTCACCACTAGCAATAGTCTTGTGAAAGTCTACTGTATAGTTTTCATTCTCAATATTAACATCAATGCTACTTTCCTGTTCTTGCATTCTCTAAATGCATATTAGTTATTTTATCACAAGGCTTGAAAATACCACAGTCATTATGCTGACATTCAGTGGTGCCATGGAGCAGTTCAGCCTTAGACTCCTCAGTTTTTGATCATGTCCTCAAACATCTGGGAAACCTTTAATATATCTCTGGCAATCCCTAAAACCTAGATACAAGAGAATCCATGTTCCAGAGTCATGGTGATATTCAAGCTTCTCTGTAGGCCATTCAGTTCAAAGAACCAATACCAATTCCAATTCCAGTATCAATACCAATACCAATACAAAGGTATTCTTTTTCATCAAAATTTAGGATGAACTCATAACTGTTTTGTTCCTTTAAAATTAAATCTCTTATTCAAGAGACAGTACTTTCAATATTCTCCTTATTTTCACCACACACCTGAAAAATGGTTGACTCTTCTTTTCCAAATCCAAATTATCTTGCTTCCTGGAAAGGTTATATCTAAGACCTAAAATATTTAAAAAATTTTAATACTATGAAAAGTTATGAATAAACGCTTTCTAATAATACTGATCACAGGCAAATGCATTTGTCCTAAACAAACAGCTTGTGTTTTAATTCAGAGAATGTGGAAGTCAGTGGCACAAAGCCTCCCCTTTTTTCATACTGTCATAAAACACTTCCAGTAGCTGTGACAGAAAGACAACCACTTTCACTTTTTTCATGAATGGAGCAGATCCTTTGCATGCAAAGTCTTCAGTAGCATTGATTATTGTCTTTAACAACTTTAGCTGAGTTCTGTCCAGCATTTTCTGAAAGAACAAAATAATAAACAAATAACAAGACAAAGCAATAAAAAATGAAGTCCTCCGAGGCACAATATGACTAAAAGTTGTTAAGTTTTGATTCTTAATGGATAAACTCTCCTTCCTCCTATCTTATTTTGCCATTACTTTGCAATCAGTCTTTCCAGACCATAGACTAAGCTCTCTTCTGCTTTCTGTGCTATTGGGAATGCTCTCTCTCTCTTTCTCTTTCTCTCTTCCATCTCTTCTCCTCTCCTCTCTTCTCTCCTCTTCTCTCTCTCACACATCCCCTCTCTGTATAAACACTTTGTGGAGTTACCACTTGACCTGAATCTTGAAGGGAAATAGGAATTCTAAAAGGCAAAGGTAAGATGGAGAACAGTCTGGGCAGAAGGGACCTGAGCAATGGCATAGAAATGAGTGATGAAAGTTGGATGTGGGGAGAAGTGACTTGACCAACTGGATTAGAATGTAAATGCATGAGGGAGAATAATGTTAAATTATTCTACAAAGATAGGTGGGTAGTAGTCTGATTATGAAAGGTTATAACCACCAAAGAGAGGAGCTTGTTTTTAACACTGAAACAATAGGGAGCTACCTATAGCTTTACAGTTGTATGGAGGACAGATTGAAAATGGGATAGACAGGAGGAAGGGAAAGAATTTTTTTATGCTATTTAATAGCCCAGGAGGAATGTAATGAGAGCTTGATCTAGGGGTGATTTTGTGAGTAGAGAGAAGGGGACACTGCAAGAAAGCTGTTAAGATAGGATCAACACATTACATACAAAGATAGATCAATCAACAGATTGATAGATAGATAGCCATCTTAGAATTCATTAATATAGGTATAGTGTTCAGAATGAGGCAAGCAATGGTTCCACTGGTGACATTTCCTGGTCCTATCACATTTAGAGTACCATATTCAGTTCTTGATTCCACATTTTAGAAAGAATAAACCAGAGCAGGTGCAAAGGAGGACAATCAGGTTTGTTTGACATGGTCTCCAGTCTTCTAATGAAGATCATTGGAAAAAAATGGGAATTTTTATTCTAGAGAAGAGATGGATGATACATATTTCATATTATTTGAAGGGTCACACAGAATTCCTCAAACCACCACAATTCATTCCATAGTGTTTGGTTTGTAGTTTTTATGAACTTTCTTATACTTTGTATCAGGACATGATTTCTTCTAGAAATTTTGCAACACCAAATGCCACCCTTTATTTGGGTGATGTAGATTAATTGATATCAGTTACTACTGTAATGAGATTCATACCAAAATCACCTAAGGTAGAAGTATTCATGTGAGAAATATCAAAAACCTTCAAGAATAAGACAGAATCTGGCTGAAACCAGAATTTTCAGTGGACCATCAAGAGACTGATACCAATTTTAGGGATCTAGGAACAGGTAGGGCCCAATAACAGCCATCCTGTATAGATTGACAGTGGTAACAGCATCCAGACCTCAGAGGGGATAGGATAAGTAAGGCCTACACAACCCATCCAAGATTTCTATGTACAAAATCCCTAAACAAGAACTGAATAAATAAAAATACCAAACATTAAGAATAAATACTCTGGCTTAAGAGAAGCCTGAGAGGTAAACCTAGAAGAAGAAAGTAAACCCACAATAACTACAAGAAGAGCTTCAGAGGAAAAAAAAGACTTGACCACAAGAGGTACAAGAGTGTCTACAGAATTAAGCAAGAGAAAAGGGATGAAATTAGAAATAAGGTTAGGGTTTCATTTGAAAAAATTTAAAGGGGGACGGTGGAGCCAAGATGGCAGAATGAGAGCTTGTACTCATCTAAGCTCTAAAGCAAACTCCTTCAGATACCTCTAAGAAGATAATCTGAACAAATTTTAGAGTGGCAGAATATAATAGGAGACAGAGTGTAGCAGATTTCCAATCCAGGACAGACTGGAAAGTTGATGGGAAGGATCTGGTGCATGGGGCTGCAGGAGTGCACAATGCACAGGCAGCACCATAGAAAAGCTAAGCAGGAAGCCCTGGGTGGTCTGAAGCCTCAGCAGTGCAGATTCTCAAATATATCAGCTCAGGATGGGAATCCAGTGGAAGACAGAGAGAGAGAATGACACAACCCCAGGTGACTGTAACAGGGGCTCCTGAGACTATCAGCCCACAGATTAAATGTCTGTAATTCATCTATTTGAACTTTGGAGAGCCAAGATGGCAGAGTGATCAGTAAATGTTATCTCCTTCCCCTTGTTGAGCTTGAAAACCCAGAGAATATTTCCCCAGCAAAAATCCTGGAATAATTAGATCAGCTGAAGGAATAATCAGTCTCTTAGCTTGTAAGGTTAGGTAAATTGCAAAGGGAGGTCCTTCTTGCTGTGGCTGAAGGGGACCAGTAAAGACCAAGGCTGTCCCAGACAGCCCCACCTCAGTGATCCAAGAGGAGATCCTGAGCCCCACAGGGGTGGAGCACATAATTGCCAACACTAGGACCCCAGGCATGCCTCAGCACTCCAGGGGAGTAAGGAAGACACTAGCACAGACAGGATTCACCAACCACTGAGCTTGCCTATGCTCTATCTCAGCAGAGGAGACTTCCTGTGGCCAGACCACCCCTACTCCACATTAAATACAGCTAGCTCCAGGGTAACTCTGGGGAAATCCAGAAACACTTCACCTGGCCTCTGCTTTGGCACACCAGTCAGCTCAGTACCAGGTAAGCTGCAGCATTTTAGTTTCTACCTGAAAGAACCAGAGGCCACAACACACAAAGCCTCAAGTTCTAAGCACAAGAACTATGGGACAGAGCTCCCTGTGTCCCAGAAGCAGAGATCCACTTTAAAAGTCAAGAAAAAGGTGATCATCATGAGCAAGAAGCAAACCAGAAAAGAAAAGACCATAGAATCTTTCTATGGGGACGAGGACCAAAACACAAATATCAAAGAGGGAAGAACTGAGACTGTAGTCCCATCTGAAACTTCACAAAGGAATATGAACTGATCTCAAGGTCAAAAAGCATTTTGGAAGATCTCAAGAAGGATCTTAAAGGCCAAATTAGAGAAATAGAAAAACTGACCAATTTTAAAAATATAAAAAAAAGAATTCACTGAAGAGAAAAAAATTAAAGAAAGAATAAATAGTTTAAAATTGAAAGTGCAAAATCAAGTAGTAAACTCCCCCCAAAATAGAATTCTACAAAAAGAATTCAGTGGCTGAGACAAGAAATCTAAGAATAAAGCCAAAAGATTGAAAAATAAAAGAAAATATCACATATCTACTATCAAAAACAACTGACCTGGAAAACAGGTTGAGAAAACATAATTTAAGAATTATGAATACCATAACCAAACCAAAAACCTGGTCACCATGTTTTGAAAAATCATAAATCTCCTGGAGCTTATTAGAACCACAAGGCAAGTATGGTTTTAGAAATGCTATTTTAGCAGAAGGAAAAGATAAAGAAATTGAAAGAAAATGCATAGGTAAACAAAGTGATTGCTTTTTGGCAGATAACATTATGGTATACTTAGAAAAGCCTGGAAAAGTCTGAGGAGGGCATGAAATAAACCAACAAAAATCATTAACCTTTTTGTACTACCAGCAAACCTCAGCAGGAAGAGATAAAGAAATGCCCTTCACAACAACTACAAAATGTATAAAATATCTGGGTATTCAACATCTGAGTCAAACAGGTATCATATGAATAAAACTACAAAATGTTTTGAAAAAAAGATATTTTCATCTATTGCTCCAATATTAGAAGTACAGCAGTCACTCATGGCCTGATCTTCCTATTGATTGGTCTAGAGACTTTAACTTGCTTCATTTTCTGCCCTGACCAGTTTGGTCCTCCTTCAGCCTGGTGGCACTCTCCTTCCTAGGGTTCAACATAGCAGTTCTAGTCTTAATAAGGACATCCAACTGGCATTAGGTGTGCTACATCTCAGAACCCCCAAATTAAATAACTCCACCAGACTCAGCCTCCTTCAGTAGCAGGGATTATAAGCATGCAGTAATATTCCCAGCCAAAACACTCTTTACAGAAAGAAAGACAAACCTAAGTAACTGGAAAGATAATAATTGCTCACGTTTGGACTGTACTAGTAAAATAAAAATGATAATATTGCCCAAATCAATTTACATTTTCAATGCCATAGCGGACTACCACAGGGTTATTTTGGAGGAGTAAGAAAAATAAAAACAAAATTTATCTGGAGAAACAAAACCACAAGAATGTTAAGGGGAACCATAAATGAGTGTTAGTGTTGACTATGCTAAACACAGGAGTACAGGGAATATTAAATGCAAGTAAGCAAGATAGACCCTGCCCTCAAGGGACTTGCATTCTAACAGGGGCAAGATAACACATGTAAGGAAGCAGTGAAAGAAGAGGGGTATTTTGGTAATAGAGATTCAATTACTGTTTTCAGAGATAGCATTGGAAGGGAGTGATGATAAAGGGGACATGCACAGCAGTGCAGTACGAAGATAGCTAAGGAATATAGCATGATTGGTATGGGTGCAGGAGAGACATAGCGAAGGCTCACTAATCAGAATCCAGAGTCCCAGGATGGAAGTTTGTAGGGGGACGCAAGGGACTAGAGAACAGGAAGTATTATGGTATAAGTGTAGTGTTTAGGAGACTAGGTTTAGTGAAGGCTCACCAATAAGACACCTATGGGCCAGACTTCTAACTAAGATGATGAGACAATAGGACCAAAAGGAGCCGAGATTATCCTCAAACACTCCATGAAAATTGTAAAAATGCATGAGAAGGAACAATGATGAAAAGAAATGGATATAAACACTTTTCTCAAGACTAGCACTGCCAGAAGCCTACACATACTCTAAGCAGAAATAAACTGGAGTAGGTAGAGGGCATATGTTGTAAGGGACAAGGTCAGACCCACATACAGGTAATTCGGGGCTTGGGTATACCATGCCTGAGCCACAGAAGGTGATGAGGACAGACCAGTAACCTGTCAGCCAAGTGCCCAAGCAGTGCACACTTGAGCCATAGCAAGAGACAAGGGTGGCACCTGGGGTCTTGCAGGAAGCTTGATACTAGCACAGTTCACAACATTTGATTGGTGTGTATCAACATCACAGCAAGGGATTGAGTCATCTCTGAATTTGGGACTGTACAATGAGAAGGAAACAGAAGGGCTGAGGTCAAAACTTAAATCAAACCATCTGGAAATTAAGGCTAAACCTAGGCCCAAGTTTTTAGCTACTACAGTGAAGACCAAGGAGGAGCTCACTGCTTCATCCAAGAGAACAAAAAGGAGAAGAGTCTGACACAAACATAAAGGCTTAATATATAAATGAAGGGCAGAGACATGAGGAAATAGAAGAAAACATAACAGTGAAGAAATGCTATGGATTTAGAGAAGCCCAAGGCATGAATCCAGAAAAAGAAAGTACCTCTGTAACAAGCAAAGTCTCAGAGAAAAGAATGATAACTAGAAGGAATGAAGAAAAAGGTACAAAATTTCAAACTAAGAATGGAAAAGTAAATCAATAGCTTAGAACAGAAAGTGGCAGACCTTAGCCAAGAAATAAACTCCTAAAAATTTGAATGGTTCACACATAGAGCAAGGACTCCATAAGACAAAAATATTAAATTAAAATCAAAATAATGAAGAAAATACATTAAACAGTTTACAAAGAACCTTAATTTAGGAAACACTGTGGAGGAATAATTAGCAAAATGTAGTAAGACTGAAAAGGGAAGATAGGTGGAAAAAAGTGGATATTAAATTCTAGAGTTTGAGATCAAGGGAAAGAAACCTTGATAGAAACAATAATAAAAATGCCATTGGCAGTAAAAAGGGAAATGAAAAATGCTAAATGTTTCCTATTGTGTTGGGAAAGATAGTGGAAAGATAATTGAAAAAATAATTGGTCTAACCAAGCTTCAATTGAGGTTAGCCACTAAACTAGCTTTACAAATTTTGGAGAAGTCACTTAAACTCTCAGGTTTCATTTTTTTCTTCTAAAAATAAAAAGTGTTGCTAGAATTACACTAAAAGACTTTTCTATTTGAAAAACTCTATGATTTCATGACAAATTCAGTCATTGATGTGTTAATTCTGACATGACAATGAGTTATCTGAGTGAAGTTGTCTCATTAGACAGATGCAAGAAAGGAGGATGCTGAGATCAGTGCTGGAGATATTGATCTGAGAATCATTTGGGTAGAGATGGTTGCTAAAGTTATAAAAATAAATGAATTTCCCAAAAGGGTTAAATATAGAGGGAGAGGAATATGGAATTGAGAGATGATGCTTAGAGGAAAGCCTAAAAAAGAAGAGAAACTTGGTCTTATATACAATTCCCTTTTTTTGTTCTTTCCATATTGGAATTTTTGCATTTGTTGATGATTGCTAAATGGATTGATTTCTTCTCTCCATTTCCCCCCTATCTTTCTCCCTCTTTTTTCTCTCCCAACTCATGTCCTTATTCCTTACCTATCCATTTTTTTCATATTTATTTTTTTCTTGCTTTCCCATATCTTAGTTTTGGCAGTGAAATCCAATAATACACACAAGCACTATTGTGCTCAGGGTTTAAAGGATTTCCTGAACCTAGGTTGATATAGGTTTCATCACCCTCATACAGTTTCAGTATTGTTGTCCTTGCTAGTCAATATATATAGTCTAAGGGACCCTGAGCTAATTCTAATTACTGACAGGCTACAAACCTGTTCCAATGGCTGGGAGGAAAATGGACGTGTATTTCCTCCCTTCATACTCTTGTAGAACTTTGGAGACACTTACATCATTTGCCCCAAGTACATGAATTATTATTTTGCACTTCAGATTTCCACTTTGTGTAACTATAAAATTATTGTGAGGTCATTTAGTTTGAGAATGGAAAAAGGAAAAAAAATATAGGAGACATGAGTTACTAAAGCTATTGCATCTCTGAGAATACAAAGGACTCTATTTGGGCAAAGGAAAGCTGTACATGAAAAGGAGAGTCATGAAGGACACTATACTTTGTTTTTTCTGCTCAAGTTTTTTCTCCAAGATGAATAAGATCTTTCAGGTCTCTTTAGTACAGATCTCTCCTTATGAACACCTCTTAAAACCTTACTGACAAATAGTCACCCTGCCCCTACTTAGACACTTACAGTAACGAGAAGCTCACAAAGTAGCCCATTCCATTTTTGAAAGTTTGTAATAGGAAGTGCTATTGAATATTAAGTTGAAAAACAAATAAGGCTAATAATCTCTCTCGCATATAACTAATTTTCAACATTTGAAGACTGAGCATGTCCTCTCACTTCCTTCCTTCCTCGACCAAAAACTTAAGGGAGAAATTTTGGTACAGAGAATGCTACCTGGGGAAGGATGTTGGAGAGTCATATGTAGTCTGGGTGCTATATGTAGATTCTAGTATACTTTTTATTTCTATTAGTAGCTTAATAAAACCCAAGACATTTCATATTCAAGATCCAATCAAGCCCCATTGTAATGTACATTCCAAAAAAAAAAAGAATATATATATGTGTGTGTTCATATGTACATATATATCTATATCTATCTACATATTACCCCATAGACATCCATACATGTATGTGTGCTATATATATTTGACTTAAAGGAGTATTGTGTCCTTTAACTTTGACAGTGAGGTTCTAACATTAAAGCAAAGATTTAGAATAGGAGTTCTTAACTTATTTTTTGGTATTGACCCCTTGGGCAGTCTGGGGAAGCCTTTGGACTCCTCAAAATTCTTTTCTTAAAACTCATAGTTGAAAGAAATGCAAAGTTTTAGTTAAAGGTTAGTGAAAATAATAGATGTAATTTTAATTCCTATCATAGATCTCTGATTTAGAGATTGAAAGCAGCTGAAGACATTTGGTCCAACTCCCTCATTTTATGGATGAGGAAACAGACCCAGAGTATTTAAATGATTTGCTCAAGGGCATGTAGAAAAATGATGGAGGAAGGAAGGAAATAAACATTTATTAAGTGAGTATCACATATCAGGCTAAATGGTAAGAGCTTTTCAAATATTCTCTTTTGAACTTCACTACAACCTTGTGGAGTAGGTGTTAGTGTTATCCTCATTTTACAGCTAAGGAAACTGAGGCAAACAAAGGTTTGTGCCTAGCTCTAGGTCACACAGCTAGGAAATGTCTGCAGCTTGATAAAAAATCAGTTCTTCCTGAACCTAGGTCCCAGTACTCCATCCATTGTACCTCTTAGGCTGAGACTGAATTTGAACTCATATCCTCTGACACCAAAGCCAAGGTTCTTTCTAATATATCACATACTCTTTGCACAGGCTGTCCTCCTTAGCTACAATATACTCTTTTCTCATTTCTGCCTTAGAATCATATCTTCAGCTAGAAAACTTTTCTTAATATCCCCAGTTATTGTTGTTATCTCCTTCAGATTATCATATATTCCCTTATTCATTCACCTGTTGTATCTCTCCTTGTTGTTTTTCTGTCATTCTTGGTGACCCCATTTGGTGTTTTCTTGGCAAAGATACTAGAGTGGTTTGCCTGACTCCTTACTAGTGGACAGTTAGGTGGCATAGTGGTTGGAACATTGGCCCTGGAGTCAGGAGAACCTGAATTCCAGTCCAGTCTCAGACACTTACTAGCTATGTGACCCTAGGTAAATCATTCCACCCGATTTGTCCCAATCCCTCATTTGTAAAATGAGCTGAAGAAGGAAATAGCAAACTATGGCACTATCTTTGCTAAGAAAACCCCCAAACGGGGTCATAGGGAGTCGGACATAACTGATTTTCAGCTTTATCCTTTATCTACTTTGCTACCTCTATCTCTCCAAGCAGCATGTAGACTCTCTGAGGGCTAGAGACTATTTTCCACCCTTGATGAGGATCACTCCCTCTGCCAACACAGTTCAGTAGCCTTCTTTTCAAATTACATTCTTAGAGAGTTGCCTCAGGTGCTGAGAGGTTAAGAGCTTTGACTGAGGTGAGCTGGCCTTTAACCCTGGTCTTCTGCCTTCAAGGTTAGCTCTATGTTCACTACACCAGGGGTGTCAAAGTGGGGGCAAAACTCTCTTCCTGAATCAGACTAAAAATATAATTGGAAAATGTTTATCAAAATAAATAAAAATATAATGCAACATAGAGAATGTTTCTTTGTGGTTGTCCAAGTCAATATTCAGTCTACAGGGTTCTGTTTATATTTGAGTCTAATATCACTGTACTGCACCATACTATCTCTTATGGTGCTAACATAGACTGTTTTAGTTAACTAATTTGTTTAATCTGTCTTAAGTAGAGATGCTGCACTTCCATGTTAACTTTACTTACATTGAGGTCATCACTGAATACATTGTAATGCCTGAGTATCTGCCTAGGTAACATCCTAAAGACAGCATCTTAACCCTAAGAAGGACTTTCAATTACTTTGGACTTTGACAGGTGATCCCTTCTTCTGTCTTTCAAGAACCTTCCTGGTCATATCCAAAGTAGGTCACGACTGTAGTATTCCTCCATATCCTACCTTTCTAGCTTTATATTTTTCTTCCATTATTAGAATATATAGATTCTTTGAAGGTAGGTATTGTCTTGCTTGCATATATCTATATTCCCTAGTCCTTAGCACAGTATCTGGCCTATAGTAAGCATTTAATAAAAGCTTTTCATTCATTTATTCATCTATTTATATTGTAGAAAGTTGGTGAGTGAGATATTTTGAGGTGCAGGAACCTTGTGAGTCCTTCAGATCTTACCAGGTGTGGATGCTACCTGTTACAGTCACATAGAAGATAAGCTCTAACTTTGAAGAAAAATTGTTACAACAATAAAACTTCCAGGAACCCTCACCTACTTAACAGTGACTCCTAAAGTGCTTCTTCCTTGCTCCTACCCTCTCCCACATCTTTTCTTCCTCACTCCCAGAACCTTCACTTTCACTGAATTATGGCTGAAAAATAAGCATCAGTACCATACATAATGTTGCAATTCTAATTTCACATGTGATCCAGCAGCTTCTGAAATGGTTTTGGAAACTCCTAGATGAAAAATAGTCATAACAGGAATGAAAATGGATCATATAATCATAGAATGCTAGACATGGGAAATGATCTCAAAGATCATCAATTGCAATGCCCATCTTCTCTTAATGTTATATGTGAAGAAACCAAGGCCTAGAGAGTGGAATTTAATTGTCCCCAATCGTGTAGCTAGTAAGTGACAAAGCTGGCATTCTTGTGAATGGTATGGAGAAGTATGGACTAGGAGATAGTAGAGTTAAATGAATATGGAATTGATTGAATGGCTGAACCCTGACTAGTAAATAATGATTTGACATCATTAATAGGATGTCTCTAATAGAGTCATCCAGGGATCCACATTGGACCCTGTGCTATTTAATAAGAGTTAGACAAGGGTATAGATGACATGTTTGTCACATATATTGAACCAACTCCAATAAGGAAAAATGAGAAATCTTCAATTTTGAATTAGAAAAATCAACTTCACAAATGAGAAATATCAGAAAAGCTAATACTACTGTAACTTAGTAAAAAAAAAAAAACAACAAAATAAAACCACACAAACCCAACAATTTAAAAGTTTAACTGATCAGTGCAATAATCAACCATAACATTGGTTGCTAGATGATGAGATATGTTTCTTACTTTTTGACAGAGAGAAGAAAAACTAGAGATAAATTCTCAGATCAGGCCAAAGCGTGGGTTTATTTTGCCTGACTATGACTATTAATTACTTGTAAGCATTAAAAAAATTTGGTAGGAGGGGGAAATTTTGGAGAACAGAGGTGGTGTATTTCTAAGAATAAGAGTATGAATGATGTTTTTTTAAGTATAGAAGAAAGCAGGAGGTTCAGAGGGAAGCATATAAACATACAAACAGAATAGCTTTGGAACCAATGTATTGTTCCAATTTCCTTTTCAAAGAAAAGAAAAGGTCCAAACTTAATGTAGATCTGTTTAATGTGCTATCTTCTGTTTCTGTTCTTCTTTGTGTGTGGAAATGTTTATATCTCCTAATGTTTGTCTAATTCAAAATATTTAAAAAATCATTCTCACAAATATAAGATGAGAGAGAGTTATCTAGTTTGTCTTAAAATTATTTTGTGGTTTTATGGAGCTTCAAGATCCATATGTCAACAGTTTGATAAAGCAGCCAAAAGAGCTAATGTGATCTCAGACTTCAGTAATGAAGGCATTGTATCCATCCAGAGAAGGATAACTAGGATGTTAAAGGGCCTCAAGATGATCATGCCATATGGGGATCATTTGAAGGAATTAGAAGTATCTAAGAAACCTAAGTAGATGGGATATGCCTTAATTCCTTTAAAAGACTGACTGTCATATGGAAGAGCTATTAGTTCAGGTTTCCTTGGCTATGCAGAGCAGAAATAAGCACAGTGGATGCAAAGTGGAGTAGATGTAGGGTTGATATAAAGAAAAAACTTCCTAACAATTAGAACTATCCAAAAGTAGAATGGACTGCTTCAGGAGATAACAGGTTCCCTTTTACAACCAGGTGATTGGAGAAAGTAAATGAGAGGTGAGGTTCAGTCAGTCAACACATACTTATTAAGCACCTACTTTGTGCAAGACACTGTGTTAAGTGCTAGGGATACAATAAGAGGAAAAAGATTCCCTGCCCTCAAGGAGCTCACAATCTAATGGGGAAGACAACAAGCAAGTACAAGCCATGTATGGGAGAAATAGGAAATAATTAACAGAGGCAAAACACTAGAATTAAGAAGGCTTCCAGTAGGAGTTAAGATTTTAGTTGGGACTTACAAGAGGTCAGTCAATACTTGGAGTGGAAGAGGGAGAGCATTACAAGTATGAGGGACAACTAGAGAAAATGCCTGGAGTTGAAGTGTTTTGTTCAAGGAACATAGAGGAGGCCAGTGTCACTGGACTGAAGAGTATGTGTTAGGGCAGCGATGGGGAACCTGTGGTCTCAAGGCCACATGTGACCCTCTAGGTCCTTAAGTGTGACCCTTTGACTGAATGCAAACTTCAAAGAACAAATCATATTATTAGAAGCTAGGGAGTAAAGTACAAGAAGATTGGAAAGATAAGAGGGGGCTAGGTTATAAGAGCTTTCATTGGCAAATAGATTATTTTGTATTTGATCCTAGAGGTAAAGGGGAGCCACTAGAGTTTAATGAGGGAGAGGGATGTGTGACATGGTCAGACCCATGCTTTAGGAAAATCACTTTGGTGGCTGAATGGAGGATTGGAGTAGAGAGAGACTTGAGGCAGCCAGATCCACCAGCAGGCTATTATAGTAGTCCAGGTTGAGGTGATAAGGACCTGCACTAGAGTGGTAGCAATGTCAGAGAGGAGAAGGGATGTATTTGAGGAATGGACAGGTTTTGGCAACAGATTAGCTAAAGGAGTGGGAATAAGAGAGAGAGAGAGAGGGAGGAGTCAAGGGTGACACTAGGGAGTAGGAGGGTGGTGGTGCCCTTAAGATTAGTAGGGAATGTAGCAAGAAGGGATGGGTATAGGAGGAAAGATAATGAGTTCCATTTTGGACAGGTTGAGTTTAAGATGTCTACTGGATTTCCAGTTTGAGGTGACTGAAAGGCAGTTGGAAATGTAAGACTGGAGGTCAGCAGAGAGCCTGGGGAAAGATAGGTGGATTGGAGAAATCTCGAAACTAGTGCTTATTGATAAATATCAGGGATATATTATAAAATATGCTAGTAATGAGTTGATCAGATTTGTTTCCTAACAGTTTTCTGAATCACTCATTCTGAATTCTTCTTAACAGTTTGGAAAGAGAGGCTCCACAGGGAATAGAATGATCTAAGGTATGGAGTATGTATAACTGTGACAGATAGATTCATGATACCTTCCTTTGTTATTGCCTCATTAATCATTATATTAATTAAAATTCTTCAAGCAAAATACCTGTTTTGAAGACAAATATGGAAATTGTTGAATTTATAATCATTTCTGAATTTTCCTTGGTGATATCTCCAAAGGCAACCTGGAAAGTAATGGACCCAATCTTAATTTCTCCCAAGTCAGAGATAGAAATAGTCCCAAAGAGACCTAAGCAGACAAAAAAACGAAAGGACAGCAAGCCAGATACTGAGTCTATTGTAATTAGGCTTTGCTCTGTCTCTTACTTGTTTAGTTATGTAATCTCTTGGATTACTTTTCCATCAGGTTCAAGAGGTGATCTTTTGGGTGAAAAAGAGTTAGACACTAGTAACATAACCAAATTTGTTAAGATGGAAGCATTTGATTGGTTGTGTCTAAGTTGATGTAGAAGTCACATGAAAGGTGGTTTCAACTCTCATGCGTCAATAAAAAAGCATTAGGCAAAAGTGGATAAGTCAGTTGATTGATTCTAAATGATAGATGTTACATAAAAACAATTAGCTTCCTGTAATGGTTCATAGTATCATAGTGCTTTAAGATCTTTTCTCTTACTGATTTATTCTGCAAACAAATCATGATTGTTCCTCTTCTGGACTTCAACTACTGCTAAGTAGTTAGTAACTTTACTGAACCTTGATTATCATCAGTTATGGCAACTGTAGTAGTCCATCTGGTGAATTGTTCTAAAATATCTAAAATGGAAACACATATAAAGAGTGTAATTTTGGCAGAAACATGAATCAAATTCATGAAAGAGATATATATGATGAATAAACCAGGATTTGTTTCAATAACTACTGGTTATCCCCATTCAGAATTCCATTTCAGAATCATGGGTAATGGAGAATATGTAAGAAAGTGTTAAAGATATTAGTATGTTAAGTAGATGAAGTGGACCTTGAACACAAAGGGTGCCACATTTGCAGTCAACTTTGTGGCTCCTGCCTGTGTGATCTTGGGTAAGCTAATGAACATCTCTGGATATTAGTTTCCTTGTTAGCAAACTGAGCAGTGGATTAGATTATCCTTTTAGTTCTTGCTCCATTAGCCTATGAACTTTTAAAATGATTTTAAATGTTCAAAACAATTATTTCAAGTCTAATAATATTATAAAGAACCTAATTAAAGAGAATTGCATAATTTTTTGCTGTCCTATAATTTGGAGCACAGTTGGATGCTCATCCTTGTAAGAAAAGAAGTCATATCTTCATTTTCTCTTTCTTTACTTACATAAATCATGCTAATTGATTTTGGTTTTTTTGCTTGTTTTCCATTTTTTAAATTCATTTTTTTTTATTAGGTGATTGGAGTTAAGTGACTTGCCCGGAGTCACACAGTTAATAAATGTCTGAAATCAGATCTGAACTCAGATCCTCCTGACTCCAGGGCTAGTGCTCTATCCACTGTGCCACCTAGATGCCCCTTTTAAAAGCATATGTTAGATTCCAAGGGTAGGCATAATTTATCCTGAAATGGCTAATATGAAAACACAACATACCAAACATATCATAAAAATTCTACAAAAGATCTAAGCATACTTTGGAGGAGGGGAGGGTGTTATTTGGATGTTTTTTTTTTTTTTTTAAATCAATTATTTATTTATTTATTTAGCTTTTTACATTCATTTTCACAAATTTTTGGGTTCCAAATTTTCTCCCCTTTTCTCCCCTCCCCCCACCCCAATACCCCAAGCAATCTAATTTTCCCTATCTCCAATCTGTCCTCTCTTCTGTCATCCCTCCCTTCCCTTGTCTCTATCTTCTCTTTTCTCCTGTAGGGCCAGATGACTTTCTATTCCTCATTAACTGTATGTCTTCTTTCCTAGTTGCAACAACAATACTAAACAATTGTTCCTGAAACTTTGAGTTCCAAATTCTCCCCATCCCTCCCTCCCCACCCATTCCCTTTGGTACGGCAGGCAATACATTATAGGCCATATCTGTGTAGCTTTGCAAATGACCTTCCTGATAGTCGTGTTGTGTAAGACTAACTGAATTGCCATCCCTCCTAACCTGCCCCTCATTGTTTCTCTTCTGTCCTTTGATCCTGTCCCTCCCCAAGTGTTGACTTTCAATTACTCCCTCCTCCCTTTGCCCTCCCTTCCATCATCCCCCCCCAATATCTCCTTCTCTCCCGCTTTCTTATACTGTAAGATAGGTTTTCATACCAAAATGAGTGTGCATTTCACTCCTTCGTTTAGTCAAATGTGATGAGGGTAAACTTTTGTTTGTTTGTTTTTTTTTTTTTTCCTCAGCTCTCCTCTTTTTCCCTCCACTAAAAACATCTCCTACTTGCCTCTTAAATGACATATAGTTACCCCCTTCCATTTCCCCCTCTTTCCTCTCACTACATTTCTCTCTCACCATTTACCTTAATTTCTTTTAAGGTATGGTCCCATCCTATTCAGTTCAATCTGTGCTCTCTCTGTCTCTGCATGTGAATGCATGTGTGTATGTGTGTGCATGCGTGTACATGTGTATGTGTGGTCCCACCAACCACCCAGATACTGAAAAGTTTTAAGAGTTAGAAATATTGTCCTTCCCTGTATGAATGCAAACAGTTCATTTCTGGTAAGTCCCTTAATACTTCTCCTTGCTGTTTACTTTTGCATGCTTCCTCTCATTCTTGTGTTTGAAAGTCAAATTTTCTTTTCAGCTCTGGTCTTTTCATTAAGAATGATTGAAAGTCCTCTGTTTCATTGAAAGACCATATTTTCCCTTGAAGTATTATACTCAGTTTAGCTGGGTAGGTGATTCTTGGTTTCAGTCCTAGTTCCTTTGCCTTCTGGAATATCCTATTCCACGCCCTTCGATCCCTTAATGTAGAAGCTACTAGATCTTGGGTTATCCTGATTGTATTTCCACAGTACTGGAATTGTTTCTTTCTAGCTGCTTGCAAGATTTTTCCTTGAGCTGGGAGTTCTGGAATTTGGCCACAATGTTCCTAGGAGTTTCTCTTTTTGGATCTCTTTCAGGTGGTGATCGATGGATTCTTTCAATACTTATTTTGCCCTCTGGTCCTAGAATGTCAGCGGCAGTTTTCCTTGATAATTTCATGCAAGACGATGTCTAGGCTCTTTTTTTGATCATGGCTTTCAGGTAGTCCCATAATTTTTAAGTTGTCTCTCCTTGATCTATTTTCCAGGTCAGTTGTTTTTCCCATGAGATATTTCACATTCTCTTCCATTTTATCGTTCTTTTGGTTTTGTTTGGTGATTTCTTGGTTTCTCATAAAGTCATTAGACTCCATCTGTTCCATTCTAATTTTGAGAGAACTATTAAATTCAGTGAGCTTTTGAGCCTCTTTTTCCATTTGGCTCATTCTGCTTTTGAATGCATTCTTCTCCTCATTGGCTTTTTGAACCTCTTTTGCCAATTGAGTGAGCCTATTTTTCAAGGTGTTAATTTCCTCAGCATTTTTTTGGGACTCCTTTACCAAGATATTGACCTTTTTTTCATACTCTTCTTGCATCTTTGTCATTTCTCTTCCCAGTCTTTCCTCCACCTGTCTAACTTGCTTTTCAAAATCCTTTTTAAGCTCTTCCAAGGCCTGAGCCCACCCAACACCCCCCTGGGGTGTCTGGGGTACTGAGGCCCCCGCCCTCCACATCTTTCCCTGATGGGAAAAATATGTTCTCGTCCTCCCCATCAGATCCGAAGGTCAGGATCATTTGCATTTGTTGGAAAAAACTCTCTAAAGTCTTATTTTTCTTCCCCTTTCTAGGCATTTTCCCAGCCAGTTACTTGACTTCTGAGATTCCTTTCCACCCCCGCCTGGATCCGCCCAGCTAGTGCTTGGCCTCTGAGATTCAAATGCGCTTTCCTGCGGCAAGCTTTAGTTCTGGCGCAGGGGTGGGGGCAGGGCCGCCTCCTAAGCTTGGGCCCTCAGGGGCTTTCTGCAGAGACTTTCAGGAACGGAGCGGATGGGGGCAGGGTGGGGGGCCCCGCCTGCTGTGCTCAGCTCCCTTGGGGGTTTTATTCAGAGGCGTTCAGCAGTAGAGCAGGGTGGGGGGCAGGGCCGTCTCCCCTGCTCGGCTCCCTCAGGTTGGAAAGACCTTCAGTATTGAAAATCCTACCTGCTGCTGGGGGATTCCTGAGTCCCGGGCTGCTGCCGCCTCAGCCGCCCGCCCACGCCTCTGCCTCCGCCGCTTCCTGCCCCCGTCTCTGCCGCCTCTGCCGCCACCGCTTCCTCCCGAGGGGGCCCGAGTCACGGAGATGCTCCGCTCCCCTCCCCTATCGCAGCCTTCTTTCTTACTGACCTGTAGCTTCTGTGGGCGGAGGGACTTTCCCGGCTGCCGGAGCTTCCCCCGGAGCTTTCCTCTCTGAAGTCTGCTCGGGTCAGCTTCTCTGGGGCCGCGGCCAGGGGTGGGGGTGGGGTCCGCTTTCCGGAGTGCGATGGACCCCGGGGACGGCTCTCCAGGGTTCAGTGGAACGGAAATCTCTTCCCCTATGTTTATGCACCCCCTGCAGAGATTCAGAATTTATGGGGATCTCCTTTTACCTCAATTCCATGGGTTGTGGGCTCGGAGCTCGTAAATGTGCGTCCTTCTACTCCGCCATCTTGGCTCCGCCCCCTATTTGGATGTTTTTTGAGAAGTATTCATTGTATCAAAATGAACCTATCTTTTTTTTATTGTAACAAATGTTTTCATTTCACTTTTATCTATGCTGCAATGTCATATTTACTTCCACGCCATAAGCTTTTGTTTCTTCAGTTTCTTCTGGAATGTCTTTTTCTTTTTAACAATCCCTTCTTCTGGTTTAGGAATAATTTATTCCTTTTCAGTAAGTATCATCTCAGTATGGCAAGGAGAACTCATGAATGGGTTGATTCCACCATGAGTCCTGTAAGTTTGCCATAGCGTTTTGGGAGCCTTGTTAACTTAGATATGCTCAATGATAAGAGAATCCACATCCACACCCTTCAGTTTTGCATTACTCTTTGCATTTTTAAGCATATACAGTGAAGAATCCAGCACTCATTATGGACCAATGACCCTGTGTCCAACCCTATTGCTTCGCCTGGGCACACCTGCCAACTCTACTATTATATCGATGAACTGGAACACATTGCTTCTTCAGTGTGACATCTTTCATATACTTCGTAGCTTTTCAGATATGCATGACCTTGACAACTTGGACTTTTGATGTACCTGTATAATCTTATATTCATGTTATTTAAACTTGTTATTTTTTTAATTGCTTGTGGGCTATACAACAAACCTTGAGTAGTCTACTGTAGTTACTGGGCATACTCAAATTGCAACTAATGGATGGGGAAATTCCATTTCAAAGTTGGAAGATTTATTTTTCTCCGCAAAGCAGGAGGCAAAACCAGTTAGCCATAAAAAGTAGAGTGCTGGTATTTTCCCCTATATGAAAGGTACACATGAGCCTTCTAAGAGAATATTTACCCCTAAAGATAGTTACCCAGAAGGTAAGAAAGTTGCATTGTAAGATGTTAGTCTCCTTGCCTATTTCTGCTTTGCAGCTTGAAAGAAGGGCCAAGGACTTCCCTCCTATGCCATCTAGTGAGTGAGCTTCAGCTATACATGTAAGATTATCATAATGATATGAGACTGAACTTGTCTGCAGCTGGAGAGTCCTGATTTTGCTCACACTCCCCCTAGTGTTTGCAAAGCGAAAATGTAACAACAAATTAAAATTTTTGGAAGGTTTATAGGTTGAATTTAAAACAGCAAAATTTTGCTGGCAGGATTGTAAAGTCTTACACTTAGATTCAAAAAAACCAATTTCAGCAATGTAATCCGAAGGTGGTGTGGAAAATATTTGAAAAAGATTCATTGGTTTTAATGTATGGCAAGCTCAATATGAGCCAGAGATACCATGACAACTAAAAAAGTAAATACAGACTTGGGCAATATAAAGAAGTATGATGTCTACAATCAGGGAAGCAATATATGCATTGTATTATGCCTTTATCAGATCACACTTGAAATATTATACTCGTTTCTGAAGGCTAACCACTCTTACTTCTAGTGTCCCTGACTATTAGTTATCTAAAAAATGGAAGGAGCTGCCTCAGAAGTCATGAATTGAATTTCTTAGGCTCATAAAATTGGTTCTAGAATGAGAAGAGACCTTAGACATCATCTAGTTCAACATCCTCATTTTAGAGGTGGGGATATCAAAGCCTAGAGGGCTATGACTTGCCCAGTGTCAAACAGAAGAGTGAGAATTAGAACAGAGGTCCAGGGATTTCAAGTTCAAAATTCTTTATAACACAGAGTCTTCAAGAACAGAAAAAAATGGAAACCCACAAAATAAGCAGAACCAAGAGAACATTGTACACAGTAAAAGTAATATTGTTTTAAGAACAACTTTAAATGCATAAGTTATTTTGTCCATTATAAATACCCAATCTAATTATAAAGAACATATGAAGAAAGATGTTATCAGTATCCAGAGAAAAACTGATAAATAGAAGTAAGTGTAGAATAATTTTACACACACACACACACACACACACACACACACACGCACACGCACACACACATTTGTGTTTAATTGTAGCCCTCTCAGGGGAGAAAAAGGAGAAAAAGAAATTTACATGTTAATTTTGTGGTATATTTCAAAGGAATATTTTTAACTTATTCCACAAATTTAAAATAAAATACAGATTCCATGTCCACTTGCTAGAATGCTGTAAAGAGGATTCCCATTTTTCAGATTCTGAGTGAGCACCCTAGAGATCCTGGTTATAACCTTGCTATCATGAGTAAACAGGTATAAATAAAAAAGGTTAAAAGGAGTATGGGGCCTGATAACACTCATTTGTAAGTATCCTAGCCTCAGATTGCTATATGTTTTATTTTTATTCTCCTGAGAGATATCATAGCATAGCAGAAAGAGATCTGGCTACTGATCTGGGTTCCAGTTCCAGCTCCGATACATACTATGTGACTCTAACATAAGTTACTTAATCTCTTGGTGCTCTGAGCAATTCTCTAAGATGAGAAGGTGCAGATCTACATAGGAAGGATGTATTTGCTCTTCTGGGAGTTCCCTACACTGATAAATCACAAGTCCAGTCCCCATTTCTATCTTTCTGAGAACCGCAGTGATCTGGCATGTTGGATAACTTCAGTAATAAAATCTTAATCTTTCTCATTAATTATCTTGATCTTCAACCCCAATTTATTATATGTTAATTATTTACTGAACTATAGAAGCCTCCTTTCCCAATAGTAATTTACTTATAATAAATGAACATAAAAGTTTTTGCATATATAATTTATTAACAAATTGAATTGATTATAAAGCTAAAAAAATATGACAAAGGTAATATATATTCCTTAGTCACCTCACAATCTCTCTATATCAGTAGTTGACTTCTCTTCATTAGTACATTAACTTAGTCTCAAATAATTTAAACCAGTTCCAGATGATGATTAAAGTCTTGTAAGCATCTTCCTAATATTTATCCTCAAGGTTATTCCTTAATCTTATTGTCTTCTCTTCTATAATCATGGAAAACAGTCTTTTAGCTTCTCTCAAGCTATTCACAGAATTCTTTCTCAGAATTTCCCCATAAAAATAACACTTCAGACAATTTCATAAGAAAGAAGTCTATCTTTCTTTGTCTCATACAGATTAGTCATAGATCCTCAAGAGTCACAAATACACTTTCTCTATAGCAAGAAATATTTCATATTTAGTCTTTTTTCTCAACTGTCACTTTCATATTATTTCTATATTCTCCATGGATTGATTATATATCCTCATGAAGTATAGATAAAACATACACCATCTTCTTGACTCCCAGGGGAAATCGATTTCATGTTAAGCCATTTTCTCAAACTATCTTTTTAACTACCAACACAAAACAATTTTTCTGAACGTTCTATTTAAATTCTTTTTGACTCTTACAATCTTAGAGACAGTAACATTTTCTATGGTTTCTGTAACATAAACATTTGAAATAAGGGTTGTACATGGAAAAGGGCAACCCTTTTAAATTCTGACAATTTTGATGATTGAAATGAGCCAAAGATAAAAATAAATATGAAATTTACATATGAACAATACTAATAAAACAGCTGCAGAGATGATTCACTTGTCTATAGCAAAGTCTGCTGTTCTGAATTGCAGTTGCATATTTGCATAGGACAGAGAGAACTTTGAAATTAAAAACTAGGGAACTTTCAATCTCAAAACTACTTTATGATTACTAGAAAAATGTGCATTGCCTAGTTATGATGTAGTGGCAGAGAATTTTGTTAGTTATAACCCAAAATTAAGTCTCTGGCTAGAGGATCCAGCAATGAATTAGGAATTTGATCAAATGAAAATATAGGGTCTCCACTGCAGTTTAAGCTTTATTGAACTAAGACTTTTGGGACGCTGCCCTAAACACTTTGGAACAGTGGCTATAGTTCTTTGCACTGTTATTTATTGCTAGGAAGAGTTGGTTGGCAAGAAGGACTAAGCATCTCTGTCCGTACCACCACCTCCATCCATCAAGGTGGGGAAGAACCACTTCAATTCCATTGAAAGAGTAGAACTGGAGTCTTATTTTTGACAATTTTGTGATAAGGATTGCTGCCCTTTTAAAAGAGCAAGGCACTTTCAGTTGGAGACATCAAGTATGTAGTTGAAAATGTTCTTTACAACAGGTACTCTTAAAGAACAACTCCAATTGAGTGGAGGAACAGCCCAGGTTAGAAGCAGGTCAGCCATGAAGCTACTCAGCTGATCAATCTGTCCAGATGTAAAAGGAAAAGGACCTATGTGTACAAAATATTTGTAGCACTTCTTTTAGTGGTGGCAAAGAACTGAAAATTGAGGGGATGTCCATCAATTGAACATACAAGTTGTATATGGTTAAGATGGAATAATATTATGCTTTAAGAAATGATGAGCAGGATGCTCTTATAAAAAACATGGAAAGACATATGAATTGATGCAAAGTGAAATAAGTAGAAGCAGGAAATCATTGTGCATAGTAACAGCAATATCATATAATGAACTACTATGAATAACTCTCAGCAATACAATGATCCAAGACAATTCTGTCGAATTTATGATGAAAGGTGCTAGCTATCTCCAGAGAAAGAACTGGTAGAGCTCTTGCAGATCAAAGATACTTTTTCTTTTCTCTCCTTTTTTAATTGTTTTTTTTGGTCTGTGTTTTCTTTCACAGAATGACTTATATGGAAATATGTTTTGCATGACTACACATGTAAAACCTATGTCAAATTGCCTATCTTCTCAAAGGGGAGGGGAAGTGAAGAAGGGACAAAATTTGAAAAAAATTTGGAAAAATGTTAAAATTATTTTTACATGTAATTGGGGAAAATAGAATATTAAATAAGAAAAAATCCATCCAGATGAGACAATGTGCCACAAGAGAGTCTAGTTCTGTATATCCCCAAAATAGGCTAGTTTTTTGGCAGAGACACTTGTTCAAGCTATATCCATCAAGTAAACATATATGGATGGTTTTTAAGGGTCTCAAGGCTCTAAAGTTGTGAGTTGTCCTAACCTATGCTGCCTATACGTATGCCTTACTGCACTGGTACTTTAAATGCCCACTTTCTCCTTGGATACTATATGTTTGGGAGAAGACTATGTCCTTGGTTTGTGGGTAGAATGTTATGTAATTCCAAACTTTTTTATTTAGAGTTTTCAATAAATGTTTTAGTTAATGTTATTTGGGTAATATTAACCTATTTCTTAATGGGAAACCTATGAATAGGGGTTTACGAGTTATAGTATAAGTAGGAATTAACTTACTACCTTAGTAGGTACCTACAAAGGTTATTCCTAAAACCTTGAGAACAATAGCATGGACAGTCCCCTCTTCAGAACCTCAACTGCTAGAATGGTTCCAGGTTGAGGGGAAAAGGATCCCGAGAAAAGAAGGAGCAGCTGGAAATCCAGTATTACACATGGATTCTGTGTTTTCATCTTTAGGTGTAATTTATTTGTCCGTACTTTGATATTTCAATGAATCTGTGATATCATTGATATGGGTTATTTCTTTTCTCTTCACAGATTGAAACTCATCCATATTTTCTTATTTCATGTGATTCTTATTGATGTTCTTCCATAGAACCTTCAGAAATTATCCCCCCAGCATGCTGGAGGACTTTCTCAAGGTCTTTGTATTTCAAGGGTGACAGTATAATATTCAGAACTATTATTTCCTGTACTCAAGACACAAACTATCTCTTTCCATTTCCAACACACCTTTTCTTTAATGACATCCCTTAGGCCAATTTTGGAGTTCCAGTCACTGTTGGCCTTATGTTTCTCTAGTGCCTGTTGAGTTACCTCTAATGTTAGTTTCTCAGAAAGCAATGTTACGGAATTTGCAGCTTTAGAACACAGTCAGGAAAACATTTCTCTTTGAAATATGGATTTTGCACTGGGAAATGGTATTGTTTTTTGTGTTTCTGTTGGGGTTATCCTCATGATTTCTTTCAAGGGTAGAATCTCCTTCTGTGGGCATAGTTCAGTCATTTATCTATAACTTAGAGTAGCTTGGGATCATTAAAAGCATCAGACAATTTCCAAAATGCTATCTCTGCCACTTTCTTTGATCTATTAAATATTCAGGATGGTTATTTAATTGCACATCGTGATCAATGAAAGTCATCATGGCATAGTGGATAGAGAATTGAGTTAAGTCCTGCCTTCGAAAGATACTGACTTTTGGTAGGAGCAATAGCCTAACCCCTATCCCTATTCAGAGGGATGGAGGAAAGGTTGCAAGTGTTTCCTCAAAAGGTATTGAGATTATTCTTGAAACTTGTTTGGCTCTGTTGCCATCACTTCCTGGTCACCAAAGTACAAAATAGCTATTAGTAAGTAACTGGGTGGTGCATTGGAGTCAGGAAGACCTGAGTTCAAATCTGACCTCAGACACTTATTAACTATGTGACCCTGGGCAAGTCACTTAACCCTTTTTGCCTCAGTTTCCTCATCTATAAAATGAGCTGGAGAAGGAAATGGCAAATTACTCTAGTGTCTTTGCCAAGAAAGTGCTAAATGGGACCATGAAAAGTCAGACATGATTGAAATGACTGAACAGTAACAAAGTAGCACCCTTCATGAAGAGTCATTAATGAAAAATAATGGGCAGCTCAGGCAAGGAAGCTCAATAACACAAGGTCCTCAGGCCTTTCCTTATTGAATATCCTTTTGTTGACTGACTTTGGTTGACTGTGAAATGATATAGGAGTGCCTCATTTTGTTATGATACCCAATCTAAAATATCTGAGCCATGCCCAGTCCAGAATACCTGGTCTAGTTACACAGGATTGGAGTATAATGATCTCTTCGAAATGAAGGACAGGCAATGAAGAAAACGGTGAGTTCTCATTGGTCTTAATGCTTCTAGTGATGTCTACTGACAAAGGGATACTTGCTGTGAAGTGCTCCCTAATCCTGGGAGACTGGAGAGTAAAATGCCTATGGTCATTCAGTGAGGAAAAACTGATATAAACATTCTCTGTGTCCTTAATGACTATACTTTGAAGATAATTATGGTAAAAAAAAGTCTTTTAGACACAACAGTTGTAGTGTCCCTGGTAATTTCAGCCTACTTCAAGTTCTACTAGGGGATTTACTTAGAATTCAGTAACTTTGCCTTTAGAGCACCTAAGAGAAATGTAATTTTAAGGGGATGGAAAGCAAAGATTTTACCTTCACTATAAGGAACAAATACTGAAGAATTAGAAGTGTTCTCTCCTCTTTGGGACTGGGTGACTTTGTATCTATCGCTAATGGACTTTATCACTCATTTGCTTTGAGAGGGGTCTGCTAAAAGAAGACCTCTCTCAGATTTAAAGGAATCATTTTATTGAATCATTTTTTAGTCATGTCTAGTAGGGTTTTCTTGGCAAGGATATTAGAGTGGTTTGCCATTTCCTTCTCCAGCATACTTATTTTATACCTGAGGAAACTGAGACAAACAGAGGTTAAGTGACTTGCCCAGGATCACACAACTAAGACAAATAATGATTACGAATATGAACTCAATGGAATCCTTGGAATCCTGTTCATGTATGGGAAACTGGCTCCATCCTGCCCCTTGACCTCCAGGCCTTACAATTGTAGAGCCTGCTGAGGGTGGATCTCCCCTGGAGGTGCTAAAGGAAGTGTTACTTATACAAGGTTATAGTGGACGTTAGTGTTTTACAAGTGAATTTATATTTTAAGTTATCCTTTCCCTCAGCTCCTTTCTCTGTCCTCTTGACCAGGAGTTCAAGTGTTTCCCAGCTAAGGCAGTTTCCAGGTCTACTGACTTCCTTCTTATGGTGAGTGCTTTACATTGGATAAACTTTTGAAGGAAATAAAATCAACCCACATCAATATCTTTATATCTTGTACATTTCTTACCTTTTGGCATGAAGGGTTCATTCAAATAAGTCAGGAAATGCTGTTGGAATTGTTCAGTGTCTTGTTATCTTAGGTCCTTCTGGATTAATATTGATTTTAAATTTTTCCTAGTCATTATTTTGACTGTGCACAGCCTGCTGTGTTTCAGTTCTTCATAGATCATTAGACATTTAGAGAATATGTGATTTTGAGTAATTTTCATTTGCAGTATTTATCTTATTTAGAATATCTATCTCACATTATGTGGTTAATGTTTGTAGTCAATCTAGAAACTATATGATTCTTATCTCTCACTATTCCCATTCAGCCACTGCACTACCATTTAGTGGAGGAAGAACGTTTCATGATTATGAACACCATTCAATGTTTTTGTGTTGCTTTATGGTTTATCATGATCAAAGAATACAAGATCTAATGGTCACTTGTCTACTTAGGAGGCTTTCCATTTTAAACTTAGTTGATCTTCAACATGAATACTTTAGATGACTATATTTCTCTCTCTCTCTCTCTCTCTCAAAAAACAAAACAAAACAAAACATGTATTGTTACAAGAGACCTTTTCATAAAATAAAATCCTATTAGTGAGTTTATCAGTGTTACCATATCTGTAGTCCAGAAAAACAGCCTTACAAAAACCAAAACATGTAAGCAATTCAAGAAACTGCAAATATTGCTCTCTATGAGGCTACTGAGAGCATTTTTAAAAAAATCAAAGCAATATTTATTGTTCCTATATGAGGAAGACACTTTGTTAAAAAAATAATAATATTGACTTCACCTGAATGTTGTCAGTATCGTTTGGATACGGCAGAAAGTGAACTTCTTTTAGAGTATCCAAGAATCTTCTACTATTAAATTTGAACACTTGAGATAGGATTAATTCAGTAAAAAGGATTTGGGGAAACTCCAAGTTCCCTGTTCCAATTGCTGAAAATATTATTGATGCTAAAGAGAGAATGGTAGTCATCTTTAAACATTGTGTAATGATGTCTTTCATAATCTCAAAAACATAAAATAAAGTAATGTAATACAAAGCTAGTGTCAGAGATTGAGAATGCTAGGCGAAGAGGAATATCTGCATGACCAAGGCTGAAATAGTATTCAGTTTCTGGTTGTTCCTCGATTTGATTTAGGAGCTTCGGGAAAGAGACTTGGGATTGAAATTGGTCATGGACTGTTTGGAAACTGGCTTGACTGTGGTGACAGGAGTATGGATAGAGAACAAGCATCTGTATAAGGATCTTGGGAGTTTAGCAGTAGGTGTATTGAGAGAGGGTAGGATCATCATGAAAAAACTCAGGGAGTATGTAAAGGAGAAAGAGAGTGCTAAGGCAAAGGTAGAACTTCCAGGGTTAGTTGTGAATTGATGGCTCCTTTCACAAAGAGATTGCATTAAGGAGTTTGGGTGCTAGTGCCCTTCTTCCCATAAAGTAAATATGCCAGCACCGAAAAGTCAGGATCAGAAGCTATTAATTAGCTTTTTGCCTTGTATCACTTATTTTGATAGTGTATTTTCTGAGCTCTTCCTTGGGAGGAGAGGACCAAGTGGAAGGAGGGACAGAGTGACCTAGGTACTTAAAGTCCTAGTATTGCTATTTTATAAGTAAGGATTATTAAATGAAAAGAAGTTGAAGTCACTTAAATTTCTTGCCTCTATGCTTGTAGGATCAGACCTGTTTATAGTTTTCTCACCTATTTCTACCAGTATATTCCTCATTCTTTACTGTGGAGTGGGTAGGTTCTATGTTGCCTCTAGTTCTGAAGACTTCTACTTGGCAGCTAGAAGTAAGTATTATAATGCATGCTGAAGGATAATCACTGTGATCTCAGCAGAACACCCAGATGAACTAGAAATTCCTATGTGATTCTGGAAATAACAAGTGTGGAACATCTATATTGAAATATTCAGCTTCCACATACTTAGGACAGTAGAATTCTAACCACAGACTAAACTTGCATTAGCTTTACCAAAGTAAGGTCAATGCAGGAGATGCATATGATTCCAGGGGAATCAAACTATTTCAATTTCAAAATTACCTTGAGTGATGTTGAATAGATGGTGATACCCACTTCAACATCCTGAATATCTCCTTTTATCAACAAGTTGCTAAGACCTTCTCTAGTTTGGATGGAGGCTAGCACATTTCCATATTTGATTTTTTTCCCCTCAGGTTTCCCCCCCAGATGTTTTCGTTGTGCACAGGACACTGAATTTTTACCAAGAAAAAGATCTTTAAAGATATTTTTTACAGCTCTGTAAAGAGCTTGAACTGTCTCCTCAGATGAACCAACAAGATGAATCTTTTGCAAGTTATGGTTATTTTGGGGGTCCTAGAAGTATTCTTTGACTAGACAGAATGATGGTCTCTGTACACTCTTTTAAGGGGAAGCCAGAGATCCCAGAACTAAGAGCTGGGATAACTATTGAAGTGTACCCATAAAGTCCAACCAGATAAAGACACTCTATGATAACAGTTTTTAGCAGCTGCGCATATCTGTGAGCATGTTTTTGCTTCCACTGGGGGCCAACAGCATGAATCACTTGCTGATATGGGAGCTGTCCAGCATCTGAGACAACAGCACAGACAAGAGGGTTCTTACCCAGTTGCTGGATTATCTGGTCACAGTCTTTCTGTAACTCTGGGCCTGCTACTTCAGAGAGTGCAACTGCCAGGTCTCCATAGTGATTTTGGTCCTTATTCTCCACCATATCTGCTGAGAACTGAGTTAAGTCACCTTCTTGAACAGTTAATAAGATGCCAGATTATAAGAGTATCTTGCAATGGACCTTCTGCACGTCAGCACTGTCCTCAGTGCTCTTCTCTCCATCTTCTTGTAGTCAAATTAAACAATTATACTTCTGTTTTGCTTCCCACTTATAATGATCTTCTTTGTCTTTGAAGAAGATTTTGGCTCCTGTCTGATTAATGCTAACATTTTTTATATGTATCAAATCCAGTGGTTGTTTAACCATGGTCACTCCTCTCATCACTTCTCCTTTGGGACCACTCAATAAAATGCCTCTTTGGTTAGCCTGAATTTTAAAACTGACCGTCACATTTTTCATCCTCAGTTCATGCTAGATTTGCTTATTTTCTGTATTCATATATTGGATAATTGCTAAAGAAATCACAGCAACTAATTTTTGTATTTTTTCTATCAATTCACAAAGAAACTGGTAACTTTCTCATACTGAATTAATATACAAGCAATCATTATCTTAACTCCAGTGGCTGAATTTTGCTATTCTATTATTACAGTCTTTGAGGAGCAGTTGTATTTCTTATTAAAATTGCCAGTGAGTGTTTTCCACTGACAAGCATTAAGAATTCCACTGTCTACTATGTTAATGCACTTAAAGTCCAAGGCTTTCTTCATATGATTTTCAGCTTCTGAAAGGATTTGGGTAGAGGAGCCAACAAGCATAATTACTTCACCTTCCATGTCATAAACAGCAGGAATATTTTCAATTCCAAAGAGAGATTCAGAGAATGTCTCACAGTTTGCCTGCTGCAGAAACTGAACAATCTGAGGGGAAACATGGAGAGATTTCTGAACTAAGCTCTGTAGCTTCTCTAGAATTTCATTCTTTGCTTTGTATACATCACTAGCCAATACACTCAGGTAGATGCTCTCTGTGAGGGCATTATAAGTGTTTTGCAATTATGGGTATTCCTTGTGTGGAGTCTCTTCTTACCTGTTGTTGTATAAAATAGAAAGCCTTCCAGGATACATGGTCAAATTCTCTGTTGTACTTTGTTTTTCCCTTTCTATTTTTTTGGGTGGCCCTTTCTATCAGAGTCCTCATTTGTGGTTCAGTTTGTTGCACATCCTCCAGTCTCCCTGCTATTATCACTGTCTCCTGAAGCTTATCAAAACTCAGTCAAAATGCTCATTTTATTTGTTGTCTCTAATGACTCCCCATACCATTGGGTCCACATCAAGCTCCCTGATCTGATATTCAGACATGAGGTAAGAGTATTTCATGGAAACATCTTCATTCCATGTCTTGATTATATTGCTCTTTGTTCTTCTTTGACTAACCAAGGTAGTTGAAAAAATGAGTATAATTTCTGGCTTTTTACAATAGAGTCTTGGCCCTGTTAGCTCACAATGATAGCTCTCCATGGTGCCAGTTTTCTTTCCAATTACTTGATTATCTTTCTGCAGGAACTTCAATAGATAAGACTCCATTAATATTGTAAAGGGCTCTGGCAGCTTCATTGGTGGTTTTGCTTTTCCATATAAAGCAGTACTCAAAGTAGGGTAATATAGAAACATTGAAATGAAGCTATTGTTGAAGAGAAGTTTCTTTGTTCATATTATGTCAACCACTAAGAAAGGGAAATAATGTTATAAAATTAAAAATATTTTAAAAAATCTTTAAAATAAAATTTCATTAACCAAAAAAACACTCATTGAAGTATTTTAATTAATTAAGTCACTGGCTCAACAAGCAATTATTAAGCACCTACTATATGCCAGGCATTATTATAACCTCTGGGGATACACAGGAAAAAAAAAATGGTCCCTGCCCTCAAGCAATTCACAGAATGATAGACAACATGAAAACAACTATGTATAAACAAGCTACATATAGCATATGTTGGAGATAGTCAACAGATTGAAGGCATTTATTTGCACTAAGGGAGATTGGGAAAGGCTTCCCATAAAATATAGGATATTATCTGTCACTTGAAGGAAATAAAGGAAGCCAGAATTCTATACTTTAAGAGACGGTCATTCAAAATGCTCAGAATCTAGAGACAAAGTATCTTACTTTAGAACAGTAAGGTGGCCAGTACACTGGACTGAAAAGTCCTTGTGAGTGAGTAAGCTACAAGATGATTGGAAAAGTTGGAGGGGGCCAGGTTATGAAGGGCTTTAAAATGAAAAAAGAAGATTTTATATTTTATTGTGGAGGTGACAGGACATCACTGGAGTTAATTAAATGGGACAGGGGAGTGATATGGTTAAATGGGCACTTTAAGAAGATGAATTTGATGAGTAAATGGAAGATAGACAAGAACGGAAAGAGATTTGTATAGGTAAACCAATTAACACTTTATTGCAATAAGCCAGGCATGTGGTGATTATTACAATATGCCAGGGCTGTTGTAGTGCCAGAGGAGAGAAGGGAGTCTATATGAAAGTTATTTTAAAGGTAAAAATGATAGAACAATAGAACCGAGAGGTTTACAAATTTAATGTGTTCCAAGATTTTATTCATCGTGTGATTAGTTTGTATTGCAAAGTGAATTTCCCCTAGTAAATGATGTAAAGCTGAATGATCTGTACTACATCCCCAAAAATATTCATATAAAGTAATTATTTATAATTTTAAGTAAATTTTTTTGTTCCCAATGTGCCTGAAATACAATAGCAATAACTAGTACACAATTTAAACTGAAAATGAAATAAATTAACCTGCACTTACCTTTGAGAAGAGTTGTGGAGAGGGAGATGAGAGGGAGGAGGAGGAGGAAGGGTTATTGCTTGGAAGGAGATTTTTCTTCCTGAGAACATTGTCGATTTCAACGTGGGGAGTGTTCTCTTTTATGCTTCTTTCACTAAAAGTAAGACTACTGCCTTCACTTATTTTTCATTCTTTTGGAATCACTTTCGTGTTTTGACTCACTGATTGTTTTTCTTTATGTTCACTTCTGACTAGGAATCTATCTAACAACACTCATTTTTGATTTATTTAAAGATTAATTTATTTGTTTTCAGCAATCACTTGTTTTAAATTTTTGAAAGTTTTAAATTTTCTCCCCCTCCTCCCCTCCCCAAGACAGCATGCAATCTTATATGGATCCTAAAAACCTCATTGCCCTAGTTGAGCATCATCCCTTTGTGAGTGGTTCAAATCCAAACATGACGATCGTACTGAGAATTTTTGTTCATCCTGCAAGACAAATTTCGCAAAAAAATATTTTCTTGCCTAGCAAAGCATACATAAACCAGGTTACTTGTAAACAGAGGTTCTACTGTACTTTGCAAATGGTTGGATATGCGGTTGTGAGAGAGTAAGGAGGTGAGGATGAAACCTAGGTTGTAAGCCTGCATGACTGAGAAAATGGCTATAGTAATACAGAAGTTTGGAAGAAGGGGAAACTTAAGGTAAAGAGAGAGTGAGTTCAGTTTTAGAAACTTTACATTTAAGATGCCTCTGGGAATTTAGTTTCAAATGTCCAATAAGCAGGTGGAGTTGCTAGACTTGAGATCAGGAGACAGGGTAGGACCAGACAAACAGATCTAAGAATCATCTGCATGGAGGTGTAGAAATTGATGAAATCATCAAATGAAAAGTTATAGAGAAAGAAGAGAACAAGGCCCAGGATGGAGCCTTGAGAGATACTCACTGTGAGTGGGAATGATTGAGATGAATATACATCCAAGGAGACTGAGAATGAGTAGTCAGACAAGTAGCGGGAGAATCAGGATTGAGTAGCATCACAAAAAGCTGGAGAAAAAAGGGTATGATGGATAAGATGATAAAAAGTATTAATGGCTGCAGAGATGTCAAGAAGTTAGAGGACCAAGAAAAGACCATTTGATTTAGCAATAAAACTAGCTGGTGACTTTGAAGAGAGCAGTGTCAGTTAAAAATGAGGCCAGAAACTAAACTACCACAGAATTAAAAAGAGAGAGAAAGGAAAGGAATTGGAGGCATTGATTGATAAGTTTAGCCACAAAAAGAAAAATAATAGGGGCTGATAGCAAAATGGGAAAGAATAAGTGAGGGTTTTTATTTTTTGAGGAATTGGAAGACATGGGCATATTTATAGGTGGAAGACAGGAAAAGATTGAAGATAAATGAGAAAATATGACTGATAGAGGAGGCAATATGTTGGAGAAGATGGGAAAGGATTAGATCACTTGTACATGTAGAGAGGATTGCTTTGGTAAGGAGAAGTGCCATCTCTTCAAGTGAGACTAGGGTAAAAGAGGACATAGTTGGAAAAGGCACCTTCATGATGTGCGATGAAGGGGAGGGGAAAAAAAAAGCTCTTCATGATTGGTCTCATTTTTTTTTCCATTGAAATGTGAGGCTAGATGTTCAACTGAGTATTTAGGGTGAGAGAAATCTGCGGGAGGTTTAAAGAAGAGTGAGAAGGTTTGAAAAACTCACTGTGACATGTGTAATAGTGAGTTTATTAGTGACATATAAATGGATTGCCTTGCTATAATGAGAGTTCAGTTGATCTTATTAGTATACATATGGCATGGACCCAGTCACTATGGTTCATGATTTTATTCAATAGCATGTAAGTAGGAGTAAAGGTGGTGTCTGGTGGAAGTAATCCAAAGCTGATATTTGGTAAGGCCAAAAAAAAAATAGGATAAGGGGTCAAGGGACTCAAGAGAAGAAAACAGTGTAGAGTTGAACTGGTCCACTAAGACATCAAGATGGGAAGGGAGGAGAGTACAGCCAATGCAGGGGTGATGGCCAGGGAAACATCTGAAGAATCAAAACATTGGAGGTCATGGTGAGTATGAACAATAGAGTTTGGGAATACAAGGCAGACGGAGAGGTGGAAGGAGAACAGAATGTGATCAGATAAGACAATATGACAGTTCATGAATATGGAAGTGGTGCATTTATGGGTAATGACAAGATCAACACTATGTCCATTTCTGCTTGTAGCTGAGGGGAGGTGGAGGAGTCAATCATGGGAAATGAGTAGATTGATAATCTGGGAGATTAGAGTGTTCATTCCTATTGCTGTCACCCAGTAGGAAACCAAGAGGTGGTGAGAAGAAAAAGACTTTTATCCAGGCCCTGAACTAATTGAGGAAAGAAGGGGAGTGTTCTGGAGGTTGTTAGAAAACAACTACCAGAATTTTGATTGAGTGATAGATGTAGATTGGGTGAACTTCAAAGGAGGAGAGTGATATAGTAGAGAGAGTCCCTATAAATGGCAATGGGGAGGAAGGAGTATCCCAAATCTCCCACCTCTACCAGTATTTCAGGAACAATGAGTGAAATTGCAATCAGTGCCAGAAAGGGTGACCAGGGAGACTGTGACACCAGGAAGGAGTTTATTCTCTGTGTGCAAGAAGAAGTGCAAAACAAAAAGAAAAAGGGGAAAACTAGTACCTTACCTATGGAGCAAGTATTCCAGTGGAAGGGGTGGGTAGCTTTAGAGTCAACATTGGTGAAGGTGGTTTGAAGGGAATGTCAAGAAGCTAATGGACAGTGGAGGATGGAGAATGGGGTTGGAATAATAACAACTGAGTGAAAAATCACTGAGAAGGGGAAAATATGATTGTTGGGAGTCTATTTTTCATCAAGGAATGAGCTCAGCTAGTTTATTAATATTCCTAGGGATTGGACATGAGGAAGATTTCCATTCAGGATGTTAGGTACCTATATGAGGGGACTAAAGAGGAAGTTGATAGAATGAAGTTGTGTCTCTCTCTTTCCCCTGCAGGTAGGTCAGGCCAGGCCATGAGTATGATGACATATTAAAAAAGTTATCTTCTTTACAGAAAGAAAGTCTTGCCTTCACTTCTACTTTAAATCCAAGTTGATGACTGTCCATGTTACACAAGGCACCCTGATGGAGAGACAGGGGCCGTATGTGCCAGGCAAGCCGAACCACCCCCAACTCCATCTCCTCAGACTCTGATGGATAAAGACTAGGACACTTAACCCAACGGCCTTGGGATTAGCCATGCCTCCAGACCAGCTTGGTGCCCCTCATTGATCATCCTGGCAATCAACCTGTGAAGATGCTGTCTGGCAACAGTTCCTGCAGGTTTGACAGTCACAAGTACTGAAGAACTAGCAAAGAAAGCTCTTACCTCCAAAGTCCTTGGTATTAAATTTGGAACTGAATTGGAATTTGAATAAATGAATTTGGTTGGGTTTTAATAAAGGTTTATTTTAAACTTTATTTTAAAATGTAAAAAAAGAAACCCAAACCTTTACTCGTTAGCTTGCCAGCCCTATAAATGGAAGGGAAAGAGAACTCCTTCAGCTGGGTGAACTGTGCAAGGCTCAAGCAAGTAACCTTTGAGCCACTTTGACTGCTAGCATTTTCACTGACTGTCCTCCATGCTTGGAAGTCAATCCCTTCTCACCTCTACCTCTTGGCTTCCCTGACTTTTTTCAAGTTCAAGTTCCACTTTCTGGAAGAAGCCTTTCCCAGTCCTTGACCTTAGTGCCTTTCCTCTGAGACTACTCCCAATTTATCTTAAATTAATTGTACATAGTTGTTTGCAAATTGTCTCCCCCATTATAATGTGAGTTCCTTGAAAACAAGGATTCCCCCCCCCCCCTTTCTTTTATTCCCAGTGCTTAGCCTAGTGTAGTGGTAGGGAGGGTAGAAGACTGTGGTCATCTTCTTCCTAGGGATGGATACATTTTTTTCCAACTTCGACTTTAGAAGCTCCTCTCTTCCTTCAGGGCCTAGCTCAGGTTTAGCCAATCAGTCAACTAGCTTTTATTAAGGGTCTATTATGTGTCAAGCACATGTATAGCCAAGGCAAATCACAACACTGAAACTGTAGGGTATCAATACCATTTCCCCCTCCTCATAGGGTCCTCAAGAAATGTCCCCTTGGGTATAGTATCTCTCCTGGGAGGGTTGCTCAGATGAGTTCTCAGGTTCTGCTCCTTTTTCTTTTTCTTTTTTTATTTAAATTTATTTATTTAGGTTTTCAACATTCATTTCCACAAAATTTTGGATTCCAAATTTTCTCCCCATTTCTCCCCTCCCCCCACTCCAAACGCCAAGCATTCTAATTACCACCATCACCAATCTGACCTCCCTTCTAACATCCCTTCCTTCCCTTATCCCCATCTTCTCTTTTGTCCTGTATGGCAAGATAAATTTCTATACCCCATTACCCGTATTTCTTATTTCCTAGTTGCAAGAACAATACTCAACAGTTGTCCCTAAAACTTTAAGTTCCAACTTCTCTTCATCCCTCCCTCCCCACCTATTCCCTTTGGGAAGGCAAACAATTCAATATAGGCCATATCTGTGAGATATTGCAAATGGCTTCCATAATAGTTGTGTTGTGTAAGACTAACTATATTTCCCTCCATCCTCTCCTGCCATCATTTATTCTGTTCTCTGTTTTGATACTATCTCTCCCCAAGAGTGCTGATTTCTAATTGCTCCCTCCTCCCATTGCCCTCCCTTCGATCATTCCCCCATCATGCTTATCCCCTTCTCCCCCACTTTCCTGTATTGTAAGATAAGTTTTCATACCAAAATGAGTGTGCATTTTATTCCTTCCTTTAGTCAAATGTGATAAGAGTAAACTTCATGTTTTTTCTCTCACCTCCTCCCTTTTCCCTCCACTGAAAAGTCTTTTACTTGCCTCTTTACCCCAATATATTTCTCTCTTGCTGCTTAATTTCATTATTTTAAGATATGATCCAATTCTATTCAATTCATCCTGTGCACTCTCTCTATGTGTGTGTGTGAGTTTGTGTGTGTGTGAGTGTGTGTGTGTGTGTGTGTGTGTGTAATCCCACCAACTACCCAGATACTGAAAAAAGTTTCAAGAGTTACAAATATTATCTTTCCATGTAGGAATTTAAATAGTTCAACTTTAGTAAGTCCCTTATGATTTCACTTTGCTGTTTACCTTTTCATGCTTCTCTTGATTCTTGTGTTTGAAAGTCCAATTTTCTTTTCAGCTCTGGTCTTTTCATTAAGAATGCTTGAAAGTCCTCTATTTCATTGAAAGACCAGTTTTTCCCCTGAAGCATTATACTCAGTTTTGTTGGGTAGGTGATTCTTGGTTTTAGTCCTAGTTCCTTTGACTTCTGGAATATCATGTTCCATGCTCTTTGATCCCTTAATGTAGAAGCTGCAGATCTTGTGTTATCCTGATTGTATTTCCACAGTACTTGAATTGTTTCTTTCTAGATGCTTGCAATATTTTCTCCTTGACCTGAGAACTCTGGAATTTGGCCACAATATTCCTAGGAGTTTCTCTTTTTGGATCTCTTTCAGGAGGTGATCAGTGGATTCTTTCAATATTTACTTTGCCCCCTGGTTCTAGAATACCAGGGCAGTTTTCCTTGATAATGTCATTAAAGATGATGTCTAGGCTCTTTTTTGATCATGACTTTCAGCTATTCACATAATTTTAAAATTGTCTCTCTTGGATCTATTTTCCAGGTCAGTTGTTTTTCCCAATGAGATATTTCACATTCTCTTCCATTTTTTCATTCTTTTGGTTTTGTTTTGTGATTTATTGGTTTCTCATAAAGTCATTAGCCTCCATCTGTTCCATTCTAATTTTCAAAGAACTATTTTCTTCAGTGAGGTTTTGAACCTCTTTTTCCATTTGGGTAATTCTGCTTTTGAAAGCATTCTTCTCCTCATTGGCTTTTTGAACCTCTTTTGCCAATTGATTTAGCTTATTTTTAAAGGTGTTATTTTCTTTAGCATTTTTCTGGGTCTCCTTTAGCAAGGTGTTGACCTGCTTTTCATGCTTTTTTTGCATCTCTCTCATTTCTCTTCCTAGTTTTTCCTCCACCTCTCTTACTTGATTTTCAAACCCCTTTTTGAACTCTTCCATGGCCTGAGCCCACTGAATATTTATTTTGGATGTTTGGGATACAGGAGCCTTGACTTCTATGTATTTCCCTGATGGTAAGCATTGTTCTTCCTCATCTGATAGGATGGGAGAAGATATCTGTTCACCAAGAAAGTAAACTTAGTCTCATTTTTTCCCTTTTTTGGGCATTGTCCCAACCAGTTACTTGACTTTTGGGTCCTTTGTCAAGAGTAGGGTAAACTCTGGGAATCTGTAAGATCTCAGTTCCTCCAAGGTGGCAAAATCAAGTGTGTGCTGGTCTGGGCGTAGGAAGGGATTTTTGTGCTCAGAATCTTAGCAGTTTCCTCTCCTCTGCGAAGCCAGCACTGGAGGCTGACTTTCAGATAAACTCTAGGGACAGGGCTGCCATTCAGTGCAAGACAAAGACCAGCTCCCTCAGGGCCTCTACATAGGGCTGAGGTAATATTCAGCTCCTCAGTGCCCCCAGGGTTTTTACTCTCCAACAATGGATTCAAGCTGCTGTAGGGGCTGAGGTGGGACCTGCTGTGGTCTGCCTGATGTGGCCTCTGCAGTGGACACTGCCTGAGGCTGGAGCTATGGGAAGGCCCTTCTCCCTTCTTGACCAGCTGAAAAATCCCCTTCACTGACCTTTGGCACCTATGGGTTGAACGATCTGTGAACCTGCTGCTACTGGGACTGGGGATTCTGGGACTGGAGATTCTGCCCCCGAGGGCTGTTTGGGAGCCTTGTGGTGGCCAAGACTGAGCTGGGCTCTGCTCCACGTCCAGTGCAATAGATGTTTCCCATGGGCCTTTCAGGTTACCTTGGGCTGCAAATCTCCTCCATTCTTTTGTTCTCCATTTCTGTTGCTCCAAAATTTGTTGAGAGTCCCTCTCTACAGGTATTTTATGGGATATGTGGGGAGAGCCTGCATTTGTGTGTCTTTCTACTCCACCATCTTGGCTCTGCCACCTCTGTTCCTTTCTGACCAACTGTCAATTACAGGAAACACTTCTCTCTTGAGCCATAACCAATTCTCTTTTTATACTACCAAGGGCCTTGATTCTTGAAACTGCTTCAAGAATTAACTGGCTACTTTTCTTTATTCCTATCTGTCTGGAATCTTTTTTTTTGTATGCTTCTTGTGGAATCCAGTGACTCCTTCTGGCAAAGTAGCTCTGCTTCAATGTGACCAATATAAGGTAGGGGGGTGGGAGAGAAATCTCCTCACTCTAATGAGTAATTTTCCTCTCAGGGACTGCATTCCTCCTTCTGGGAGGATATGGTTAATTTTTAGCACAGGTAATCCCCAAACACTCTTCTAATTCCACCAGAGATAGAGATTCACACTTTGTAAAGAACCAGAAAGTGTTAACACCTAGAACACCTATTGGGAGTTTCACAATGATACCTTGTACACAATTCCCTGATAGGTCCCCCAACCTCCTGGGACAAAAATGCCATTCTTTATCTATTCCCCATCACTGTTAAGGGGGAAGGGTTAACAAATTGTTGAATTTGCCATCTTAATCCCCAAGCTCAGCAACCTAGCCTTACATCAGTCCCTCAACTCAGCATCTCATATCTCTACAGCTGGACTTCATTTCTACTGAATCTCACAGTGATTTCAAGAACTTCCCTTGTCTCTCAGTTCAACCTGAGCCAGCCTCTACCCAGATTGCTACTGCCTCTGCTTAGTACCATTATGCCCAGAAACATGTTCTCCTTTTAGCACTAGCAGCTCAAGGCTTCAGCCTTACAGAAGATAGTGTGACCCATAAGATTTTCCTTATAGCTACAGCTGCAACCACGATCTCCTTTGTGAAAGCCACCCACAAGTTCACTATCTATAGGTGGGTCCACTGTTACCCTTCTCTTCCTGCTTCCCATTTACCTGCTTCTTCTAGCAGCTGTCTTTGATATCACAGCATATTACTGTCTCCCTCTCTATTATGTCTTCCTCTGCAATTCCCCTCACTGTATCTTGGCTTATATCTGCCTCTCCTTTCTTGGCCAGTGTGGGAGTGGGTCCCCTTGGCCAAGAGGGGGAAATGTCAGGGCCCTCATCCTAAAATCATCCCTCTTTTTGCTCCTTTCTTTTCTCATTATTAGGAGACACTTTGTTTTCCAGGGCTAAGGCCCAGCAAGTAAGCTGTGCCCTGAGCTTGACAACAACAGTCTTTTGTACCCATGCTCTGAATGAACTCTGATGCAGCTAAATCACAGAACTGATGGCCTTGGAGCTTGGGCCAGTGCCAGCAGAAACCATGTCTTGGGCATGAAGTCCTGCTATGAATGGACTTTTTATCACTAGACAATCTTGCTTCACTATTGCTGTCATGCCTTCCTGCTGTTGCTACACCTCGATGTTTATCTAATCACAACTATATGTATCATGGCTTAACCTCACTGTTTTGGGTCTCTTTGGTCTGGTACAAGTGTCTGATTTTCCTTCTCCAGTGGAATAAACAATACTTTTGGCCTATAACCTCTGTGAGCCCTTTGGTATTTTATTTTGTTTTTCAGAGTTGACAGTTGGTGTAAAGCTTTTTGCTATAACTTCTGTCATTCTAGTTATTTACTTTTCAAAGTTGACAGTTGGTATATAATCTCAGTGAGCTCTTTGGTACTTTCAGAGTTAACAATCTTAAAATCAATAGTGGACATATTGCTATGGATTGTTTGAACAGCTTTGTCACAAAGATGAGACAAAAATCTATAAAAGCCTACCAAGTTCAGAGGAGTACAGAAAGTTCAGTAACAAATATTTGTTTAAGGAGATCAATTTCAATGGAAACTAGTTCATACTGTATGTTTGATGTGAAATTGTTCCAATACACCCATTCATTCTGGTGGAGGTCAGGGATATGACACCTGAGATGAATCAAATGAAGGAATTCTGCCAATATGTTGATGGTGGGGAAGGAAAGGGTTACATTTGAAAGATGCTGATAGATACAATTACCATTGGCATTGCAAGTTTTTATTTTGGTCTTCTGATGGTTACAGAAACATTGAAGTCCTATTCTCAAGGAGGCCAACATGCCTCATTACTTTCCAGTGTTATGGCACATTTATTGCCAACAACCTTATAAGTTTCATCATTGTTTTGAAAATCCTCACCACCCTGGAAATCACTACTAATGATGAAACAACCAAGGAATGATTACTTTGGGTCCCAAGGGGATCCTTCAACCATGGCAAAACACTTAAATTGACATTTAAAATGTTTAAATTTTGGGGCTGGTTGTCGGAATAAATTC